>CM062516.1:16913025-17513025 GCA_031439585.1 Pterocarpus macrocarpus | reverse complement strand
ACCTTTTTAGCCCAATTTGAGAGCTCATAACTTGAGCTCTACTTACCATTCAAAAGGAGAAATGAAAGATGGTCTAATAAGCTTCATTTAGATATAAGTTTTGGATAAAACTAATAAAGATTGGATTTTTAGTGAATTTTTATATTTAAGTATTCAAATATGCCCAACATCAGGATAGTCTTAAGTAAAATTTTAATAACTCAAAATGTACTCATCAAAACTTAATGGAACTAAAGAGATTTAAAAGTAGACTAATAAGGCTACAATATATTAAATTTCTAGATTGAAATGGAGTAAAATGGAATTTTAGTGAAATTTACAAGTATAGGGCAAAATTGAGGAATTTAAATGCAATGCCAACTTTAAAGGTGTCACGACCCAACCTAGGCCATGACCGGCACTTAGAGAGCATGCTCCTTAGCAAGTCTTACACATCAAGATTTCACAAAATTTGGGCGGAATTTCCTCTATATTTGGGATATTTCCCAAATACGAGTACTTATCCTGTAATTCAACAAACACACACTTCCATCGGGGATCCAGGCATTCTCAGAATGCACCCCTCAGCACACAACACAATTATAATCAGAATCATTCATCCAAATCGTATATATATACATTTCCAAGTTCAATTCATAATCAAATCCAACATAATCCATTCATCAAATTTAATATACAATAGTCAATCCAACTGAGTCTAAATAATCTTTGAACATAAACTTAACACACCAGCAAGGGTCGGACCCTGCCTGTAGTACTATGGAACTACAACTAATATTACAGAACAAAACAAAATACAAATCAAGGCCCTTACTATTAAGGGCTCATCGAGATAGGAATCTACTGATGCTGAGCGGAAGGGTTGACTCCCAAGTCTGAACCTGTATCTGAAAAGAATATAATAACCATGGGGTGTGTTTGAGAAACTCAGTGAGAGACAGGATACTTTTGAACCTCATGAGTCAATGTATATGTAAGCATAAAATGATTTCATTCAATTAAGGAAAACAGCGGAAATATCTAACAGGATAAATAGGCAGGATTCACACTTAGGTGGCCGTTGCTTCGTGTGAATCCCGAAATCAAGCACACACCCCCCTTTTGAGAGGCCGTGAAGTTCAGGCACGCACTACACTATATGTATGGCCGTGAAATGTTTGTCATGCACCACCCCCTTGGGTGGCCGTATAATATCATAATCCAAGGTGCACCAAGGTTAACATCTACTGTCGTTAGTAGACAGATCCCGTTATAGACTTTCCTATTCTTTCATATTCATAAATCATCAATCTCATATCATATTTTAATTTCTTTTGTCATTGACTCATGAGTAGCATTCTTAAAGTAAATAAGCAATTATAAATTAAAATAGAATTAATTCAAAAGCATTCTATCTACTCATAGATCACCGGTCACATGAAAATCTTAATTCTCCGGAGCCATAAAGCTGGAAGGGAATTCCTTGGAATAATCTAACACCACAATATGACATTGAATCAATTATTGATCACTAACAATCTCCATACCATAAGTTCTCTAATCTTACGATCCTAAGGTTTCAAAAATCCTTCTAAAAATCAAAGAATTTAAGATTCTAGGAAAAAGAAGAAATGAGAAGTGAGGATTACCGTTAGAATTGAAATGAGGAGGAAATGGATAAAGGTGAGCTCTCCAGCTTCAAATCCACCCAAGCAAGGAAAAATGAAAGAGGAACATATTGCATGGATGATTGTGTTTAATGGAATGAATATTGTGTTGTTGTTGTTGTTGTTGATTTAGTTAGAAATCATGGAACGGAGTTAATAGATGTAAGGAATGATGGAAGAAGGAATTCTAGAGAGAAAGGAGAGAGTTTGAGTTAGAGAGAGAAAGAAAATTCAAAAATGAGGGCGTAGGACGCATCTTCGTATATATATTGGCTTGTGGTAATCGATTACCATTTCTGGTAATCGAGTACCACAAACAAATGGCTAGTAATCAATTACCATGAACCTAGAACTGGTAATCGATTACCATAAACCCAGAACTGGTAATCGATTACCATATTTGGTAATCGATTATAATGCAAAAATTTTTAACCCGTGGGCATATAGAGAGCCCCGTAATCGATTACCAGCCACACGGTAATCGATTACAATGTCCCAAAACTTGGTTCCTTGATTTCAAATGACATCCAACACCCAAAATCATCACATACCAACTAAATTCCATCATAAACAGATTAAACACATCGATCAAACAAGATTAACATAGAAAAACTTGAAACTACACCAAGGGTGTTACCTACTTCCCCCCTCAAAAAGAATTCGTCCCCAAATTCTAAACAAAACAATAATTACCTCAATCGAATAGGCGAGGGTATTTTGTCCGCATAGTTTCTTCAATCTCCCAAGTTTCTTCTTCTCCTGAATGGTTCTTCCAGATTACCTTTACAAGGGCCACCTCCCTTGAGCACAACTTCCTCACTTGATGATCAATTATAGCCACAGGCTTTTCTTCATAAGTTAAATCTTCCTCTAACTGGATGGTATGCGGAGTAAGCACATGAGAAGGGTCAGGGAGGTACTTCTGTAGCATTGACACATGAAATACTGGATGAATCACGGCTAAGCTAGGTGGTAAGGCCAAATGGTACGCCACTTATAACACCTTACCAGACAAAATATTATGCTTAAGTCATAATATATTACCTGATAAGTTATTACGTGTGACTAGTTGATTAAATTCCATTTTTAGTTTCATTATTAATTAATCGTGTACCAGAAGTAAAGTAACATAAATAAAAATGCGAAATAAATAGAAATACTGGAAATTGCATCATATATATATATATATATATATATATAGTAAACATTTATTTTTCAAAGTTGTCAAAAGTTATATAAGACAGTACGGGGTAGAGAAAAAAATAAGGCTGCTAATACAAAATAAATCGGCCATCTATATGAACAGCCCCCTAACTGGTCCCCACGGGACATTTCATGTACACTGCTAATTCCTATCCCTATACTCATGACCCAAATTGCCAAAAGAGGACCATCCTGTACAACTACCGCTGCTACGGCGAGTACTTCAACTAGATGGATTCCGAAGAAAGGAATCCATTTGCCATGCCAGCATCCGCAGAAGTATAGTCCACGCTTGGAGTAGAGGACGAGGAAGATGAACTCTCTGCCTCAGATGGATCTCCTCAGACATCGTGACCGAGGGTATCTGCTGTGGTGATGAGGCTAGCGGAGCCATGGGAGCTGCTGCTACTACCGGTCCTGCTGCCGCTGCGTGTGGAGGTGGAAAGGGATGGGCCATGTATAGTGGGATAGCAATGTAAAGTGCAGCGGGGTCGAAGAGTAGATGAGCAAGGGGAACAGCAAAATCTCTACGAAAGAAGAAATAAAAGCGGAACTGACATCTACCAAATATATATATATATATATATATATATACAGTCTAGAAACAAGTCCAGGTGGATGTGGAGCTCGGGAAACTCAATGAACAGGACGCCAGTGGCTACGTTCTCCATGATCTGAGAATGACGTGGAAACATATAGTAGGGTGAGAAATAAAGATTTCTCAGTAGGGATCCTAAGTCTATATATATCTGTCATCGCTGTCATTCTCAGTTGTTTCCGATTTTGGTTAATTACGAGAAAATGTTACCTCAACAGGATATTCTACTAGATTAGTTATAGAGATCATAGCCCGAAACACAGCTTAGTTTTACTTAAGGAAGTAAAGGAATTAAACTGAGAAATAAATAACCAGATCTATGTTTTTGACATAGTTAAGTGACAGCTATAAAGTGAACAATAATAAATATATGCATATATAACATCTAATGGTGCAATTAACTCAATGCATGATAACAGAAACTGTGGATATGCATAAGAAATAATGCACTTGATCTTAACTCATATTTTTCCATACTTGGTCCCCTGGGAGTATATTGGCCATAAAACTCATGGGTAATAGTCCGCTTTTTAGGATTGAGCTCGTTCTTATACAAGGTCACCAGGTTTACTTTCCCCGACTTCCCCACTGATCTATTCCCCTTAACTTTGTTCAGGGGCTGGCGCAAGTCATATGAAAGTCCTTCCTTATTCTTATAAGGGTAGCATCACTTGTCTAATACTTTGACCAATGCATGCATAACTTGTAAATTCATATTAATTGCAATTTCTACCGAAATCTTGGCAGTATAACGGATTATGTTCGCTTCCCCATGAATAGTGACAAACAATGAGAAAATGTTAATCAAATAGCAATTCCAATACAGAACATCATATTCATACCAAGAATATAACAATATCAATAGGTGCAAGTTTTTAATTTCTATTGATGTTCCGGAGTTCAACTCCCAAGATTAAATGGGGTTTGAGTTTTGATTTCATACAATTTCCGACCGCCGAGGTTATGTTTGATCTTCCAAGATTATATATATAATTTCCAACTTCCAGGGTTATGTTCGATCTCCGACCTTATTCCACCATCGTTCTTCTAAGACTCTTATAAGCGCGTTTCCTAAATTCCAAATTTCTAACATTAACTATACCCGATCTAGTTTTCCATTCACTAAGTTCTGAGTTCAACATCAGTATATCTAATTTAGCTCTCTGTCTACTAAGTTTCTGAATTCAACCTCAAGTATACCCGACCTAACTCTTCGTTGGCTAAGTTCCGAGGTCAACCTTAAGTTTACCCGACCTAGCTCTCTATCTGCTAGATTTCTGAGTTCAACCTTAAGTATACCTGACCTAGCTCTTTGTCTGCGAAGTTTTGAGGTCAACCTTAAGTATACCCAACCTAGCTCTTTATCTACTAGATTTCCGAGTTCAACCTCAAGTTATTTCTGTTTCATCCCAAACCGCCCTATTTCTAGCTTGATTGCACTCTTATAAGAGAAAACTCACCAAAAATAGAAATCTAGGTGAAATTATATGAAATTTATATCAACGTAAAGCTAACAGAGCAAGCTTTCAAATAAAACAAGTTGCATATAATTTGAGTGAAAATAATTCAAGATATAAGCCCTGAAACTTGACCCTACTAGACTATCCTATGCCCGAGTTAAACTTAAGGTAAATTCATTGATATACTTGGGATAGTTGGCAATGAATCTGATTCTAAAATTTTTATGGGATGTTTCCTCATGTGTTAGCTTTCAAACAACATTAGAATCACTCAATTTGGAGTCATGTAGGGTGATTTACACCCTTCTTAACTCACATTGCCTAGATGAAGGTCCTGATTTCTAGGTCATATTTCAAAAATTCATAAATATCTTTATACTAATCCAATGACCTTATATTATATATGTATGGAAATCCCTGAATCTCTAGTTTCATGTAAAAATAGATTCATGGAAGTTAAATGGCTGTAGGCACAGCCGTACACTCTGCCGTATGGACTGCCGAGGAGAAACCCTAACAGCTACTTGAGTTTTCTCTTTTCTTCAGGTTCTTTCATACCAATTCTAATTCTAATCATAACATACATGCATAATCAACTATAATTCATTATCATCACTTCAAATCTCATCAGTATCACAAGATATCCAAGATCCCCATACAGTCCCAAACCAAAGAAAGTAAGAAGAAAAGTAGAATTCCTACCTTGCCTAGTTGAAATTTAGTTGATTTGGTGCCTTAGATAGAAGCTACTCTTGATGAGACTTGAAGAGAAGTTGAAGATGGAGTAGAGAGAAGTGTGAATGGAATAGAAATGAAGGGGAGTCAACCCCTTATCTTGGCCGAACTTCACATGGCAAAGAAGGAATTGAACACCAACTTATGGAGCAAGGAGTTGTGTGATTGGTGGATGTGTGTTTGGGGTTTCAATTTGATTTTGTAGCTGCCATCCTTAGCTGAAGGTGGCGCCACATATAGGGGTGTTTTGGCTAAATCCTAGCCATTCATCCTAGGGCACTCATAGTGTAAGTTCTATTGATTTAGTTCCGACAATTTAAATTACCGAAATCTTACCGATTTCTCTTAAATCAGCAAACCGGTTTTAGAAAATTTCTATGAGGTTTCCTATGTTTCTAATCTAATTCCATCAGGCCTAATCACTTCTAAATCACACTTAATTGGCTTTAAGCAAATGCTTAATCGAATTCCGATTAAACCCACTTATTTGATAAAAACCGAACAACTTGGTTACTAACGATAAAATTTTTCGGACGTTACACCACTGGGCCAATTCTATCCAAAATTTCAAAAGGGCAATGCAACGAGGGCTAAGCTTGCTCTTCTTTCCAAACCTCACCACACCCTTCATAAGGGATACATGAAGGAACACCAGGTCACCTATGGAGAATTTTAGGTCTCGCCTATGATGATCAGCATAGGCTTTCTGCCGACTTTGGGCTGCTAGCAACCGTTCTCTAATCAACCGAACCTTCTCCAAAGAGTCTTGCACTAAGTCTAGCCCCAAGATTTTAGCCTCACCCACCTCAAACCATCCAATAGGAGACCTATAACGTCTTCCATACAAGGCTTCAAATGGTGCTATCTGGATACTGGCTTGATAACTATTGTTGTAAGAGAATTCAACCAGCGGCATGTAACTATCCTAGTTCCCGCCAAAGTCCAAAATGCAGGACCTCAACATATCTTCAAGGATTTGGATTATTCTTTCAGATTGCCCATCCGTTTGAGGGTGGAATGCCGTACTCAAATCTAGTTGGGTCCCTAGGGCCTTTTGGAAGGCCTTCCAAAAATGAGAAGTGAATTGAGGTCCACAGTCTGAGATAATGGACGTTGGAACTCCGTGAAGTCGAACAATCTCATCAACATAGAGTTTGGCATAACGGAAGCTTTATAGGTAGTCTTGACTAGGAGGAAATGAGTCGACTTGGTCAATCTGTCTACTATCATCCAAATATAATCAAAACCCTTAAAGCTTCGAGGTAACCCGGTCACGAAGTCCATGGTAATTCTCTCCCATTTCCACTCATGTATTTCAACCTGTTGTAATAACCTGGCAGGTCTTTTATGTTCGGCTTTGACTTGCTGACATACTAAACATCGTGATACAAAGTCCCCTATATCCCTCTTCATGCCTTCCCACCAAAACAATTGTTTCAAATCTTGGTACATCTTAGTGGAACTAGGATGAATTGTGTATCCAGAATTATGGGCTTCTTTCAAAAGAGTCCTCTTTAGATTGCCTACATCTGGTACACACAAGCGATTCCCACATCTCAAGGCTCCTGCTTGATCAAGGGAATATTTAGGTTTCTTCCCACTGCGAACCTCCTCCCACAAGTTACATAATTGAGTATCCTCATATTGGGTAGTTTTGATTTGCTCAATCAAGAAAGATCGCACCTGAACATGGGCCAAAAGTGGCTCAAAATCTCCAAGTTCAAAGTGAATACCCTCAGCTTCTAACTTGTGGATCTCTTCCACTATGGGCCTTCTCATCAGTGTTATATGAGCAAGACTACCCATGGATTTCCTGCTCAATGCATCGGCCACTACGTTTGCCTTGCTTGGATATAAAATAGTGCAATCGTAGTCCTTGAGCAATTCTATCCACCTACGTTGCCTCAAGTTCAAATCCTTTTGTTGGAAAACATACTTCAGGCTCTTATGATGGATGTAGATCTCACACGTCTCCCCATAAAGATAATGTCTCCAAATCTTTAGTGTACACATCACAGCTGCCATTTCTAGATTATTGGTGGGGTAGTTTTGCTCATGTCTCTTTAATTATCTTGAGGCATAAGCAATGACTCGTCCATATTGCATAAGAACACATTCGAGCCCTACCTGGCAGGCATCACAACAAACTGAATACCCTCCAGATCCTGAGGGCAAAACTAGCACAGGGGCTATAGTTAGACAAGCTTCAAGCCTTTGGAAGCTCTCTTCACAATCATCAGACCATTGGCAAGGTACACCATTTTGGGTTAGCTTAGACAAGGAAGCCGAGATCTTGGAAAAGTCTTTTACAAATCTTCGATAATAGTTTGCCAATCCTAAGAAACTCTGAATTTCTGTCACGGTTGTCGGCTGGGGCCACTTTTGGATAGCTTCAATCTTCCTAGGATCCACCATAATTCCTTCCTTTGATACTACATGACCCAAAAAGGTCACTTAATCCAACCAAAACTCACATTTAGAAAATCTAGCATATAGTTGGTGATCTCTTAGAGTCTGCAGAACGATCCGCAAATGGCACTCAAGCTCTTCTCACTCCTCGAGTAAACCAAGATATCGTCAATAAAGATGATCACAAAGTGATCCAGGAAGGATCTGAACCCTGTTCATCAAGTCCATGAAAGTAGCTAGGATATTGGTTAATCCAAAAGACATTACTAAGAATTCATAATGTCCATAATAGGTTCAAAAAGTAGTCTTAGGAATATCTTCCACCCAAATTCTCAACTGATGGTATTCGGATCGAAGATCAATTTTAGAAAAGCACGATGCCCCTTGAAGCTGATCAAACAGGTCATCAATCCTGGGTAAGGGATATTTATTATGAACAATCAACCGATTGAGTTGTCTATAGTCCACACATAACCGTATGGAACCATCCTTCTTTTTCACGAAAAGCACAGGAGCACCCTATGGGGACGTGCTAGGATGAATAAAGCCCTTTTCCAGCATGTCTTGCAACTGAACTTTTAACTCTCGCAATTTTGCTAGAGCCATGTGATAAGGAGGAATAGAAACGGGTCAGACATCCAAAGTCAAATCAATACAAAATTCAATCTCCCTATATGGAGGCATTCCTGGCAGTTCCTCAAGAAACACATCTGGGAATTCTTTCATGACATGAACCTAATCAAGACTAGGCACCACCGTTTCTAAGTCATGAACCACCGCAAGATAACCTTCATTTCCTTTGTCCATCAATCGCATCACTGTCATAGAAGAAATTAGGTTGGTAGGGGTTAAGCTGCTATCTCCCTAAAATATAAAAGATGAACCATTGGCCATCTCAAACTTCCCTGCCTTAGAATGGCAATCCATGGTGGCATGGCATGAGGACAACTAGTCCATACCTAGGATGATATTGAAGTCCATCATATCCAATAACAACAAGTTAGCTAGAATATCCACTCCCTTGATATTAACTATGAGGAGGGAAACATTAACTGAACCATTAAGGATTCTCCTATAAGGGTTCCAATCCAAAAAGGGTGATCCAACAATACCAGTTGCTGATTGAAATGAGAAGCAAAGTATGGGGATACATAGGAGTGGGTGGAGCCCGGGTCAAACAACATATATGCTTCAAAAGAATTAATATGTAAGGTACCTACTATCACAGCATTTGAAGCCTGAGCATCTTGCCTTGTCAAGGCGAAAACTCGGAATTGGCCTCTACCTACCTCTCTACCACTAGGACCTCTACCACCTGCTCCCTTGCCTGGAACCCTTACGGAAGGTCCATGAGAAACTCCTGGAGATAAAGCTGAGTAGTATGGTGCTGGCACGGCAGGGCATGCAAAGCTCGAATCAAAAGCCCCCTTTGAATAGGGACACTTCTTCTTGAGATGTCCTATCTGGCCACATCCAAAACAAGCTCCAGTGGCTCTATGACACTGCCCCAAGTGGTAATTTCCACAAGATTGACATAGAGGCCTAGAGAAAGCTGATTGCCCCATTCCTTGTATGCCAGGCTGAGATGCACTGCCAGCTTGGGACCCTAAGCCGGACACACTCATAGGAGTAGGCCCTAAAGAACTAGCCCCTTCTGAGGGTGCGTGACATCGGCCCTAGAAATTCTGAGCTACCCCAGCACTAGATTCCCTAGAAAAATTTCCCTTCATTTTCTGTTTCTTGCCTGCCTCCTTGGTCGCTCTCTGCTCTTCTTTCCCAATCTTGAGACCATAAGCCGCATCCACAATTTCAGCATAAGACATTCTCCCAACCATAGGAAGTAAGTTAAAGAATAAAGGGTTAAGTAGGCCTCGAACAAACCTTCTAACTCTCATTGTATCATCAGATACCAGGTGATAGGCATAACGGGACAATTTGATGAATTGTTCTTCATATTCGACTATAGACATCCCTGGAGTTTGCCTTAGCCTTTCAAAATTAGTAGTATGCTTCTCCCTTTTGTTGACCGGAAGGAATCTCATTATGAAAATCTCAGTAAATTCTTCCCAGATGAGGAGAGGTAAACCAGAGGCATCCCTGCCTCCCATGAGTGTAGCATACCACTGTTTTACAGGCCCATTTAGATTATCAGCTACTAGCTCCACCGCCCTCTCACTCGGGCATCTAAGGACCCTAAGGACCTTATTAGTGCGATCAAGATATTGTTAAGGGTTATCCGTCAGGGGATTTCTGGAGAAACTTGGTGGATTCAATCTAAGGAAGGATTCGATTGACACTTTGGTCCTTCTCGCTAATAATGAGGCTCACGGACAGGTGGAGTTCGTTCTACATGAGGCTGAGGTTCATTCCTGCTTTGATGAGCTAAGAGTTCCACCAGAGTATTGAGAGTTTGGTAAACCCCTCTCATTTTAGTTGCCAAATTGATTGGCTCTTCTTCAAAAGTGGGCTCTTCTGGTTGCCTAGCCAGTCTTCCACGGCCTCTTATTCAACCACGACCTCTCCCTCTCTTAAGAGGAAAGGGGGCTTGGTTAGATTCGGCATCAAAAGCCTCATGGGCTTCTGCCTTTACAACACCGGTGCAAGTTCTAGGTGGCATTTCACCTAAGAAAAGAGTTTATCAAGGTTAGGATCAAATTGATATACCAAATGAGAAAACAACTGAAGTGCACAAAACATGAAGGATAATCCTGAAGGCCTTTGGCAGCATCATGTTTTGTGAAAATGGGTCGGCTTCCATTTGCATAATCATGATTCTACTAAAAGACACTTGCTCCATAGTATACAGGGAAACCTAAGCTCTAATACCATCTTTGTCACGACCAAACCTAGGATGTGACCAACGCTTAGAGAACATGCTCCCTAGTAAGCCTTACACATCAAGACTTCACAAAATTTGGGCGGACTTTCCTCTATATTTAGAATATTTCCCAAATACGAGTACTTATCCTGCAATTCAACAAGCACACACTTCCATTGGGGATCCCAGCATTCTCAAAATGTACCCTCAGCACATAACACAATTATAATCAGAATCATTCATCCAAATCATAATCAAATGCAACATAATCCATTCATCAAATTTAATATACAATAGTCAATCCAACTCAGTCTAAACAATCTCTGAACATAAACTTAACACACCAGCAAGGGTCGGACCCTGCCTGTAGTACTATGGAGCTATAACTAATATTACAGAACAAAACATAATACAAATCAGAGCCCTTACTATTAAGGGCTCATAGAGATAGGAATCTACTGATGCTAAGTAGAAGGGTCGACTCCTAAGTTTGAACTTGTATCTGAAAAGAATATAATAACCATGGGATGAGTTTGAGAAACTCAGTAAAAGAAAGGATACTTTTGAACCTCATGAGTCAATGTATATGTAAGTATAAAACGATTTCATTCAATTAAGGAAAACAGTGGAAATATCTAACAGGATAAATAGGCAGGATTCACACTTAGTTGGTTGTTCCTTCATGCGAATCCCGAAATCAGGCACGCACCCTACCTTTGAGAGGTCGTGAAGTTCAGGCATGCACCATACTATATGTATGGTCGTAAAATGTCTGTCACGCACCACCCACTTGGTTGGCCGTGTAATATCATAATCCAAGGTACACCAAGGCTAACGTCTACTGCCGTTAGCAAACAGATCCTGTTATAGACTTTCCTATTCTTTCATATTTAAAAATTATCAATCTCATATCACATTCGAATTTCTTTCGTCATTGACTCATGAGTAGCATTCTTAAAGTAAATAAACATTTATAAATTAAAACAAAATTAATTCAAAAGCATTCTATCTACTCATAGATCACCGGTCACAGGAAAATCTTAATTCTCTGGAGCCACAAAGCTGGAGGGGAATTCCTTGGAATAATCTAACACCACAATATGACATTGAATCAATTATTGATCATTAACATTCTCCATACCATAAGTTCTCTAATCTGATGATCCTAGGGTTTCAAGAATCCTTCTAAAATTCAAAGAATTGAAGATTCTAGAAAAAAGAAGAAATGAGAAGTTAGGATTACTGTTAGAATTGGAATGAGGAGGATATGGATAGAGGTGAGCTCTCCAGCTTCAAATCCACCCAAGCAAGGAAAAATGAAAGAGGAACGGATTGCATGGATGATTGTGTTTAATAGAATGAATATTGTGCTGTTCTTGTTGTTAATTTAGTTGGAAATGATGAAATGGAGTTAATAGATGTAAGGAATGGTGGAAGAAGGAATTCTATAGAGAAGGGAGAGAGTTTGAGTTAGAAAGAGAAAGAAAATTTGAAAATGAGGGCGTGGGACGCGTCTTCATATATATATTGGCCTATGGTAATCGATTACCACGGGCTGGTAATCGATTACCACGAATAAATGGCTAGTAATTGATTACCACGAATCTAGAACTAGTAATCGATTACAACGCGAAAATTTTTAACCCGTGGGCATACAGAGAGCCCCGTAATTGATTACCAACCACACGGTAATCGATTACAATGTCCCAAAACTCGGTTCCTTGATTCCAAATGACATCCAACACCCAAAATCATTACATACCAACTAAATTCCATCCTAAACGAATTAAACACATCGATCAAATAGGATTAACACAGAAAAACTTGAAACTACACCAAGGGTGTTACAAAAGGTTAGAAACCCTGTAAGTCATAAAGAGTCAATGGCTAAGTTTTGATACACTTCTTACCTATATTAATGTGATTTGGTATATGAACAAGATGCTTCTATTTACTGTGACTAGCTAGTTGAGATGATACTATCTACACTTTGGGAAATCTCACGTTTCTGCCGTTATGCTGCCGAAATTACAACAGAAATATAAGAATGTTATGAATGTTTATAAATTATGTACATGAATATCATGTAAGCATGAATATTTGAAAGTAAGGTATGAAGCATGTGCATAAGTCTCTTAAGCCTACACATACATGAAAATATAAGCATATGGATCAGAAAAGAATATGAAAGACAAGATGAGATCTGTTCACTTAGAGGTAGTTATTGGGTCCCTCCAGGTGAAGACAGTTAAATAAGATAAGATGTGAGTCCCTTTATTTAGAGGTAGTTATTTGGATCCCTCCCTATGAAGGCAATTAAAACAGATATCCCTCTATTTTGCAGGCAGTTGATCAAATAAGATCCCTCCAAATGTAGAGGCACATGGATTTCTTTGATGGTCAGTACTTTGTGATAACAGTCACAAGTTGAGCTCAATCCTAGATCAGTTTGCCCAACGGCAATAAAGATTAAAGATTAATGACATATGTATGCAAATACCTTAGGGACGGTGATATGGAATGCCTAGGTGTGTTACGTAAAGAAAGTTAACGAAAGCCAAGAAAAATGTGCACTTGCATGATTATATGACGTGCATCCGCATATGCGTAAGTTATATTCTATTTATTTCTATCATGAAACTGTTTTTCTAATTGTCAAGCTTGTAAATAAAATTAACTTGTTTCGGAAGGTTTTTTGAACTGGATAAAAATGAAATTTATAATTGGATGGCCTGATCACTTTTTCATAATAAGCCAAAGCAACTAGAGATAATGGCAATGACAATTTATGTGGTAGGCTAGGAAATCCTACTAAGAATTTATAATTCCCACCCCTATATATGTTCTCGTGTTATCTCTAGAAAGCTCAGGAGAAATAGAAGATAGTCATACTGGGCAGAGTTGTTTAAGATTGGAAGATGACTGAGAGTTGCTGTCAAAAAATGTTCGTTCATGTAACAGTAACAACTCCTAGGTGTGGTACTATGACTTAAGCATGGTACTATGCTTGGGAGGGTATACACATTAGCTCTGTGACTGGAACTTTGTTTGTTGGGTTTGCTGGCTTTGAAGAGGTTCATGAGTATGTCTAGTTGAATCATGAAACAAATATAGTTGCTTTCCTATTATAGATACCAAGATTTTACTCATTGTCATGAAAAAACCTAGAACAAAATACAATAACATATGAGATACAAAATAGATGATAAAAAAAATCCATAAGCCCTGACTATCAATAGGTAAACACATACCCTCATTTATGATTAGTTTGGATTCCTTGGGTGAGGATAGACAATAATAAAAGTTTAGGGGTATTTATTTTCATGAAAATATGCACTAATTTAGTATTATTGTATAAGGTTTTTAATTCATTTCAATTTATATTTGATTAAATATGATTTTTTTTTATACTTTTACCATTATTTCCTCTATTTCTTACATATACTGATCTTTTTCATACTTTCACTCAATCATGTACATATTTGGACAAATTTGGGCAGATTTTGGTTGTGGGCTTAAATAGGGAAAATCAATCAAATCCATATTAAATCAAATACAAGACAGTATTCATGTGGATCAAAATTCAAAACGATAATTAATGCATTAAAAATATAACATGATTCTTGATGCTACAAAAATTAAGAAATTGGATAATCGAGCCTTGTGGAAAAATAGAACTCAAGAACTAAAGGGATCTTCGTCCTAACATAAAAGGGTAATGCACCTCATATAGAGAAAGGTGTATAAGACAAATGAGAAAAGACAAACAACAAGGAACAAGCAGACAACCATGCAAATCAATTCTATTCTATCTTTTCCATTGAATTTTCTTATATTGTTCTTTGACATCTATTGTGTTGTTGATTATTCCATGAGTAGTTAAATTTCTTGTATCTATGATAGAGAAGTAATTCATCAAAGAATCTATAATTTGATTTTTTTTCTAGTCCATGTATGTTACTTGATTCATTCCCTATGTGCATAATTTATTGCAATATAAATGTTCCCATATCTCTAGGTAAAGGATAAATGTAACACCCTCCTAAGTACAGTACTATGCTTAAGTCATAGTACCACACCCTGGAGTTGTTACGGTTACCTGAACGAACTTTATCTGACAGCAACTTCCGCTGCACTACTTTGATACCTCTTGAACTTTCTGGAGACAACACGGAAAATAAGAGTGAGAATCATAAATTCTCAGTAGGATTCTCTATCATACACATGTAATGTCATCGTTGTCATCTCCAGTTTACTTCGGTTTATTATGAAAAAGGTGAACATGCTGTACAAACTGTTTAATTTTACATTTCGAAAAATATCTTACCCGAAGCAAAGTTCATTTTAATCATACACTTAGCATTTGGGAGAACTCATAAAATTCATTCAAATATAACACCATGAATAATAACTGTAGCATATTAAAACACATATATCATCAACATGCTGGGAATATAACATCTACACATTAAATTACTCATACTTAAATTCATGCCTATACATGAAACTTGCTTTTCTTCCTTCATCTTTCTTTTCTTTGCCATCATGAAATCTTTACATGCCACATTCTAGAGTATGATCGCCATGTCATACCCCATCAGAGCGTGATCGCCATGTCACGTTCCTTAGGAATGTGGGATCTTCCTTTGGTACTTACACTAACTGGGTCACACCATGCCTCATGTAAGTTCTGTCTCCTATACTCACACTAGCTGGGTCGATGCCATGCCTCATGCGAGTGGGGTACCTGCATAAGCTTTAAATCTTTAGTCTTTAATCTTCAATCTTTAGCTTTTACTTGGCACACCTAGGCGTTACGTATCGCCGTCCCTAGGGTGCATTTACTGCCCTTGGGTAGCCTGGCCTTGGAGTGAGCTCGTCAGCCTCACCCGTGATCGTCGTCACACCGACTCACCCGCAAGGGGACCCACGTGCCTCTAGTCTTGGAGGGATCTCATTCTGGTCACGTGCCTCTAAGTGAAGGGATCTCTTCTAGTCACGTGCCTCAAAATTGAGGGATCTCATCTGACCACGTGCCTTCAATATAGAGGGATCTCATCTGACCACGTGCCTCCAAGGTAGAGGGTATCTGCCTTCACAAGGAAGGATTCAAGTGCAACTGCCTCCAAGTGAAGGGATTCATGTCTTTATCATTTAACTACCTTCACAGGGAGGGATTTCAAATAACTGCCTCCGAGTGAAGGGACCCATATTTTATCTTATTTAGCTGCCTTCACAAGGAGGGACCTCAAATAACTGCCTCCGAGTGAAGGGACCCACATTATATATTCATATTCTTTCATTCTCATACATATTCGAGCATAGTCATACTGAGTGTACTCATGTATATGCTACATCATTTACCCTCACATACCTCGTAACATAATTATGTCATTCTCAAATGTAGGGTTTCTATATACCCATTCATACTCTAATTCTTCCTTACGTCTAAAAATTCATAGCTTCTTAGATTTTTGCCGTAAATCCGGCAGCATAACGGATCAGGCCCGTTTCCCATGAATAGTGCCAACTCTCACGGGCAAATCAGTCATAACAACATAATCAACTTAACACATATGTATCAATATCAAATTGACAATCCTCAACTCAAACTTTATATGTTTCCCTAATACTTGTGAAATCTTCAATTGGGTCACTTTGTGAAACTATCACTTTGGCCATTCTGCCAATCTTACTCAGTTCTGCCCAAATTTTTTATAATCTGCCTTTATTTGTATTCAACTCGTTTAAACTTGGATTTTGGATATGTCATAGATCTATATGTCTACTTTCTAACCTCTTTGGTCCCATATCATTTTGATTTATATAACTCAATATATTTAACTTTCACCTCAACCTGTTCAGTCTCTAGCCCGAATTACACTCCTGGAGTTATAAATTCACTAAAAATCGAAACTAGGCTCAAACCATACGAAATTAGTCTCATATTGAAGCTAACAGGACAATCTTTCATTTGCCACAGGTTTCATTCCATTTGCTTAAGTATACCTCGAGTTATAAGTCCTGAAAATCTACCTTCCTGAACTACTCTGTTTTGGCCTGGATTGGACATAGGACAACTTCCTCAAATCACTGGGAACTATTGTGACCATAACAAACTCGGAATTTCATATTGAATGTTCCCCTATGTGTAAGCTTTCTAACAAAATTGGTTTCACTCAATTTGGAGTTGTATAGGTGAGTTATACCCTCCTCATGTCACCCTGCCCGGATGAAAATCCTAAACCCTAAGTCAAACTTCAAAAATTCATATCTCTCTCAATACTGCCTCAATAACCTTATATGATATATCTATGGAAAGCCCTGAATATCTACTTTCATCTGAAAATGGTTTCATCAGATTTGACCGATTGTAGGCGGAGCCGTACACTCCGCCGTACGGACTGCCGTGGAATCTCCACCAAGATAGCACCCTCATCCATCCATTTCTCTTAGTTTTCTTCTTCTAATTCTAATTCCCACTTAAGATTTCATATTAATCCCATATTGATTCAATCATACACATCCAATATATCATCAAATAATCATAAAAAGAAATCTTTCATGCATCCTTAGTTCAGAGAAATTAAGATTAGAGGTTGAATCCTACCTCTTTGGAGTTTGTTCTTGCTGAATTTGAGTTTTGGATTGATGGAACCTTGACCAAGCTTAAAGATTTGATGGAGTTGGATTGAGAGAGGAAAGGAAGAAGAAGAAGGCTAGAGCAAGGAGAAGGAGAACGTAAATCAGCTGGGAATGAAGAGGGAGGTCTGACTTAAATACATGAAAGTTGTGTTGTTGATTGGTTGGAATTTTGTGGTTGAAGTTCGGCCATGTCTCTCACTTTCGTGGCCAATTTGCTCTCCACGTCGTCCAAAAACTGGGATACGCTTTTGCTCTACCTGAAATCGAAACTCGTGTCTATTATGGTTGAAGTCGGAACTCGTCCCATTTATGTTTAAAGTCGGAACTCGTGCCATCTTGCTGGTGACGAGGGAATCCCGTCTGGTTTATTCGAATCTCGGGAGCAATGTCGGAAGTTGGGAGTCATTCAGTTCACAATCATATGATCACGGAACTCCTATTTTTTGAACCCGAGAATATGACTGCTGGGAATGGACTCTCTGAGGTCGGAACTCGGTAATTCGGAAGGCATCAAACACCAAATGCTTGAACCCGGAAGTCGGGATCTTTCCTTTTAAACATAAGGTGGAAATGGTACCTGAGTAGGAAACCTTATGTCCGAGTCCATGAAGTCGGAAACTATGTACAGTATTTTGATCATGAAGTCGGAGCTCGCATGTATTTTGCTTGAAACTTGGAGATAAGTTATGAGATCGGAAATGGGTCTGTTTTCCTTTGGGGTATGAAATCGGACATCGGAAATCACCCATGGTGTTCGGACTCGAAGAGCAAACTCGGAAGTCGTAGACATTGGTGAGCCGAACTCGGAAATCGGAGAATATGCATAAGATGAAGTCGGAAATCAGGAGTAGTCAAAATTAGATGAAATCGGAAATCGGAGGCCATGAAATCGGAAATTGTGCAAGATGAACTCGGAACTCGGAAATAATCCCTTCTATCTGAAATTCGAAGATTGAGTCGGGAATGGGATTTGATCAAACTTGAAGGTGAAGTCGGACGTCTGTTGTTGGAGTTGAATAACGTCGGAAGTCGGGAAAATGTGTGTAAGGAGGTCGGAAATCGGACGTTACATTACTACCCACCTTTTAAAAAATTTTGTCCTCAAAATTCAATTACAAAACCAACTATTTGTTATCATAAAAGTTTGAAGAAGAGGTCACACACAAGCACATTGAAGTTGAGCAAACACGGTCAAAGAAAATACAGTACACCTAGGTATATAATTTAACATAACGTAGTTAACAAGAAGAGGATCCTTGTTCTAGGTTATCTCTAATCCTCGTGATGACTCGTCTAGGGTATCGTCCCCTCCGCGTTTACAGTGAAGACTCTCCCTGAACGTTGCGATTTAGGAGTCGGTGGTTGGTTTTCAGGGCATCCTCTAATTATGTGTCCTGGCTTGCCACACCTGAAACATACATTCTGTCCGGCCAAACAAGGCCTTCCCCCATGATACTTTCTACACTTAGAGCATGCTTGCCTTGCGCTTGGCTCCTGAACTGGCTTATCCCCACGTCCATTAAATTGACGCAGTTTCTTTGGTGGTGAGGCATATTCAAGTTCCTGGTTTTCAAGTGTAGGCCTCTTTCCACGAGTATCAGACTGGGAATTCTCCAATTTCTTGTTATAATTCTCCACAAGTCTGCACTTGTTCACCAAGGTAGGAAAATCCCTGATCTCCATAGGGCCTATTGTGGCGAGGATATCTTCCCTCAATCCGCCTTCAAATTTGACGCACTTCCAAGTCTCGTCTGGATTCCGCTGATAGATCGTGGAAAACTTACATAACTCCTCAAACTTGGCGATATACTTTGACATGCTATTGCTCCCCTGGCGGAGTTGCATAAATTCCAATTCCTTGGCATTCCGGACTGATGGAGGAAAGTATTTCTGGTAAAAAGCATCCTTGAACACCATCCAAGTGATTTCTGTCTGAGATTCTTCTAATAGCCATTTCACACCATTCCACCATAATTCTGCGTCTGCTTCGAGCATATAAGTGGCAAATGCTACTTTCTGGCGATCTGTACAATCCAAAACAGAGAAAACCTTTTCCATCGCATTAATCCATTCGTCGGCCTTGTCAGGATTGAAAGCTCCTCTAAAGCTAGGTGGGTTTGCTTTTCTGAATTCCGCAAACTTGAGATATTCCAAATCTAATCCTAGGCCATGTGGATTTCCTACATGGCCGGCCTCGGGCCGCCTACCCAACTGGTCCATCATTTGATGAGCTGCAGCGGCTTGCTCCCACATGGCATGAGCCATTTCACGCATTGTGTCCATAAAATTAGCAGGATTTTCTGGAGTGGGTGCAGTTTGTGGCCTACCACGCCCCCTGGAAGCCATTAGTTCCTAATCATACACAATATGTTAAATCTTCTGCCACTTGTACATAAGATCTCAAATTTTCAACTCATGAAAATATGCAATTGCAAGGCTTAGCAGTTACCGTAGTAATTGACATCAATATATAGTAATGATAATGACTTTGTCAAGGAGGTCCATACATTTTTTTTTCTTTTTTTTTTTTTCCCAAAATGCTTATCCGTTCAGCTACCCTTAATTCAATAATAAATTTGCCCCCCAATATGGTTCTTTAGAAACATGGGCTTAGGCCTTTCCTTAATATTATAACTAGAAGCCTTATCTTAAAACTCCGTCTTTTTGGTGAAATTTGTCTAGTATCTAATGCTTGGAGGAGGATTTTAGGTCGCTTCCACTATACGGATTTAGTTCTAAGACTCATGTCTCTTTTTGTTAGTCTAATATCCTCCTCGATTTCCTAGTTGTTGAGATACAGGCAACTTAAGGTGAAAGCCAAGGTTAAAAGTCAGATCCTTTCTACTGAAGCTGTAGAGTTCCCTTACCATATTGTCTCGCAAGATGCCTTTCTAATATCCATGCAGAGAGTTGTCATAGATCATATGGATGCCACAATATACTTTGTTTTGCTGACATTCTGATCCACCATCAAGTTCGTCGAGTAAATTCCTCATCCTCCTCATCATATGTTTGACTACTTGTGCACTATATTTTCCAGTAATTTCTCCAATACTTGTGCCTTGGGCTTAAATATCAACTGAAGAAGTTCTCTTGTGGACTTTATTTCATCTTTTCATCATTTGCTAATTGGACCTCATGCCCTTCTTGTTGAATTTCTCAATAATTATTGAAATACTTGTTCCCTCAGAATTGATTGTGGGACAGCCAAAGTCCCTGCCACCCTTCTACTTTCTTCAATTGGTTAGCATGAAGATTCCTCGACTATCGGGTTGATGTCCACGTCCCACTTTTATGGGCACCAGTGTTACCAATCTCATTGAGGGTTTGTCCTAATACAATTTATGGAGATGTGTTAGTTCTAGTGGCTAAGTTTCATATTACCCCAACACTATACCTTGGGCCGGATTAAATGCGATCATCACTAATGCACTAGGTTCCATCAGAATTCCATAGTTAAGCATGCTTGAGCAAAAGTAATATGGAGATGGATGACCATATGGGAAATCCTCATATTGAAATTTCAATAGGATAGCAAGACCATCATTTACATCTCTCGCAACAAATGGATTGTATCCTAGGGGCATGATGTTACGGGGATAGCCAGAAGGCTTAATTTTACCCTCAAAATTTCTTCATCCCTAATAAGCCGACTGGATGCCGTAGATCTCCGCATACACTGAACTTCATATTGAGGTGATCAAGCTCAATATGCAGTCAAGTGCGATAGAGAAGCTACAACACACAACAGAGCTGCCATGCACAAACATCTATGTCCTTTTCATGTAAGGACCTAAAGCACGGCCTTTCTAAACTCTCAGAGTATGCCTCTTTGGAAGCATAACCAGCCCATCCCAGGTCCGATTAGGACGAACTGCTCTGATACCATTAATGTAACACCCTCCTAAGTACAGTACTATGCTTAAGTCATAGTACCACACCCTAGAGTTGTTACGATTACCTGAACGGACTTTATCTGACAGCAACTTCCACTGCGCTACTTTGATACCTCTTGAACTTTCTGGAGACAACACGGAAAATAAGAGTGAGAATTATAAATTCTCAGTAGGATTCTCTATGATACACATGTAATGTCATCATTGTCATCTCCAGTTTGCTTCGGTTTATTATGAAAAAGGTGAACATGCTGCACAAACTGTTTAATTTTACATTTCGAAAAATATCTTACCCGAAGCAAAGTTCATTTTAATCATACACTTAGCATTTGGGAGAACTCATAAAATTCATTCAAATATAACACCATGAATAATAACTGTAGCATATTAAAACACATATATCATCAATATGCTGGGAATATAACATCTACACATAAAATTACTCGTACTTAAATTCATGCCTATACATGAAACTTGCTTTTCTTCCTTCATCTTTCTTTTCTTTGCCATCATGAAATCTTTACATGCCACATTCCAGAGTATGATCGCCATGTCATATCCCATCAGAGCGTGATCGCCATGTCACGTTCCTTAGGAATGTGGGATCTTCCTTTGGTACTTACACTAGCTGCGTCATACCATGTCTCATGAAAGTTCTGTCTCCTATATTCACACTAGCTGGGTCGATGCCATGCCTCATGCGAGTGGGGTACCTGCATAAGCTTTAAATCTTTAGTCTTTAATCTTCAATCTTTAGCTTTTACTTGGCACACCTAGGCGTTACGTATCGCTGTCCCTAGGGTGCATTTACTGCCCTTGGGTAGCCTGGCCTTGGAGTGAGCTCGTCAGCCTCACCCGTGACCGTCGTCACACCGACTCACCCGCAAGGGGACCCACGTGCCTCTAGTCTTGGAGGGATCTCATTCTAGTCACGTGCCTCTAAGTGAAGGGATCTCTTCTGGTCACGTGCCTCAAAATTGAGGGATCTCATCTGACCACATGCCTTCAACATAGAGGGATCTCATCAGACCACGTGCCTCCAAGGTAGAGGGTATCTGCCTTCACAAGGAGGGATTCAAGTGCAACTGCCTCCAAGTGAAGGGATTCATGTCTTTATCATTTAACTGCCTTCACAGGGAGGGATTTCAAATAACTGCCTCCGAGTGAAAGGACCCACATTTTATCTTATTTAGCTACCTTCACAAGGAGGGACCTCAAATAACTGCCTCCGAGTGAAGAGACCCACATTATATATTCATATTCTTTCATTCTCATACATATTCGAGCATAGTCATACTGAGTGTACTCATGTATGTGCTACATCATTTACCCTCACATACCTCGTAACATAATTATGTCATTCACAAATGTAGGGTTTCTATATACCCATTCATACTCTAATTCTTCCTTACATCTAAACATTCATAGCTTCTTAGATTTTTGCTGTAAATCCGGCAGCATAACGGATCAGGCCCGTTTCCCATGAATAATGCCAACTCTCATGGGCAAATCAGTCATAACAACATAATCAACTTAACACACAGGTATCAATATCAAACTAGCAATCCTCAACTCAAACTTTATATGTTTCCCTAATACTTGTGAAATCTTCAATTGGGTCACTTTGTGAAACTATCACTTTGGCCATTCTGCCAATCTTACTCAATTCTGCCCAAATTTTGTATAATCTGCCTTTATTTGTATTCAACTCGTTTAAACTTGGATTTTGGATATGTCATAGATCTATATGTCTACTTTCTAACCTCTTTGGTCCCATATCATTTTGATTTATATAACTCAATATATTTAACTTTCACCTCAACCTGTTCAGTCTCCAGCCCGAATTACACTCCTGGAGTTATAAATTCACTAAAAATCGAAACTGGGCTCGAACCATACGAAATTAGTCTCATATTGAAGCTAACAGGACAATCTTTCATTTGCCACAGGTTTCATTCCATTTGCTTAAGTATACCTCGAGTTATAAGTCCTGAAAGTCTACCTTCCTGAACTACTCTGTTTTGGCCTGGATTGGACATAGGACAACTTTCTCAAATCACTGGGAACTATTGGGACCATAACAAACTCGGAATTTCATATTGAGATGTTCCCCTATGTGTAAGCTTTCTAACAAAATTGGTTTCACTCAATTTGGAGTTGTATAGATGAGTTATACCCTCCTCATGTCACCCTGCCCGGATGAAAATCCTAAACCCTAAGTCAAACTTCAAAAATTCATATCTCTCTCAATACTGCCTCAATGACCTTATATGATATATCTATGGAAAGCCCTGAATATCTACTTTCATCTAAAAATGGTTTCATCAGATTTGACCGATTGTAGGCGGAGCTGTACACTCCGCCGTACGGACTGCCGTGGAATCTCCACCAAAATAGCACCCTCATCCATCCATTTCTCTTAGTTTTCTTCTTCTAATTCTAATTCCCACTTAAGATTTCATATTAATCCCATATTGATTCAATTATACACATCCAATATATCATCAAATAATCATAAAAAGAAATCTTTCATGCATCCTTAATTCAGAGAAATTAAGATTAGAGGTTGAATCCTACCTCTTTGGAGTGTGTTCTTACTGAATTTGAGTTTTGGATTGATGGAACCTTGACCAAGCTTAAAGATTTGATGGAGTTGGATTGAGAAAGGAAAGGAAGAAGAAGAAGGCTAGAGCAAGGAGAAGGAGAACGTAAATCAGCTGGGAATGAAGAGGGAGGTCTGACTTAAATACATGAAAATTGTGGTGTTGATTGGTTGGAATTTTGTGGTTGAAGTTCGGCCATGTCTCTCACTTTCGTGGCCAATTTGCTCTCCACGTCATCCAAAAACTGGGATACGCTTTCGCTCTACCTGAAATCGAAACTCGTGTCTATTATGGTTGAAGTCGGAACTCGTCCCATTTATGTTTAAAGTCAGAACTAGTGCCATCTTGCTGGTGACGAGGGAATCCCGTCTGGTTTATTCGAATCTCGGGAGCAATATCGGAAGTCGGGAGTCATTCAGTTCACAATCATATGATCACGGAACTCCTATTTGAACCCGAGAATATGACTGCTGGGAATGGACTCTTTGAGGTCGGAACTCGGTAATTCGGAAGGCATCAAACACCAAATGCTTGAACCCGGAAGTCGGGATCTTTCCTTTTAAACATAAGGTGGAAATGGTACCCGAGTAGGAAACCTTATGTCCGAGTCCATGAAGTCAGAAACTATGTACAGTATTTTGATCATGAAGTCGGAGCTCGCGTGTATTTTGCTTGAAACTTGGAGATAAGTTATGAGATCGGAAATGGGTCCGTTTTCCTTTGGGGTATGAAATCGGACATCGGAAATCACCCACGGTGTTCGGACTCGAATAGCAAACTCGGAAGTCGTAGACATTGGTGAGCCGAACTCGGAAATCGGAGAATATGCATAAGATGAAGTCGGAAATCAGGAGTAGTCAAAATTAGATGAAATCGAAAATCGGAGGCCATGAAATCGGAAATTGTGCAAGATAAACTCGGAACTCGGAAATAATCCCTTCTATCTGAAATTCGAAGATTGAGTTCGGAATGGGATTTGATCAAACTTGAAGGTGAAGTCGGACGTCTGTTGTTGGAGTTGAATAACGTCGAAAGTCGGGAAAATGTGTGTAAGGAGGTCGGAAATCGGACGTTACAATAAATAAGTGAATCTATCTTGGAAAGGACAATTCTCAGGTGCAAGTCGTGTAGATGGTGTAGATTTGTTGACTACCTAATGGCCCACTGACGTGTGAATTTATGGGCCCACTAAGCTTCAACTCTCAAGTCTGTCATTTAAAGTAATTACAAAGTTGATGATGTTGATTTTAGCCAATTTTAATTGTTTACTTATTTTAAAAATATAAACTATTATCTTGATCCCCAAATTGAAACCCAAAAATTCTTTCCTCTTCAAGTCTTCATTTACCAAGTTCATCATCAAATTAATAGCTTAAACACCCAAATGACCCCCAAATGCATAAACCCCTCACCCTCTCAACCATCTTTCCATCCTTTTCCCAGATAACCACTAGTCCAGTCGTGTTGTAGTTGGTGACAACTGCAAAATGTGGTGGAGACAACAACTGGAAGCGGTGAGCGGATGAAAGCAGCATTGAGGTTGAGGCAAAGTGCAGCTTTGAGAGCTGTCCAATGATGTGAGGTTTGTTATTGCTTCTCTTGTGTTTCTTCTTTTTGGCCTTCTTCTTTTGCTAGTAGTGGAGGTATGGCTAGCCGCCAACACCAACACCTGTTGCAACCATCGGCAGTATAGCCGAGTCCTTGCCACTGCAGAAAATGGCAGACTTGTAACCAATGAAAGGATTTCTAGGTTTAGATTTGGATTGCGGGGTTAAAACACAAAAGCAAAAAATGATGAACTTGTAGCAAGTAGATTTGATTATGAAAGGGATTTGTGGGATTGGATCTGGATTATGGAAGGGATTTGATGTGCTTTGCATTGCTATTATTGTTGTTGTCTCTGTAACAACATGCATAGTTTGGAGGAAGAAGCAATGAGTTCTTTTTCTCTTTTTTTTGAAGGGAGCGACGAGTTCTTCTAATTTAGGATTTAGGGATTTGATTTTTATTTCTTTTTTTAAAAAAATGTTTTACTTGATTCATATTAGGAGGTTATTGACATTTGCTAATTAATAGATAATTTAAACTATTTAAACCCATCACTAATCTAAACCTCTAAATGGTCCACCAAACATAACTCCATATGTCACTCTCCCTTTCAACCTATTGGAAAATCAAGGAAATGAAACTAGGAAAGTATAGACCTCGAGAAAAGCTAATGCCATTATTACAGCCCAAAGTATAGTGTGTTTGGCTATTTTTTATAGAATTAATTCTAGATAGAATTGATTTTGTTAGAATTGATTTTGAGGTAAAGTGATTTATGTTTGGTAGTTCCTCTAAAAGTAATTCTGACATAAAGTAAAAAATTTTTACTTCTCCCAAAATCAAAGAATCAACTCTAGAGACTAAAATTGATTTTGGGAATCAACAACCAAACATCATCAAAAACTCCCAAAATCAATTCTGGAGGGCCAGAATCAATTCTGGGGCTCTTAAACAGGCTCCCAAACATGCTAGTAGTTAGTTAATAGTGAGATTCCTTAGTTAGTTAATTAGGTTCATTAGTTAGTTACATAGGACTATAAATAAAGGGATCATCCTCATTGTAAATGATTATAAATAATCAAATTAGTGAATTCTTGTGGAATTCTTAGTGCTTGGGAACTAGGCTCAAAAATACTTCTTTTACTGGTGCTCTCAATGAGAACATCTATGGTGCAAAAACAAGATTCATCAATGGCTCAGATCGAAGCATTCCAAGAAACACTCAAAGACTCAAAGAACTGAGGTAGCAAGGATCCGTAGTGGATTATCAAGCATGCTTCTAGGCTCTATCCAACAAGGCACAAGGATTACTAGAATAGTGGATGGTTAGCTTTTTCATCACTAGACTTGATGATTATTTGAAGTGCTAGTTCCGATTGATGAAGCCTTCATCCTATCCCAAAGCAATCTCATTAGCACGATTGCACAAGTACCATGTAGCATAGAAGAATTCTCTGAAATCCTTACCAGTTTTCTATTTTGTACCCAAGGTATTTGCACTTTTGTCCCAATCAAGTGTGACAACACCTTCTCCAACAATCATGCTAGCACCTACCAAGAATACATCCAAGAAATTCAATGTCGCAAGATGGAAGAAGTGGTATCAGCAAGGTCTTTGTTACTTCTATGATGGAATGTATGCTTCAACCCATGTTTGTCACGCATAATGCCTAGTGTTGCTGGCTAAAGAAGACTTTGATGACATGTTGCAGTGCGTGGAATCTGAACTAGACCAAGAGGAGAAATGTGAGGGCAAGATCCGTGCATAAGGGCAAGGCTCACACATTGGCTGCAAAAGGAGCACCCATGATAAGTCTTGCCACGAAATACCTGTGCGAAATTCATCGACAACCATGGAATGATAAATCTGGGTGGCAATGGATAAAGGGGCGATAGGAGGAAGCAACCCGGCCACTTATACATAGCCACCAAAGCAGCCAAAGCTAAACACGGTGGCAACTGTGAAGAACCTTATCGTAGAAGAGAGCACGATAGAACCAATCATGGAGGAGGAGGCGACATCATCTAGCGAGAGTACATCAAACATGAAGGGTTAGAAACTCTATAAGTCATAAAGAGTCAATGGCTATGTTTTGATGCAATCCTTGGCTATATTAATGTGACATTGGTATATGAACATGATGCTTCTATTTACTATGATTGGCTGGTTGAGATGATGTTGTTTGTACTTTTGGGAAATCTCACGTTTCAGTCGTTAAGCTACCAAAATTTCGGCAGAAATATGTGAAAGTTATGAATGTTTATATATTATGTACATGAATATCATGCAACCATGAATATTTGAAAGTAAGGTATGAAGCATGTGCCTAAGTCTCTCAATCATACTCATACATAAAATTATGAGCATATAGATCATGAAAGAATATGAAAGACAAGATGAGATCTCTTCACTTGGAAGCGGTTATTGGGTCCTTCTTTGTGAAAGCAATTAAATAAAATAAGATGTTGGTTCCTTCACTTGGAAACAGTTATTTGGATCCCTCCCTGTGAAGGCAGTTAAAATACTGAGATCCCTCTATTTTGGAGGCAGTTGGCCAAATGAGATCCCTCCAAATATAAAGGCACGTGGATCCCTTTTCAAGTCAGTATTATGTTATAATAGTCATGAGTTGAGCTCACTCCTAGATCAGTCTACCCAAGGGCAGTAAAGATTAAAGATTAAAGATTAATGACATATGCATGCAAACACCCTGGGAATAACAACACATAACTCCTAGGTGTGTTAAGTAAAGAAAGTTAAACAAAGCCAAGAAAGACATGTGCACTTGCATGATTATATGATGTGCATTAGCATATACATAAGTTATATTCTATTTATTTCTATCATGAAACTACTTTTCTAATTGTCAAGCACATGAATAAAATTAGCCTGCTTCGGAAGGATTTTTTGAACTTTATAAAAATGAAATTTATAATTGTATGGCCTAATTATAATAAATCGAAGCAGCTGAAGATAATGGTGATGATACTTTATGTGGTAGTCTAGGGAATCCTACTGAGAATTTATAATTCTCACCTCTATATATATTTCCGTGTTATCTCCAGAAAGCTCAAGAGGTATAGAAGATGGTCATACTGGGCCAAAGTTGTTTAAGATTGGAAAACGGCCTAGAGTTGCTATCAAACAATATCTGTTCATGTAACAGTAAGAACTCCTAGATGCGGTACTATGACTTAAGCATGGTACTGTACTTGAAAGGGTGTTACACCCTAACTTTGTGACTGGAACTTTGTTGGCTGGGTTTGCTGGCTCTAATTGTTAGTTGTATGCCCTAGAGCTGATATATGTATAAACAATTCCTATTAATAGCAGTTTATTATTCTTTTATTCATAATTTGTGTATGTTTATTAAAATAAGTCCATTAGATACTTGTTAGACACTTCATTCTCAAGAGTTGAGAATATGAGTGACGGAGTAGTCTAGTACAAGATCTTTAAAATAGTTTACTATCATAGAAATATTAACTGGGCATTATTATTCCGGAAGATTGTCACCTCTATTTGTTTCCATGATTAGTAGAACGTACTAATGAAGATGGAATAGTGAGTCTCATGCTATAAAACATTAGATGTCAAAACAGATATGTGGACACTTATGTGATAAGTGGGTCGAACTTGACGTATAGATAATGTTTACATGGTATTTTACTAATGTCAATGAAACGTTATCTAGATCATATTAGTGCATATAATCCTTTGACCTGAGATAGCACGGTTATCTTGTACATAGGTAACTATAGTTTGCTACTGCTTATATACTTATGTTAAGTATTATCATTAGGCAGTTTGTGGCTATAGTTAGTTACGTATGGAGATAGGTGAACAGTCAAGAAGGAATTTATTACCTTGAGTAAACAAGGATAGTTCCTATGGATATAAGGTTATTCTTGATCATGAAATCCTTGGCCAAGGTACTTGGACTTAAATGAAAAGAGTTTCTATTTCATGTCCTATTGATCAAAGAATAGAAACCTAGAAAGTCCATATGGTCTAAGCTATAGGGTTTGACATTAACCATGACCACATTTGGATCGGGATCTTTGTAATGAAAGGATTTGAGTGCATGGCAAATATGATTGATGGTTCATCAGAATATTTTAATTAATATATTCATCCCTATTTGGGTGGTCATGGCATGCTGTGCTAGGTGTTACCCATGACTTATGAGAGCCGAGGGTATTTTGGGAATTTTACTTTAGGTACGGAAATAAGTTTCCGATAAAATCAAAAGGTTGATTTTATAATCTCATTACCAATTAGAGATGAACCTAGTTAGTCACACACAATAGGACATGTACTCGCCAAGAATGAATTAATTCTAATTAAAATAGTTAATTAGAATTTTAATTATTGGATTAGACTTGCAATTTGATTGCAGGGTTGCTAGCACATCCCGAAGTCAAGTCCAGGGTGAAGGTGGATCCTCATAAGGAAAGTTTCTATAAAATGGAAGGTCCATATTTTAGAAACTCATGTTAAGGGGTTTTTGGTCTTTTCAAATTTTGGGTTAATATAAGATATGAGATGACTTATATTTTAATTGGCCTATTTAAAATAAGAATTATTTGAGAAATAATTCTATTTTAAAATGGTTTATTTGTTTATTATGGGAATCATTTAGGAATTGATTATGGCATTAATGTCAACCCATATTTTGCAAAATTGTAACCCTAGAGAAAAGAAAAGGAAAGGCCACTATTGATTACAATAAATAGAGAGAAGAATTTGAGGAGACGTAATGCGAGAGACAGAAACCTTTGAGCGTACAAAACTCTCTCTTTTGTTGAAAAAACTCTCTAACACCACCACCCACTCCATAAGTCATCTGAGATTCTTGTTCTTTAAGAGGGCAACAAGGAACGGATCTTGAATTGAGAAGAGGAGTTCCTTGGCGGATCGTGTTCATGTGGATGAGCTAGAGGTCGTGCGATTGTGCGATTGTATGTTCGTAAGACGAACATCAAATTTCTACGGGACATCGCTTCAAGAGGTAAATGTCTCATACGATCCTTTTATATTTTCAAGTATTTACGTTGTTTAAATAATACGAGGTGATACCAAACTCATGAGATATGATTTCAAGAGTGTTATTTGATCCCATATGAATGTGTTCATGTGATTAAAATTTTGTTTGATCATTCCACTGCGTTTATCTCCTATGTTTTCTAACAGTGGTATCAGAGCCACCCTCGTGATTATTTAGATACGTTGTATATGCCATTGAAAAGTTCAAAAGAATTGGTAAAAACTCTGTTCATAGGTGTTCAAAGTTTTTCAAAATTTTCTTAACAATCCATAACCGTAGAATTTGATTTTACGGCATACTAAATATTAGATATTTAGTCCATCATGAAGAGATGCCATATATGATACTTGCCATACTTTGAAAATTCTGTTTCGAAAGTGATGATAATCTTATCATGTCATTTGCTACCAATTTTGAAAAGCAGATTTCTGAACTATCTTCGAACCGTGAAATTTTGATTTTATGATATCTAAATATTTGATGTTCAGAATATTATGAAAGAATGCCATATATGATGCTTTCATGTTTTTCGAAAATTTGATTCTCGGAAGCTTCTTTCAATATTCTGTCCGTGAGGCTTGGAATCAATAATTACTAAATATTAGATGTTTAGGAATTATGAAAGGAAGCCATTTTGATTGGTGACATTATTGGCAGAATATTTTTTTTGAAATTGATAACTTAGTATGTGATATTTTGTTTGTTTCAAAATAGGCAATCATTTTATATGGATATATTTCATAATACGGAATGTTGAAATTGACATAATGAATATGTGATATTCAAATTACAGAATATGTGATATTCTAATCATAAGATATGCGCTATTTGTTTTAAATGAAAAAACAAATAAAATTGGTCAAGTCATGATGAGATATGGTTTCTAATTTATTTTGAGATTGGAAAGGTCTTGAATGGGATTTGGACAGTTTCAAAAAAATTAAAAGCGCAAGTATTAAATATGGATAATTGATATATTCTGTAACAGTTACAGATTACATCAAAGGCAAGTTTTAATTATGTGATAATTGAAACAATCATATTGAAGGCATAAAATCGATATTTCCTTATTTACTATTTGATTCCTTATTCGATTTTATTGCAAGAGGCTGATCATGGACTCTAGGAAACCGATGTGATTGGTTTTTATTTTATGGGATGTAATTAATTTTGCAATGGGTTGTAATTTATTTTAATTATTATTATTTTTATTATTCATTGGGATGTAATTTTGTAAATTTGAGTTAAGAGGCCTTTTGGAGAGCCCATTTTTTTTTCTCGCCTTGGTATGCCAAGGATAATTTCTTGTAATGTACGAGATATTAAAGAAGAGATAAAAGCGGTGGAGGCCCAAAGCCCAAGAAGGAAGTCCATGGAGATGGAGCCCAGTGGGAGCTTGAAGACTATTTAATTTCAATATTACCCCAACGGCCCTACCCAATCCTTGTGGCTAGGATTGGGCCCATAGAAAGTCCATGATCATGCCTTTTATATTTCCGTTTTGATATTGTAGATGCATGTGATGTATGATATATTGAATACGGATGCATGTGAAAAGTGAAACCAAAATAGTAATTAGGTTGCCCTCAGAAAATCTTCCAAATAAAATATTAAGTCTAAAATGATATAGTTTTGGAAACTATGTCTAGGCTCTCCACTAAAACATTAATCAAGAATTTTTAACTGATTCCGTCGTTGGCTATGGTAACATAGGAGCGTGAATATTGGTTAATACATTTCTGAGTTAATGTTTAAACATGAGATGTTTATAGATAGTCAATTACCAAGAATGGATGTACCTGAGGTAATTGATATCTAAGGTTTAGTGGGTTGGACTTAACTATGTATAATGGGCCAAGAATGGATGTACCTGAGGTCCAAAATACTAAGAGCCAAATAAGATTGAGTCATACATAAGATGTACTGAACAAGAGTTGTTCACTTATAGGATATTAATTCTCCAAGAATGGATGTACCTGAGAAGGGTTAATATTTTATAGGAATTCAATCACCTACTAGGAATCAAACCCGACAAAGATTCCCGTTTCCTATTTTGGAAGTGTAGGATTCGAAAAAATTAGTGGGAGATCATTTTGATTATAAGGCCATGATCATTATGATAAATACATATATCATTACACTAATTTAATTTTGTTATTTTCTGCAGTATTATCAAATATGAAATCTTTGAACCCCCTCGCTAGCATACTCGATATGAATAGGCTTACTGGGCCTAATTTTGTGGACTGGTTTCGCAACTTGAAAATTGTCCTGAATTCAGAACGTATTGGATACGTTCTAGACACTCCACAGCCTGCTCCGTTGGTGGAAGGAGCCACGGAACGGGAAATAGATGCTTATAATAAATGGCAGGCTGATGACATGCAAGCACGATGTTACATGCTAGCTTCTATGACTAATGAGTTACAGAAGCAACATGAAAACATGAAAACTGCGAGTGAGGTTTTGCTGCACCTTAAAGAGTTATATGGTGAGCAAAGCAGGTCTGCTAGATATGAGATATCTAAGCAATTATTCCAGGCTAAAATGCCGGAAGGGTCTGATGTAGGAACTCATGTGCAAAGGATGATCAGGCTGATTGAGCAGCTTGAGAATCTTGAGTTCTACATGGATTTTAACCTCCATTTGGATTTGATCCTTCAGTCACTCCCAGAATCATTCTCTCAGTTCATTGCGAATTTCCACATGAACAAGATAGAATGTACGCTTGCTAACTTGCACAACATGTTGGTCACGGCCCAAAAGGCTATGACTAGCAAAGGGAAAGAAAAGCTTCTTGTAGCTTCTACTTCTGGTAAGACTAAGAAGAACAAGAAGAATAAGAAGAATTCTGTTCCCAAGTCATCAGTTGGGGTGTCCAAGAAAAAGGGCAAGAAGAAACAAGTTGCAGACAAAGGAAAATGTTTCCATTGTGGCAAAGATGGGCATTGGAAAAGAAATTGCCCTCAATACTTAGAGGAATTGAAGGCAAGCAAGGGAAAAGGTGTGCCTTCAGAAGGTATGTCTATTTCTTGTTGTTTTAATTCTAATAGTCCATATAGCTCATATACTGCATGGGTTTTTGATACAGGTGCAAGTTCTCACATTTGTACCTCTATGCAGGAACTAGCAAGTAGTAGGGTTCTTAGGAGCAATGAAGTGACCTTGAAGATAGGCAATGGAGCAAGTGTTGCAGCCAAAGCTGTGGGTTCAACTTCATTATTATTAATGAATAATCATGTTATGTTTTTGGATCATGTATTGGTTTTACCAAATGCTTATCGAAACATTATCTCAATTTCTAGTTTGACTAAAGTTGGTTATTATTTTGATTTTAAGGATAATGTTTGCAACATTTATTTTGGAAATAATGTTGTTGGCGTTGGTTACTTGCATGACGGGCTTTATTACTTAAACACCAAAAACAAAGCATCTCCTAGAATTGTCGAAATGAATGCTATAACTAATTCAACCCCTAGTCTAAAACAAATTTGGCACTTGAGAATAGGTCATGTTGCAGAGGATAGGATAAACAAGTTGGAGAAGATGGGATTATTAGTTCCTTTGGGTTTTGAACCCACTCCAACTTGTGAATCATGTCTTCAAGGCAAAATGACTCGATCTTCATTTGTAGGACAAATGGAAAGGGCCAAGGAAGTTTTAGAGCTTGTGCATAGTGATGTGTGTGGCCCATTTAGTGTAATGGCTAGAGGTGGATATCACTACTTCATAACCTTCTTGATGATTTGTCTAGGTATGGGTATGTTTATCTTATGAAGAATAAACATGAATCCTTTGAAAAGTTTAAGGAATTCAAATCAGAAGTAGAGAAACAAATAGGAAAGAACATCAAAGTTCTTCGATCCAATCGAGGAGGAGAATACTTAAGTACTGAATTTGATGAATTTCTGAAATTACATGGCATTATTTCACAACGCACTCCTCCAGGAACACCACAATTAAATGGTGTTTCTGAAAGGAGAAACCGTACCTTATTAAACATGGTGCGGTCTATGATGAGTTATACAGATCTTCCCATCTCGTTTTGGGGATATGCGTTGTATACTGCTTGCTACATTCTTAATAGAATTCCATCTAAGTCAGTCCCTACTACTCCATTCGAAATATGGAAGGGTAGGAAGCCTAGTCTTAAACATGTTAAGATTTGGGGTTGTCCAGCATTCATTAAGAAGTTGAACACTGACAAATTAGAAACTCGGTCCTTAAAAGGAAGGTTTGTTGGGTATCCAAATGATAGCTTTGGATATTATTTCTATCTTCCTACTGAACAAAAAGTTGTTATCAGTAGAGATGCCATTTTTCTTGAAAAAGAGTTTATTCAAGAAGGAGGCATAGGAAGGGAAATAAAACTAGATGAAGAGTCATTGGCCCAACAAATTGATCAAGTGTCCGAACCAATGGATATTGATCAACCAGTGAAAGAGCTTATTCAGAATGAGAATGTCACAGAACCTCGAAGGTCAAGTAGGGTAATTCGTACTCCCGCGAGATACCTTGATCTTCATGAAAATGTGCAAGAGTTGTTCATACATGGAGATAATGATCATAGAGATGATCCTACTACCTATGAAGAAGCTATATCTGATATAGATTCTTCAAAATGGCTAGAGGCCATGAAGTCCGAAATGGATTCCATGTACTCGAATCAAGTCTGGGATTTAGTTGATCTACCTGAGGGTATAGTACCTATTGGGAACAAATGGATCTATAAGAGAAAGATTGGTCCGGATGGAAAGGTAGAGACCTTTAAGGCAAGACTAGTGGCAAAAGGGTATCGGCAAAGGGAGGGAGTTGACTATGAAGAGACTTTCTCGCCTGTAGCCATGCTTAAATCCATTAGAATATTGCTAGCCATAGCAGCACACCATGATTATGAGGTTTGGCAAATGGATGTCAAAACCGCTTTCCTTAATGGATACATTAAGGAACACATATTCATGGATCAACCCAAGGGTTTTGAATCTGAGGATAGGTCTAAGGTGTGCAAGCTTAAGAGATCCATTTATGGTCTTAAGCAAGCTTCGAGGAGCTGGAATCTTCGTTTTGATGAGGCCATTAAGTCCTTTGATTTCATCAAGAATGAAGATGAACCATGTGTATACAAAAAGGTCAGTGGGAGCAAGATCGTCTTTCTTGTATTATATGTGGATGACATTCTACTAATCGGGAATGATGTTGGTATGCTTACAACTGTAAAGGTTTGGTTGTCAAAGACTTTCTCCATGAAAGATTTGGGAGAAACAACCTATATTCTAGGGATTCGGATCTATAGAGATAGATCGAAGAGATTGATAGGCCTTTCCCAAAGTCTTTACTTGGACAAGGTATTGAAAAGGTTCAATATGCTTGATTCCAAGAGAGGTTTACTCCCTGTGAGACAAGGTATTAATCTCTCTAAAGCGATGTCGCCTAAGACACCTGAAGAGAGGGAGAAGATGGCTAAAGTACCCTATGCTTCAGCCATCGATAGCCTTATGTATGCAATTTTGTGTACAAGGCCGGATATCGCATATGCTGTTAGCATAACTAGCAGATTTCAGTCCGACCCAGGACTGGAACATTGGGTAACTGTCAAGAACATCCTTAAATACTTGAGAAGGACTAAGGACTTGATCTTGGTATATGGAGGATATGACTTAAAGCTGGACGGTTTTACAGACTCTGATTTCCAATCAGATGTAGATGATAGAAAGTCTATCTCGGGTCATATATTCACTTGTAATGGAGGAGCAATAAGTTGGAAAAGTTCCAAACAGTTAACAACTGCAGACTCCACTACAGAAGCTGAATATATTGCTGCATCAGATGCAGCAAAAGAGGCAGTTTGGATTAGAAAGTTTGTAACAGAACTTGGTGTAGTTCCTTCCATATCGTCACCACTTGCTCTTCATTGTGACAATAGTGGAGCCATAGCTCAGGCAAAGGAACCTAGAGCACACCAGAAGTCCAAACATATTGAAAGAAAATTTCATGTTATCCGAGAAATAGTCGGGCGAGGCGATATAGCCATGCAGAAGGTAGCTTCAGCAGACAATGTTGCTGATCCACTCACAAAAGCCATGACACAACAAAGAATCGGACAAACATCTTGAAAAGATGGGTCTTAAATACTGTACTGAATGGCTCTAGTGCAAGTGGGAGATTGTTAGTTGTATGCCCTATAGCTGATATATGTATAAACAATTCCTATTAATGGCAGTTTATTATTCTTTTATTCATAATTTGTGTATGTTTATTAGAATAAGTCCATTAGATACTTGTTAGACACTTCATTCTCAAGAGTTGAGAATATGAGTGACGGAGTAGTCTAGTACAAGATCTTTAAAATAGTTTACTATCATAGGAATATTAACTGGGCATTATTATTCCGGAAGATTGTCACCTCTATCTGTTTCCATGATTAGTAGAACGTACTAATGAAGATGGAATAGTGAGTCTCATGCTATAAAACATTAGATGTCAAAACAGATATGTGGACACTTATGTGATAAGTGGGTCGAACGTGACGTATAGATAATGTTTACATGGTATTTTACTAATGTCAATGAAATGTTATCTAGATCATATTAGTGCATATAATCCTTTGACCTGAGATGGCACGGTTATCTTGTACATAGGTAACTATAGTTTGCTACTGCTTATATACCTATGTTAAGTATTATCATTAGGCAGTTTGTGGCTATAGTTAGTTACGTATAGAGATAGGTGAACAGTCAAGAAGGAATTCATTACCTTGAGTAAACAAGGATAGTTCCTATGGATATAAGGTTATTCTTGATCATGAAATCCTTGGCCAAGGTACTTGGACTTAAATGAAAAGAGTTTCTATTTCATGTACTATTGATCAAAGAATAGAAACCTAGAAAGTCCATATGGTCTAAGCTATAGGGTTTGACATTAACATGACCCTGGCTGGATCGAGATGCTGTAATGAAAGGATTTGAGTGCATGGCAAATATGATTGATGGTTCATCAGAATATTTTAATTAATATATTCATCCCTATTTGGGTGGTCATGGCATGCTGTGCTAGGTGTTACCCATGACTTATGAGAGCCGAAGGTATTTTGGGAATTTTACTTTAGGTACGGAAATAAGTTTCCGATAAAATTAAAAGGTTGATTTTATAATCTCATTACCAATTAGAGATGAACCTAGTTAGTCACACACAATAGGACATGTACTTGCCAAGAATGAATTAATTCTAATTAAAATAGTTAATTAGAATTTTAATTATTGGATTAGACTTGCAATTTGATTGTAGGGTTGCTAGCACATCCCGAAGTCAAGTCCAGGGTGAAGGTGGATCCTCATAAGGAAAGTTTCTATAAAATGGAAGGTCCATATTTTAGAAACTCATGTTAAGGGGTTTTTGGTCTTTTCAAATTTTGGGTTAATATAAGATATGAGATGACTTATATTTTAATTGGCCTATTTAAAATAAGAATTATTTGAGAAATAATTCTATTTTAAAATGGTTTATTTGTTTATTATGGGAATCAATTAGGAATTGATTATGGCATTAATGTCAACCCATATTTTGCAAAATTGTAACCCTAGAGAAAAGAAAAGGAAAGGCCACTATTGATTACAATAAATAGAGAGAGAAGGCTGAGGGCCAGAATGCAGAAGACAGAAACCTTTGAGCGTACAAAACTCTCTCTTTTGTTGAAAAAACTCTCTGACACCACCACCCACTCCATAAGTCATCTGAGATTCTTGTTCTTTAAGAGGGCAACAAGGAACGGATCTTGGATTGAGAAGAGGAGTTCCTTGGCGGATCGTGTTCGTGTGGACGAGCTAGAGGTCGTGCGATTGTGCGATTGTATGTTCGTAAGACGAACATCAAATTTCTACGGGACATCGCTTCAAGAGGTAAATGTCTCATACGATCCTTTTATATTTTCAAGTGTTTACGTTGTTTAAATAATACGAGGTGATACCAAACTCATGAGATATGATTTCATGAGTGTTATTTGATCCCATATGAATGTGTTCATGTGATTAAAATTTTGTTTGATCATTCCGCTGCGTTTATCTCCTATGTTTTCTAACACTAATGAGGTTCGTGAGCGTGTCTAGTTGAATCATGAAACAAATAGAGTTGCTTTCCTATTATAGATACCAAGGTTTTACTCATTGTCATGGAAATACCTAGAATAAAATACAAATCAAAGAATAACGTATGAGATACAAAGTAGATGATAAACAATTCCACAAGGGTGCAAGTTTCTTGTCTGATTTTTCTCAATCTTTTAGCACATGTTAGAGTTTGTAATAATCGACATACTTCACACACTATCATGTCTGATGCTATTATTATTTATAGGGTGAGCTTCTCCTTATCCTTCTTTCCTTGTTTTCCATAAGATCCAATTGTCAAGTTTCTTGTTTTTTGCAATATAAAAAATTCCCATTGTAGTATTTATTGCATTAATTACCAATTAGGATTTTGATCTACTGCTTACTTTCTTGTATTTAGCTTGATTTGACTTGACTTCATTAATTTCTCTTTTTAAGCTCATAATTAGAAACTACCTAAATCTGGTAAAAAAAAAATTACAAAATTATGTGAAACTATGGAGAGGATAATTAAGCATGGACAGTAGGAAATAATGAATAAAAATCACATCATAAACGATTGAAATTAAATGAAAATCTTATAACATGAAGCTACAAATTAATGCATATTTGCATGTAAACACAAAGCCCTGACTATCAATAGGTAAACACATACCCTCATTTATGATTAGTTTGGATTCCTTGGTTGAGGATAGACAATAATACAAGTTTAGGGGTATTTATTTTCAAGAAAATATGCGCTAATTTAGTATTATTGTATAAGGATTTTAATTCATTTCAATTTATATTTGATTAAATATGATTTTTTTATACTTTTACCATTATTTCCTCTTTTTTCTTGCATATATTGATTTCTGACATACTTTCACTAAATCTTGTACATATTTGGACAAATTTAGGCCGATTTTGGTTGTAGGCTTAAATAGGGAGAATCAATCAAATACAAATTAAATCAAATACAAGGCCATATTCATGTGTTTAGGGTTAAAATTCAAAACGATAATTAATGCATTAAAAATATAATAGGATTCTCGATACTGCAAAAATTTAAGAAATTGGATAATCGAGCTTTGTGAAAAAATAGAACTCAAGAACTAAAAGGATCTTCCTCCTAACATAAAAGGGGAATTCAAATCATATAGAGAAAGGTGTGTGAGACAAATGAAAAAAGACAAACAACAAAGAACAAGCAGACAACCATGCAAATCAATTTGATTTCTATCTTTTCCATTGAATTTTCTTATATTGTTCTTTGACATCTATTGTGTTGTTGATTATTTCATGAGTAGTTAAATTTCTTGTATCTATGATAGAGAAGTAACTCATCAAAGAATTTGTAATGTGATTTTTTTCTAGTCCATGGATGTTACATGATTCATTCCCTATGTGCATAATTTATTACAATACAAATGCTCCCATATCTCTAGGTAAAGGATCAATAGGTGAATCTGTATTGGAAAGGACAGTTCTCAGGTGCAAATCGTGCAAATTTGTTGACTATCGAATGGCCGACTGACATGTGAATTTATAGGCCCACTAAGCTTCAACTCTCAGGTAAGTCATTTAAAGTAATTACAAAGTTGATGATGTTGATTTCAACCATTTTTAATGGTTTACTTATTTAAAAAATATAAACTATTATCTTGATCCCCAAATTGAAACCCAAAAATTCTTTCCTCTTCAAGTCTTCATTTACCAAGTTCATCATCAAATTAATAGCTTAAACACCCAAATGATCCCCAAATGCATAAAACCCTCACCCTCTCAACCATCTTTTCATCCTTTTCCTGGACAACCACTGGTCCAATCGCATTATAGCTGGCAACAACCGCAAAATGTGGCAGAGACTACAATTGGCAGCAGTGAGGGGACAGAAGGAGCATTGAGGTCGAGGCAGAGTGCAGCTTTGAGGGTAGTCCAATGACGTGAGGTTTGTTGTTGCACTTCTTGTACTTCTTATTTCTAGCCTTCTTCCTTTGCCAGTAGTGGAGGTATAGCTCGCCATTAGCACCAACACCTGCTGCAACCATCGGCAGTATAGCCAAGTCCTAGCCATTGCAGTAAATGATGGACTTGTAAACAATGAAAGCGATTTCTGGGTTTCGATTTGGATTGCAAGGTTAAAACACAAAGAAAAAAATGGTGAAGTTGCAGCAAGTAGATTAGATTACGGAAGTGATTTGTGGGTTTGGATCTAGAATATGGAAGAGATTTGATGTGCTTTGCTACTGTCGTTGTTGTCGCTGTAACAACATGCATAGTTTAGAGGAAGAAGCAATAAGTTCTTTTTTTCTTTTTCTCTTTTTTTTTGAAGGGAGCAACAGGTTCTTGTAATTTAGGATTTAGGGATTTAATTTTTATTTCTCTTTTTTTTTTAAAAAAATGTTTTACTTGATTCATATCAGGAGGTGATTAACGTTTGCTAATTAATAGATAATTCAAATTGTTTAAACCCATTACTAATCCAATCCTCTAAATGGTCCACCAAACATAAGTCAATGTGTCACTCTCCCTTTCTACCATAACAAACATGCAAAATCTACACTAGAGCATTCACCTATTAGAAAATCAAGGAAATGAAATTGGGAAAGTCTAGATCTCGAGAAAAGCTAATGCCAAATTAATAGTGAGATTCCTTAGTTAATTAATTGGGTTCATTAGTTAGATATATAGGACTATAAATAAGGGGATCACCCTCATTGTAAATGATTGTAAATAATCAGATTAGTGAATTTTTGTGGAATTCTTAACTCTTGGAACTAGACTCGAAGATACTTCTTTTATTGGTGCTTCCAATGAGAACATCTATGGTGCAGAAACAAGATTCATCAATTGCTCGGATCATGGCATTCCAAGAAACACTCAAAGAACTGAGGTAGCAAGGATCCGTAGTGGATTATCAAGCATGGGCTCTATCCAACAAGGCACAAGGATTATCAGAATAGTGGATGGTTAGCTTCTTCATCATTAGACTTGATGATTATTTGAAGTGCTAGTTGCGATTGGCGAAGCCTTCGTCCTATCCCAATGCGATCTCGTTAGCACGATTGCACAAGTAACCATGTAGCATGGAAGAATTCTCTGAAATCCTTACCAGTTTCCTATTCTGTACCCAAGGTATTTGCACCTTTGTCCCAACCAAGTGGGACAACGCCTTGTCCAACAATCATGCCTGCACCCACCAAGAATACATCCAAGAAATTCAGTGCCGCAAAATGGAGGAAGCGGATTAGCAAGGTCTTTGTTACTTCTATGACGAAATGTATAATTCAGCCCATGTTTGTCGCGCACAATGCTTGGTGTTGTTGGCTAAAGAAGACTTGGATGACATATTGCAGCGCGTGGAATCTGAACTAGACCAAGAGGAGAATTGTGAGGGCAAGAGTCATGCACACAAGTTCAAGGCTCACACATTGGCCGAAAAAGGGGCACCCATGAGGAGTCTTGCCACGAAACACCCGTGCGAGATTTGTCGACAACCATGGAATGATAAATCTGGGCAGCAATGGATGAAGGGGCGATAGGAAGGAGCAACCCGGCCACTTATACATAGCCACCAAAGCAGCCAGACCTAGACACGGTGGCAACTGTGACGAACCTTATCGTAGAAGAAAGCACGACGGAACCAGTCGTGGAGGAGGAGGCGACATCATAGAGCGAGAGCACCTTGGGTTAACTGTACTGTGGTACCTAGAGCCACCATCGCCAGAGTTTCCTTCGTGAACGACAAGCAGCGTCGACACCCAGATTCGTGAGAGAGAGAGAACAAGAAAGAGAAGGAATAGTGGCAGCTGCAGCACTACCTTCTATGAGAGCATGGTCGCAGCCACCGGGGTTTCCGTCGACGGTGGCTGGATTGTTCGCTACCATGGCCGATGAGATACGGGTCCTAGGTGCTGTCTCTTGCGTGAGAGGATAAAACGACTAGGGCAATGGGTGTGCTCTCCTGAGTGTTGCTCCCTGTTAGGTCAAACCCGACTCGGTCCAGCCCCAATCGGTTCAATAATGTTGGGCTTGGCCCATTGTTGGAGGGAGGAGCAGGATTTGGCTGAAGGACATCACCTTCTAAAGATAATGGGATCAAACCCAATTTGGTTCAACTTTTGGCATTAGGATTCAAGTGGATAATTGTTTGTAAATATTAAAAAACAAAGAAAGAAAGAAAGAGCTTACTTGATAGGAATATTAATGATTGTAATAGCAATAAATTATTTTTCTTTTCAACTTTGATAACAAGGTTGATTTGAATAGAAGAATAATGTTACAACCCAAAATAGTTAGTTAATAGTGAGATTCCTTTGTTAGTTAATTAGGCTCACTAGTCAATTATGTAGGTCTATAAATAAAGGGATTACCCTCACTGTAAACGATTATGAATAATCAGATTACTAAATTCTTGTGGAATTCTTGGAGCTTGGAAATTAGGCTCGAAGATAGTCCTATTAGCCCTTGATGAGTAATGGCTATCACAAAATTAAATGGATTAGAACTAATACAATACTTGAAGAACGGTTATTTCCTCATTTTCTAGTGCATACTTTGGATCAAGAAAGTAAACTAAATTACGTTGGGTAAACCTTCTTCAATAAGGACATCGTCCTAACTAAAAGGTGAGGTTAGATTGCAAATAATTGGTGTAGTGAATCTCAAATCCTAGATAACTTTCTAATTAATTGAGTTAAAACCAACTTAAGTCCTGCTTAAATTGAATTTAGTTGTCAATAATTTTACTTATCACTTTATTATTTATTTGAAAACTCGTGAATTGTGATTTTGCTGCCCATAAGCATTAGAGACATTTTGTTTCCCTTTGGTCTACGGATAATTTCTAGTTTGCACACTTTGTATTTCAACCTTAACTTGCTTATGAGAGTTGTTTTACTCATTCCTGTTATTGTTCTTCGTTTTACTCATTCCTTTTAAGGAGGCTCACTCTGTCGCCGGCCACTTAGGTCCAAGTTTTACATTTGGTCAAAGACCTAAAATAAGTAGCGGTTGAGGCATGAGGCAAAGCTGTTGATGGTGTAAGCTCTTAATCCCTCACTTAAGGTCCGAATCTCATGTCACGACGAGTTATGAGGGAAAGAATGTGAGATTGTACACTTTCCAGCACAAATGCAATCCAATAACTTGAGTTCAGGTATTTTTAGTGTTGCATTTAAACTTCCATACCACAACTCTCTCACTCTTTATTTCTTGGTAAAATAATGTTTGATACTTGATAGTAATTAGCTCACCGGATAGTGTATCAGCAGCACCCTCCATAATGTTAAATACCATATTTCCCTTCTTCCTCTCGTATTTTCTTTTCCCAAGTCGTGATATCCTTCCATAGGACCACAAGCCTCTACTAGTACTAAATTGTTTGCAGTATCATATGTACATTTCAAATAAGTCATAGAGTCTTACTTAGGCGTAAGGTATAATTAAAATCAAGTTTTTTGGATACTTGAAACAAAGTCATCAACCTTTTCAGTAAAATTAAAGAACTTTATCATCGGGAATTACAGGCTCACAGCAACCCACTTATTGTCAGCAATAGGCAGCACGATAATTCCATCAGGGAATTCAATCTTTGGGAAGCTTGTATACACCTTGAACCTGTTACAAAGCAGGTAATTGCCTTCCTCAGGAGTATTTGCCTTGTTGGACTTGGAATTTGAGAGACAAGAAAGGTGAACCTTTGAAAATGGAGATGATTTTGGAGACGAAGCAGATACTGATTCACAAGATGAGAAGGCCCTGTTGATCGTCATGTTTTCCTCAGGTGGCCGTAGCGAAGATGGATTGTGCAGCTCATTTAAGTCCTGCTCCTTAAGTTCATCTGTTAGGACAGAATATACCAAATGGTTTGTGTCTCAGATCTCTGCAACTTAAAAAGGTTCCACAATGATTCAGATAAGTGCTGGAGAAGTAAGCTTTTTTAAATTATGAAGGATAGGATAACCTTTTATTGGATTAAGTTAGTTAATTAGTTATTAATACAACTAACTCTACCAAACTGCAACTAACTCTATAAAGGGAACAAATGCAGTTAACTCTAACAAACTGTAACTAACTCTTACAGCTGCATCAATAACTAATTAACTAAACTTAATCCCAGTACCTTTACCTTTGTTTTTGGCAGAAGATAAAAGAAACAGACCTTCATGTTTGAGGTTCTGCTTGCATTTAACCTTGTCTGAGCTATAAATGGACTGTGCTACTTTATTTTCAATGAAATGAGTTGAAGAAGAAGCAGAATTCATATCAAATCCACCTGTGAGGGACATCAATATCATATCAGTGAATATTCTGTCATATGCTACAGCATATAGGCTAAGAAGCAACATAACCCAGTTTGATTTTTGAAAAACATAGAAGCAATAAAAGAATCTGTTGCAACTGACAACAATGATTGTTATGCTGAAATAGTAAACAGGTGTCATTCAATATGTTTTCTTTAATTACTTATTTTCTCTTCATAAGCTACTTCGGCAGAATCTGCCTTGTTTTAAACAAACCAGCTGAGAATCACTAGTGATATCAATATTTACATGAAGTAGCTTTTGCATGCCAAAGGTTTCCTGAAAAGATGTGGTCGGCCATATAAAATTGGCAATGGATAGAAGAACCTTGGGCCAATTAAGTTATTTGTGTATACACCAGTGAGTCAATTTAAGTAAAAAGAGCAGGAATGTGAGGTATAATCTTATAGGACTGGCGCAGAATATGCAAGAAAACATAAGAAAACATGTATTATTTCCGAATGAGGATACCATGGTTAGAGATATTTGAAAGATTCTTTGCTCTTCTAGTCTTGCAACTTCTAATTTCTCAGCTGATCCCTTCTACCTCTCTAACACTGTTTTATGCTCTTTTTATTAACTAACCAATTTTTATTCCTAACTACTAAGGACCATTACCCAGGCTGGGTCACTATCATAAGCTTTCCAATCAACTTAACCGGAAAAAAAAAAAAAAAATTGTTGATGTTTGCAATATTTGTATAGCCTGGAAGGTATGAGTGACAATGTGTCTCTTGGGGAGTAAGAGTCCTACATTCATGAGTAGTTAGCTAAATACAGTGCTCAAAGCAGCATTCAAAGTAATGCAGCACTCTTACATTTGTGTACAGATATACAGAGACAGAAAATATAGAAAATGTAAATTTCATTCAAATTATATAAGAATGGAGATCAATTTTATGGTGGTTTATCATAAGCTCTCCTCAAAGCGGTTCTAAAGCATGACAGCAAAATTAAAGAAGCACAACAACAATTGAATAAGGACAAACAGCTTACACTCTTTCAAAGCGATGAAAGCAATCTTTGCAGCATCTTGCTCTGCCCCTTTCTTGGATTTACTTGCCTTTCCATGAAATTCCTTGCCCCCTACTTCCACAGTAGAGAAGAAAGTTGGCATATGAGGAGAACCAGACACTAAAGTTTTATATGTTGGTTTGCAAAAGCCTTCTCTCTGAGTTAATTCCAGCAGAAAATTTTTGAATGAACAAAAGTCACTCTGTATAAAGAGCATGAAAATCCAAATTCAATTGCAACAATTTATTAATCCAGACACAACACACAAATATACACAAGAATAAAGTTTACCGGGTGAACTTAGTCGATATACTATTACTGATAAATCTGGTGATTGTCTAATGAAAATCTTAATATTATGCAATTCAACTTTTCTTTATATGGAATAATAAGTAAACATTCAAGAAAAGTATATAACACAAAGATCCATCAACTATTTCTAAACTGAAAAATTTTAGAGCACACAGATATTCCTTAAAAGTATAAGAAAATGGAAAGGTACTCTCACATGCTACATATTTTTTTTTTTTCCGGAAAACATCAGGCAATTAAGCATGAGCATTAATTTAAGACACAATATGTTTTAAATAATTTTAGATGCTACTTTATCAAAATCAGTCGATTAGAAACAAATTGCATTCGTAGTAAGAAGAGTTTCTTGTTGCTCTAGAAGTTTATTTGAAACTTAATAAATCAGAAACTTTTTTCTAACATTCAACATCTAGCTATTAGTCTCACATACACCGTCATAGATTGGATGAGAGTGTAAAGTCCTTTTACACTGATAGTGTATTAAAATTAATCTCATTAGTTTAATGACCATAAACCATCCAAAAATGTTAATTACGAAACACAGCATCAGTTATAAGGACACTTTCCTTCTAAAAGACATCGAGTGACAATGAAGTCAAAGCAACATTTGCAGCAGCCTGCTTTGCCTCCTTTGTTGTGTTGTAAAAAGCTGGGCTTTCAAAAGATTTCCCGTCAACTATGACTATAGCCTTAAAACGAGTGGCATGCGGAGGGCCCTTAGTTCTAGTTGTAAATATTGGAGGGTCAAGATTGTTCCTTCGAGCATAGCTCTGGAGCTGGCTTTTGCTCAAACGACGTTCCATGTCTGGAGGAATGGATTGATTGTTGATTGTTAGAAAAATCTTCAAATGGAAACGGTCACACGGAATAGAAAGAAAAAGCACAGAAAAAGCTCGAAGCAATCAAAACAAAACTATCAATGATTTACAAAGTACATTTAGTGAACAAAATGAAAGAAAGTAATTTTTCTGAAGATTCAACCTGAATACAAAATACTGTGTTATGTTAGTTCCTTATTGTTAATTGCTACGAAAGTTGGAGAGTGTGTTTGTTCTTCATGAGACAGAGAAAATAATAATAACATTTGGAGTACTGATCAGGAAATTGGTGAGAAACTGAAGCAAATTGCAATTGAAATATTCACACTAGATGGGATTAGGTATATTGATCAAACGATGCCATTATGTCTCATTATAATCCATGTAGACAAACCATTGAAGTCTAAAAAACCATGTAATGGTTTTGTATATAGTTCCTTTTTTTTTCCTTTTGTGTCTCCTTCTACCTTTTGTCACTCTATAACTTACTTTATTCCTTTTTAAGCTACATTTTCACATGCATAAGACATTTTTGCTGATTTAGCTACTTCGGCCAAATATCCAACCACATATATTTCCCCTTACTTAACCCCCTTGCGCCTAATTGATTATTTTTTGTTTTTAGCATATTATAAATTTAAATGAAAAATCATGGTTCTACCTATGCTTACGAGCTAATTTCAAAATTAAATGAGGCAGTAACTCTTCACCATTTATGATAACTGAAGAATCTGCCGGAAGTGAAACTGCATGAGGTTTCCCTGCTTCAATTTGCTCTTTTATATCACATTCAGCAATTAGTGCTGACGGGCCTAGAAAATCACAAAGCGCAGATCATAAAGTAAAAATATAAGGCAATATCATCTACTTCTACCCTAGGAAGTTGATATAATATTGCTAGTTACGGCCCATCATATTGTTATCCCAACCCCGTTCTCATTTCGAGGATGGCATAAATGGATACTCGTTATTACTAATCATGAAAGATTTCTAAAATAAAATATTTTTAGCAGAATAGATTTAAAAAGTACAAAATGATTCTACAACTAAAATAAATCTTGCTAAATTTCATACCAGAAATTCCAGTTTCTGTATTAAGAAATCAGCAAGGATTGAGAAGTAAAACTCAAGTATAGCACTAATACAAATTAGTTACACCTCTTCAACTACATACATGTTAAAATTTTTAAAGTGAAATGCACAACACTTCAGCACCATTCCAACACATCGACCTCTGTTCATCAAACGATTTATAATTTCTGAAAAACCTTCTCATGACTAAAGTGGTCACCTTCATCCAGAGTCACTTATATATATTTACAAAGGGTTAGTTGAGGTAATAAGTACTCTTGACTCTTAAGAACAGAATACGTGTTCAAATTCTAGAAGATAATTTTTGTGAAGAGATTGTATAACTTATATGCTTCAGCAGTCAAACGGCCATTAATTTTATAAGAGATTTCAAATTAGCCCATATTGTAAAAATATCCTGTGGCCTCACCACAAAAAAGAAAAAAAAAAAAAAAAGTCACTTATATATAAAGACAGAAAAATTCTAATTCTAACCAGCCATGATTCTAGGTGAACACTACTAACAATCCAAGGAAACCAAACAGAACCAAGGAAGGGAAAGAGGTAGGGTACCCGGTGGAGGAGAAGAGAAACTGAGGAAAGCGAGCATGGCGGCTTGGTTGTGAGCTTCTTTAGAGGAGCTGAAGGTTCCGGGACAAGTGAAGGTGATGCCATTGACAGAGACGGAAGCCTTGAATCTCAGCATGTGATCTGGACCATCCTTCATGGCGGAGTACTTCGGCAAACCCCATCTTCTCTGGTGGCACAGCTCCTGAAGCTTTGTTTTGTACATTTCCAAACCGCCAAGGTTCGAACAAAGGAAAACTCCCTCTCTGCTTATATTTAAGTATTTGAAATGTGCTAATACGGTTATTTTTATTGTGTGTGCAAAGCTGCTTTTCTTATTAGGAACATCGTGTTTATTGTGTTGGCTTCTTGTTGGTTTGCTTGTTTGGGTTTGAGCATGGATTTTTTGCATTGAAATGCTTCCCGCGTGAAGAAATAACGGTTATGGAATGCTGGATGTAAGTCACGTGGAGTTTTGTGCCCGATCCTTGGCGTTGATTATGAAGCCATTTTCCGGTTCGAAGTACTTCGATGGATTTGTCTTGTTCGCTGGGAATCCCTTTCCAGCTCAAAAGGAAACTCATGCGAGTTGAATGATTTTATTTTACAATGGTAAATAAAACTTTAAAAATTAAACATATAAATAATTATTATAAACACGACAAAATTATAGGTAGAATTACGACAATAACCATTAACTTTTTTTTTTTCAAAAAAAAAAAAAAAAAACTCGTTACAATTAAAAAGAGATACCTTGGTCAATTTATATTACTTCATTAGAGGTTTGCCAAAACAACTTCGAACTGTAATCCAATATAAAGATTTAAACAACACTAATTAAGAAAATCATATATAATCTTCATCTCTCATCCTTGCATTAATCACATAAGAATAGTCCCATCTTTGTCTGGTGTCAATATAACTGGAGGTGCCCAAGTACTCAAACTCTCTCTAATATGTCCTTTGTGCCATAGTTCTTCCACCTGTGCTTTATAGTCTCCCTCCTCTTTGGATTTATTGTGTATTGAACCAGATTTGGTAAACTGGCACTAAAAATCAAATCAAGCTGGCGCTGGATCCCTCTCATCGGAGGTAAGCTATTAGAGACTTCTTCTAGCATCACGTTGATGAGTTCTCCTAACAATGGCTTCACGCCCTCGGGAAGCTCAATTAGCTTAGGTTCTAACTCAACCTCCAACACCTCTTTCAAAATGAAAGCATGCACTTCTCTATACTCCTTGACAGCAGCCTCCATCTCATGCCTAGAGTGAGTAGGTGTTAAGAAATTCCGTTTCTACACTTTGGAAGCTTTGGTTCTAGAATTTCCTTTCATGGGCAATAAATGGTACTTCACTACATCTTTCTCTAGGTCATGTGTAATTTACCTCTTGTCATGATGAGCTCCAACATCAAACTTCGATGGTCTACCCAACAACAAGTAACAAGCATCCATATCGACAATATCAACCTAAACTTCATCTTTGTATTTACCTATGGAAAATGGTATCTTGCAATGCTTGGTGACTGAAATTTTCTTTATGGCTTTTATCCAACTAATAGTGTATGGACTAGGATGTATCTCCATTTTCGAATCCAAAGTTTCCACAGTATTGTTCATTAACATTTTAATACTTTAATTAACCTTCATATTTAGTGTTTTGGGCATCCAAATGATTTAGTTAAGCAATTTTGGACCAAACAAAAAAATTGGGCTTCTAATTCACTTTAATTGTTTTTTTTTGTATGTTTTTGAGCCTTTACACTATTTCAATAAATTAGCTATATCTAGAGTTTTAGGTGTCTAATTAATGTCAAATTTGTTTCATAGGAAAGCTAACTCAGTGGGCTACAATTATTATGAGACACCTAAAGCTAATTCCACCATCTTGAAGGCCATTCAAATTGTTGAAATCAGACTAGAGGTGTTGATGACATTTAGACAGTATTTGGGACATAAGTTACTAAATTTGGGTCCAAATTACATGGGATTGATCAATTGGATTTTTATATACTTATTTTCCCTCATTCCTAGCTCATTAATCCTCTTTTGTGCCTAATTAGTTTGAATTGGACCATTTTATGTTGTTTGGATTTCGTTTAGGCTCTATTTAATTTTTCCAACATTAGGCTAATTTTGACAATGCTTTAGTTTTTGGGCCATATCTTAAGTTATAGAGCTCATTTGATCATGATCTTTAGTTTGTAGGAAAGATGAGAGATAGGCCTACGAGTTTTATGAAGAGGTCAAAGGCCAATTCTAGTGTTAAGGAGTTGAAATTGGGCCCAAAAGTGAGCTAAAGAGGTGCAGTCATGGATTCTAAATAGGTTGTGGTATTTTGGCCATGTCTCTGTCCACAAAAGCTGTCCACAGAAGCCCAATTAAGCCCGTTCCAGTGGCATTTTGAAGCTGACATCCAAGACTACAATTCTCCTTCAGAATGCAAATCCAAACGGATGCATCTTCTCTGCCTAATTTGTGGAAGAACATTACTAATTTACCATGGAACCTTATTATATGTTTTTAGTGTAACTTTCTTTCTATAAGTTGAAATTTAGCAAATAAGGTATCCAGATTCAAAGGAGAGATAGAGGATTAATGTAGTTAATGACCAATTAATTATTTTAAACATTTTCATTTGGTGATGGCCGAGTTTAATCATAGGCCAAGAACTTTGTAATATTCGATTTTTTTAATAGAATTTGGATAATACAATTTTTTTTTTGTTTTCTCTTTCTCTCTTCTTTTTAACGCCCCCCTCCTTCTTTCAACTTTGAATTCTAGTGTTCCTCCATCAATGGAGGAGTAGCTTGACATCTAATCCCAAGATTCTAAGAAGCAGTTACACTCTTGAGGATTGGTGCCTTCGAATTTCAACAATTCCAAACTGGTTTTTCTACTCCCTTTCTTTGTTCTTGATCCAATTTTGGTTTGAAGGTTTTCAATTCAAAACTGTGGTTAATTACTTGCATATTGTTCAGTTGATTAATATGTTGGATGAGTAGAATCATGTTTCAGGTTTGAACATGAGATTAACTGCATTAGTTCTTGAAATTAATGCGAATTGGTTAAGTTCTAGAGGTTTCTGAAGTTAATCACTTATGTGTTGATTAAATGCTTGAAAGTTTTCATGTACAACGCTGTAATCGAATTGAGGTCTCAATTGGATTCATTGTTAATCATTGATTTGGGTTGTTGATGTATATTTTTAGAATCTGATGACTGAGTGATAACTACTTCCTTTTGATTCTTAGGTTAGAATTTTGAATTCTACTTCATTTCATTTTAATTCCTTACACCCATAATTCTGTTTCTTCCATTTTTAAATTACAAACAAAAACCCCCCAAAGCTTTGATCACATAGCATTGTCATCATTGGGAGATGACCTGAGTTGCACCCTTTGCTACGAATTAGTGTAATTTGGTTTTTACAATTTGATCGACCAAGCTTGACACTCGAGTCAGGGATCAAAGCCATTTGGAAGCTAACACACATCACTACTGAAAAGGAGGGCAGAAATGATCATGCTAGGATTAGTTGTGAGGGGGTAAAAGGAGAAACATGAGAATAGTTTTTAGTTAGTAGTTCTTAGGATCAAACACTACACTTTTTTATTTTCTCTCATCTATTTATCATTGTTCTTCATCTCTTTCTTTATTTTTCTACCCTTTATTTCAATATGAATGTTAGTTCTCTTGAACCAATGCAAGCCTTGAAGATCTCATTAGGTTAAGATCTTAAGGTCTTGGTGCTTCATTAATTTATGTTTCAATTTCTTCTCTTCTTCTAATTTTTTAATTATTGATTATGATTTTAATTGTTAATTTCAAAAATGTGTGTAAATGTTATTTTGATTGATTATTCTTAATTGCATTTTTGTTTTATAAGAAGAATGAATTTATGATTGGGAACTTGTGTTTGTTGACTCAAGGACATAAATCAACATTGGTTCAGTGCACTTTGTTGGATTATGTGTTAGTGCATGCCAAGTGTTCAATCATTATCTAGATGATTATCCATATAACACCCCTGAATATATACACTATACTTGAGTCATAATGTTATATTTAGAGGTTGTCATAGGATCATTGAGACATATAATATATGGCCCTTAAGGTACTACATTTCTTCATTAATAAGGACAAGCAAAATCCATACTCTCATTGTGGAGATATAACTATAGATGCAAGTTACTCAAACTTAACTATAAATATACAGGCTATGTTGCTTACCTTAAACCTATCACCTTGTGGAACTGGGAGTCTGATTTAACACATGAAATTTGAAGCTTTGAGTACTGAACTAAAGTCTACCTTATTCAATCCTTAGAAGCCCAAAATCCTGTTGCAAACTTAGAGTCCTATTCTTTACACTGGAATAACATGGATACATGCAATAGGAAATGAGAGTTATAATTCTCAGCAGGCAAACTTAATCCACTAAACATACGCAATGTCATCGTGATTATTCCAATTACTTCGATTCATTATGAAAATTGTGGACACATATAAGTAGGCATAGGTTTGTTTTTAAATTCAAAAACATATTTCTGGAACTGGGTTGATTTTAGCAAATACTTCACAATTCTTGCAAATTACAACTTCAAAAGGGAAATCATCAATCATGAAGGAATGACTAATCATAGCATCCAAAATAATCATCAAGCAATTAAAATCACACAAAGATATGGTAACACCCTTGATCTATTTTTGAGTTCTTCTATGGTTGCTTTACTTGATCGATGTGTTTTCTCCGATTATAATTGAATTTTGGTAGGTGTATGATACGTTAGGTCTTAGATAGCATTTGGGGATCGAAGGAATCAAGTTCTGGATGTTATAATCGATTATCGTGGGGCTGGTAAATTACAGTGCTCTCTATGTATTCACGAGTTAAAAATATTCATGTGGTAATTGATTATAAAATATGGTAATCGATTACCAGTTCTGGGTTTGTGGTAATCGATTACACTTTTCTGTCAGTGTCGATTACCAGAATTGGTAACTAATTACCATAGGTCAATATATAAGGTGAGACACGTCCCTCCCCCTTCATTTTTGCATTTCCTTTCTCTCTCTACCCTAGAAACTCTCTCCCTTCTCTCTAAAACTCTCTCTTTCCTAAATCCTCATTTCTATTCTAACTTTCTCAAATTAAATCCAACAATAACACAATCTTCACCTCATTTAATACAAATCATCCATTAAATCTGTCTCTGTTTTTTGCTATTCTTACCTTGGTGGATTTGAAGTAAAGGAAGTCTTACTATCATTTCCTTCCTTATTCCAATTCTAACTGTAATTCTCAAGTCTTATCCTCTTTTTTTCTTAGAAATTTCAATTTTTGGATTATTAGAAGAACTCTTGTAACCCTAGGGTAGTGAGATTAGAAGTATTATGATTTGGGAATATTTAGTGATCAATCATTGATTAATTTACCATATTGTGATGTTAGATTAATTCAAGGAACACCCTTCTAGCTTTGTGGCTCCGAAGAATTAAAATTTTACCTTGGGCTGGTGATCTGTGAGTGGATAGAACACTTTTGAATTATTCATTGTTTTAAATTATGATTGCTTATATTTTTCATGTCATTCAATTATTTTAGAACGTTACTCATGAGTCAGTGATAAAGATAACTCAAAAATTTATTTGAAACTAGTGATTTATGGAAAATGAAAGATTAGGAAAGTCTATAATAGGATCTGCCTACTAAGGTAGTAGATGTTAGCCCTGGTGCACCTTGGTTTATGATAATACACAGCCACCCAAGAGGTGGTACATGACGGATATTACACAGCCACACACGTAGTGTGGTGCATGACGGAATTACACAGCCGCTCTACAAGTGGTGTGTGATGGATTACAAAATTCAAACAAAGGAGTGGCCACCTAAGTGTGAATCCTAACAGACTATCCTGTTAGATATTTCGATTATTTTCTTATATTATCTATCATCACTTTTATACTCATATGAACATTGACTTATGAGGTTCAAGAGTGTTATGTCTCTCACTGAGTTTCACAAACTTACCTTGTGGCTATTCTATTTTTTTTAGATACAGGTTCAGACTTGGGAGCCGACCCCTCTACTCCACAGTAGTAGATCTTCATATTTGGTGAGCCTTCATTACTAAGGGGCTTGGATAGTTATTCTGATGTATTTTGTAATCTTAGTATTGTAGCTCCATAGTACTACAGGCAGGGTCCGACCCTTGCTAGTGTAATGATCCTATGTTAGAGAATTATGTATACTGAACTGAATGGAGTATTATATGTATGATTCTGAATTGAATGTGGAAATGGTCTATACCCTTATGTATTGGGGTGTGTGTGTATATATATATATATATGGGGTTATGCTTAATATGCTTGATAAATAATTATGTTGTGTGTTGAATGGTGTATTCTGAGAATGCCCGGATCCCCGATGTAAGAGTGTGCTTGTTGAATTTACAGGATGAGTACTTTTATATGGGAAATATCCTAAATACAAGGGAAATTTTGTCCAATTTTCTTGAAATCTTTGGTGTGAATGGCTTGTTAGGGAACTTGTTCCCTAAGCGCTAGTCACGGCCCGAGTTAGGTCGTGACAGATATAACATTTTATTATGTACGGAATTCCACTCAAAATGTGTCTTTTCACATAGCTTTTTTCCAAAGCAGTTCTTTAGAGGGACTACTAAGCATCCTTTGTAAATAGGGACCATACAACACCCTTAATTAGGGAAGCAACCACTCAATTACTCCTAGCATGTCTTTTTAATTGTGAGAGGCGACTACACAACGACTCCCAACTTATCTTTCTTAACTGCAAGAGGTGCGATCATATAATAACTCCCATATTTCTTTTTTGTCTACGGGAGACGACCACACAATGGCTTCTGTCTTAACTTTTTGCTCACAAACGATGACCACACAGTGACTTCTATCTTATCTTTTTGTTTGCAGGAGACGACCACATAATGGCTCTTATCTTATACTTCATATACAAGGGCTCCTTATTTCTCATAGTCGAGCCAATACTATTAGTGCCTTCTAATAACGTCATCATTCAAATTGCATCTCACAATTCATATCACACAATCATATCATCACATGCATTATATTCTAAACATGACTATGAGCATCATATCCTAATCATTATCATCACATAAACATACACATAGTTCGTAATTGCATAGCATCATAAACTTGTATCATAGGTGGCCCTTAAACATGGTGTGTGCAAACCTTAGCCTTGCCTTCACATTTCATCATATTCATAAACATTTCATCCTTAAAGTAGTATATGATTGATAGACGTTACCCTCAACATTCACACCTTCATTAGACATTATATCCTTAGCCCTTATCATTGCATTTTGCACGTCTAAAGGTATTCAAGAACCCAAGTTCACAACTTAACCATGCGTTAGCTTTATTAAGCATAAGTAGACTCAATTCTGCCCATTCTTTAAAATTCTACCATAATTTCAATTTAGCTCATTTTACCTTCATATTTTACTGAGACATTCCTTTTCAAGTTCTCTAACCAACTTTTTTGGTTCCATATGATTTACTTAAGGATAATTGAAGTTATGTTAATTTAAATAAGACTACCCTACTTTGACTTCCAATCTAGGTAGTAATAATGTAAAATTTGTTATAAATCCATTATAGCCTATTACATCCAAATATTGTCCAAATTGATACTACTTACACTAAACTTCCAAATGAACTTGGTTCCACTTGGATCCAAGTTCTAGGGACTAAGTTATTAACTACTCAAAGCAGGGCTCATAGATTGGTCTTTTCTTTATCCTGTTTAATTTAAAAATTTATATCTTACTCATTTGGGCTTATATAGCCAAGATTTTTGGTACACTTACTCTAAATATCTTAAATTAATATGAAAATAGTCTTAATCCCATACGATTACCCAAACCAATGCAGTTTGGTATATATTCTCACTGCTTTGTTTTAGTGTCTCAATTTGGGTAGCTTACTTGTATAATTTCTCAAAAAATTCATCTTTAATTAGAAAATCCCTAGTTTTTATCAAAGTGTAGGATTTACTATAAGTCCAAAAACAATTCATGCACTTTAGGGAGTTTAGGATTTAGCTCAGTTACACTTATTCTTGTAGCATGTCACTTTAAAACTTTCTAACTCATATTCTATCACCTCTATTTACTTGGTTTCTTTGCTAGCAACCTCAAAGTACACATTTATGGCTAAGTAATCCCCCTAAACATTTTATTGAACCATATTAACTATTGTGACAAGTGTTTAACTCCCTACTTCATCGACCACTAACTATGCTTCTCTACAGCCACTTTTATTCATCTTTTCATTAGGATCTAGTTACCTTACTTAATCATCAATAAATTCCCATATTAGTGAAACAATCGATGGCTGATGGCTAGCAGTTGAATATTGAACTTAGCTGAGGACATGAATTTCCTATTAGGCTTCAGGCCTTTTGATAGTTTGTAACCCATGAACCAATTCTGGGCTTTGGTTGGTGAAAGAGCGTGCTTCAACAGCTAAGGACAAGAGTTTGACAAAGTCCACGACCATTTCCTAGAAAACGAGAGCAGTTGAGGAAGGCGATTTCTAGCTCAAAAAATAGGGAGAGCAGGTGAAATGCAAAGATTAGTTTTAAGTGGTTACCACTATACTGAGAAGAATGATGTTAAGGAACATATGGAAGATGGTTACGTGGCAATTACCAAAGGGCAATTATGGAAAAGGTCTTGCCTATAAAGAGAGCAAGAATCAGCCATTGCAAAAGACCCTCCGCAACACAAATCCAGACTTCTCTCTATTTACTTTACTTTACTTGTACTTGTATCTTTACCTTTTCCATGCTAATTTAGTTTTGGCCGTTGTAGTGCTTTAGCGCCTCACTTGTACCGATTCCTTTTATTAAGCTTTCCACATGGATTGACCATGGAAGCTTAAGAAAGATACTCATTGTAATTAGTTAGAAATTCAATATAAGTTCTGTCAATTGCATTATATCTACTTTTTACTTGTAGTATTGATTATACTTGTGTTTAATCTTCTTCAAATGCTTTCTTTTAATGACTTAGGAACCTATATCCAAGGAGCAGATTTCCTTCCTTGGAGTAATCATTTGACTCTTAGAATCAAAGGATTTTGGCTAGCTGATTTTGAAAGTCTACTACGCCTAGCACACTAATTCACCCATAGCTGAGAAATAGCCCGAACATATTTTTTGGCATGCTTAGTAGGACACCAATAGATCAAGCAAAATTTCCATTACCTAGTTTAGATCATACTTGCCTTATGATCCTAAGATCAGAAAAGACAATTATGCTAAGTCCACAACCATCAAAACAGAATAACTAGAGGACTGGAGGTCCATAGGTGACCACACTGGCAGCACCTTGTACCCCTCTAAGGGGCATAGGTTCACTGCCAATGTAGGATGCCATGGCCTAGCCTATGATTAGCATGGCTACTTCTTCATCAAATAACTCCCCACCATTTGGGCGAAGAAGGGGGCTGTTGACTATTATGACCACGTCTTTCATACATTAATAGATTAATATGGGCTTGGACTATTTGATATGTCAGTTGTCAACGCAATTAGCCAAAAGTGTTAAGCCAATGGTCAAAAATGAGGTGTGGAACTTGCATGCTCAAGAGCTAAGTGTTCATTCAACAAATAAGAGTACAATGCCATGCCATTTTGACTAGGGACAATCGAATATTACCTTATACCATTTCAGTTGTGTTGTTCAATGCCCGGGGGCAACAAAGTGTTGATCCTCAAAAGACCACTCATTTGATTTTTCAGCCAAATTGGTATGTTCCATTGCAGGCTAGCACATAGAATGCCACTCAGCCGATGGCTAGCAATGGTATTCTACCAAGAACCATGGGGGATTATGTTAGGGGGCAACCATGGACAATTGTTCCATCTCTACCAACTGATCAACCGGCATTCTTAGTTGTGCCTTAAGCGAACTCAACTTTCCTACCTCGGAGAAATGAATACAAAGCACAGGAAGATTTTGTTGTGTAGCAGTCATGGGGATCATCTCCACCTCAAGCAATAAGTCAATCAGTGTACATCATGCTGTCAGTTGCTTAACAAAAAACTATGCAGCCGATTACTCAATAGCCGAGCTCAATTAGTTAACAACCGTGCTATTACCAAAATATTTCGCAACTTGTTAACCAGCAGCCGACTCCTGAACTATTAGTGCATTGTGTAACACCCTACTAATTTAATGTTATGCTTAAGTCATAACATGAAATTAGTAGATTGTATTACCGTGTTGATATTCTGCTTACATTTTGTTTATCATATAATATCTTTTTTTTTTAACAGAAGAAACGGCGCGCTGTATATAACGAACATGACAAAGCTTAATATACCACCATACAAAAGATAAGAATAAGTAATATATATACCATCAACTGCATACGTGTATATATATATAAACTGAAGCCAATGCTTCAGTTTATATACAAATTTCAAAATAGGATACAAAAGTAGGGCCGGTGTATCAAAAAGACATAAGGTTCGTATCAGTCAAAATGATCCTATGGGGTCCTCAGAGGACATTTCAAACCTATTGCTAAACCTATTGCTAAGTCTATGGCTCAAAGCTGCGTACTGTCAAAAGAAGGTCATGCTGAACAACGCCATCTGCGGCTGACCTACTCAGTCAAATAATCGTTGGCCATGCCAAGCCCGGTTGGAGAGTAGTCTGCATTGGGTCCCGAGGAGGAGGAGGGTGATGAGCCGGTGGCCTCAAAAGGGTCACTCTCAGAGCTGAGCGACATGTCTGGAACCACCTGCGGGGGTGACTCTGGTGCCTGGTCAGCAGGAGCGACAGGTGCGGCGGGTGCGAGAGGAGCTGGGGGAGGGTGTGCCACGTGTAAAGGAGCTGCAAAGTAAGGGGCAGTAGGGTCGAAAGTAGGATGAAATAGAGGAACAACAAAATTCCTATCACTAAAAAGGTAAAGACTGAAATGGCAGGAGCCAGTTATATACAGTGAGCCTACTGCGGGATCATGGTGGAGCTGCAGGTCTGGAATCTCAATAAAGAGAGTAGTCGTCAAGTCCATCGTCAGCGTCTGAGAATGATGCGGAAATACAAAACAAGGTGAGAATTTAAAGAAATTCTCAGTAGGGCTCATGTACGGTATTTAACTGACGTCACATTCATTCTTAATTGCCTCGATTTTCATTTAATTATAAAAACATGGGAAACTGAACTATCCATATTCAATAAGTTTAAGAAAATGTCTGGTTTGAGGCAAAGTTCAGTTTTACTTAAAACAGCATAAGAAATAGAATAGACCACAAACAGTAAAACATAGAATAATGAGCAGAATAATTGAACATACAAAGATGAAGTAAATATAGCGAATCAGCGTAAACAACTTGTAATGACTGTTCAATGTAATCATGCAGTTAATGTAATCATGCAAAACTTATTTTTGAACCTTTCTTCATAAACTTTTTCATTACTTGGTCCCCTGGGAGTTCTTGGCCATTTAGACTCCTGGGTAATAGTCTGCTTTTCAGGATCGAGCTCGTTCCTATACAGGAATGTTGGGTTTACTTTCCCCGACCTTCCCACCTATCTATTCCCCTTAACTTTATTCCGGGGCTGGCCCAAGTATTCTGGACTTTCATCATAACATAGCCATTATGCTCATCATAACATAATCTTCATGAATTTTCTTGAAAATGCACATGTATCTTATGACTCATGCATAGGTCTTACCGAAATTTCGGCGGCATAACGAAATGTGTCCACTTCCCCATGAATAGTGCCAGTACTCAGAACCAATTTCTCATAGGAATCAACATAGTTCATTCATATTTCAAACATCAATTCATGGCACAATTATTGAAATTAAAACATAGTTGCTGTCTCAATACTTGCATCCAACCTGATTTTTGTAAATCAGGCCATAATTTCTATTTAACTCATATGGACCTAAATTTTGGATATGTTAAAGTGTTATGTGTCTATTTTCTAACCTCTTTAGTTCCATCTAATTTTGATAAGCATAGCTCAAGTTATTTAGGTTTTATCCCGACCTGCCCTGTAGCTAGCCAGAATTACACTCTTAAAAGTAAAAATCCGCTAAAATTAGAAAAATGGCTCCAATCATATGAAATTGGTCTCATATTAAAGGTAACAGGACAACCTTTCATTTTCAAAAAGTTTTATTCCATTTGCCATAGTAGGGCTCGAGTTATAAGCCCCAAAATTTAACCTTCCTAAATTGCCCTGTTTTGGCCTGGTTTGGACATAGGGCAACTTTCTTGGACCACTGGGCAAATAGGATCTTATTTAACTTTGAAATTTTCATAGGACATTCTCCTATGTGTAAGCTTTCTAAAAAAGTTCATTTCATTCAATTCCAAGTAGTATAGGGCGAGTTTTACCCTGAACAGCCTAGTCTGCCCAGAATCAAAATCAAAAACCTAGGTCGAACTTCCAAAATTCATATCTCTCAATACTAATCCAATAGCCTTATATGATATATGTATGGAAATCCCTGAATATCTAGTTTCATCTAAAAATGTTTTCATCAAATTTAAATGGCGGTAGTCGGAGCCGTACACTCAGCTGTACGGACTGCCAAGGGTTTTTGGTTCTCCAGCCCCTCAGCTCTTCCTATTTTTATCCTTTCTTGCTTCCTAATCAATTTTAACCTCACAAATAGCCAATAAACCAGCTAAGTATCATCATATTCATTCAATCAACACACCAAGAATTGAAAAATTAAAGCCACCCCGAGCCACCCATAATCAGAATAGCAAGATAAGATTTGAACCTCTACCTCTTGTTATGTGATTTGGCTTGATTTTGGAGCTTGGATGAATAAAACTTGATTGAGCTTGACGGTTTGATGGAGTTGGGTGAGTGGAGAAAAGAAGAAGAGGGCTGAAGTGAGGAAGAAAGGCAGTGCAGAATTTGGGCTGAGGGAAGAAAAGGAATGTGTTATAAAAGCATGGGGGAGGTAGGTAAAATCTTACAATTTGATTGGCCTAAAATGCAAGGCTAAATTTCAGTCAACTTTCCTCATTTTTGTGGCCAAAGTGGCGCCACTTTCATGGGTTAAGTGGCTAAGTTCTCAGTCACTTAATGTAGGGTTATTGAGTGTGAAATCCTATTGGTTTGGTTCCGACAGTTTAAAATACTGTAATCTTACTGATTTCCCTTAAATCGGTAAATTGTTTTAAGAAAATTTTTATGAAATCTTCTATACTTCTAACCTAAGTAACTCATATCCAAACTCAATTAATTGCTAATTAATTGATCCTAAACAAATATTTAGTCGAATTTTAATTAATATCAATTATCCGATAAAAATCGAACAATTAGACGAAAAACGATAAGAAAATTCCGGTGGATGTTACACATCGACCAATGGCTTAACAATCAAGCTATCAACAAAATGGTTTATGGTTTGCTTCCTAATAGCTAAATGCTCAATCATTGGGTAACCAATTGTCAGCACTTTAGTTGATTCTTGCACCACAATAGCAAGTTGGCCAAGTGGCCACACTAATGCAGCCAACAAACGAGTATAGATACAAATACGATAGTTGAGACTGACGAATTGAATTTTTATTTATATTTTTTTCCCTCATATTTAGTGCATTAATCCTTTTTTATACTTAATTAAATTGATTTGGATCACTTTTGTTGTTTGAGTATTGGTTGGGCCTTGACTTGATTTTTCCAGCATTAGGCTAATCCTAACCCTGTTTTGGTCTTTTTGGCCATGACTTGAGTTATAAACCTCATTTGATTTTGATTCTTGATTTGTAGGAAAGTTGAGAGCTGGGCCTACAACTCTTATGAAGAGATCAGGGGAGGTTTTGGAGCTATAATTGGGCCAGGAAGAGGAGTCAAGGATGCAGTTGCAGTTCCTGAGCAGGGTCAAGTAGGGAGGCTATATCTTGACCATAAAAGCACAATTAAGCCTGTTCCATTGGCATTTGAAAGCTGACATCCAAGGCTTTAACTCACCTTCAGACCACAAATTCAAATGGATGCATCTTCTTGGCCAAAACTATAGAAGAACACCACTGATTGATTTAGGGAACTTAATTAAGTGTTTTTAGCATAACTTTCTTTCTAAAATTCATAATTTTGCAAATAAGGTGTCCAAATACAACTTATGGACAAAGGATTAATGTAATTAAAGAACATTGAATTATTTTTGAACTTTTCAATAGGTTGCGGCCGAGTAAACGTAGCGGCCAGAATCTTGTAAGGAGGGAAATAGATTTTGGAATTACAATCATATTTTTGGTTTTCCTTCTCTCTCTTTTTTCTCACCTATTTCCTTTATTTTCTGAATTTTCATTCTCCTTCATCCATGGAGGAGTAGGTTCTTATCTGATCCAAGGATTCAAAGAGGCGTTGACACTCTTGAGGATTAATTTACTCAGATTCAGCATAACAATTCGGTTTTATGTACTCTTTCTTTTATTTTTTATCTCGTTTTGAACTGAAGTTTTTCATTCTGAATTGTTGATTCAAAATTTGATTGGTTACATATTAATCGATTAATGTATGTCATTCAATTGAAAGAGTGTGAATTAGATTTTCAGGTCTAAATACTAAGATTAACTCCATTGGTAATCGAAATTAACACAAATCAATTAGGTTTTAGAGGTCTCTGAACATTAACTGGTTATGTGTTAATTGAATGCATGAAGGTTTTTGTGTGAATGCTGGGTTTGGATTAAGGCTTCATTCAACCCGAATTTAATAACTAAATTGGAGTCCTGGTGTATATATAGAATTCAGTGATAGAGGCGCCATTGTTCTTCTTAATTCTTGGATCAGAATTTTAGATTTTGTTTTTCATTTTAATTCCTTGTATTTATATTTTGTCTATTTCATTTTAATCTTCAATTATAAAACAAAGCCCTTAAATATTTCAATCACATAGCATTAATATCTTTGGGAGACGATCCGAGTTGCACACTACATTGGAAGTTAGGTAATTCGATTTTATAATTTGACTGAGTCGGCACTCAAGTCAGAGACCTTTAGAAGGCATTTCGTTATGTAGCCGAGGCCACCTAACAAGCCTATATGTTGAAAGTCGTATCCAGAATGGGTAGAAAAAATAATGCCTTTGCCGAGAGAATTCAAAATTCTAGATTTTAACTATTTTCTCAAGTGAAGATGAGAAGTCTACTGTAGAGCACATTAGCCGATTCATTGATCAATGTGGCAAGCCAGATCAAAATGAGTATTATAAGATTCCACTATTTCCTTTGTCTTTAAATGTAGCGGCTTTTACTTAGTATTCATTTTTGCTTCCCAATTCTGTGCAAAATTAAGCAAACATGGAATGATTATTCCATGATTGCTTTTATTGACCTGAGCTGGAGGTTATAGTAGCCGATCTCATGAGCCTTAAGCAATAGAATAGTGAGACCATAGCCAATTTTATAGGAAGTTTATTGAGCTAAGGAGAAGATGCAATATAAAATTGCTAGAAGATGATTATGCCATCATTATAGGAAATATGCATCCTCAGCTGAGGAAGAGGCTGATTGCTCTAGAATATACAAATCTCAATTAGTTGATAACTAAGACCTCTAGAATGGAGCAGGTTATCATGGAGAAAGATAAGAAGATGGCCAATGCAATAGGAGGATTAGGACCACAATTAATCTTGGCCGAAGACTATGACTTAATTGAAGAAGAAATGGTTGAAGACTCGATGTCGACCGAGATGTTAACAGTTGGGATTTTCAAGAGAAAGCCACATACTTGCCCAGCTTATGGGTCAACCGGGTAAGACTTTAAAGGAAGTCTTGCAATAGCTAGCCCTTTGTATAGTCGAGACAGAGTAAGGGAATGATGTGCTTAGGGGGTGACTCGAGAAGAAAGAATAGAGGACAAATTAAGTCAAGCTTAATTCCACCAAACCCAAAGTTTACTAAGTGACAATTCAGGAAACATTGGTGGACTAATTGGCTAGTGGAGGATGCATTTTTAGAAGCTACAAAAGAAAAAGAAAGATAGAATAATTGCAAATATGTAGAAAATGCATCATTTCAGCTTCCTTGCCTGTCATTTAGCTAAAAGATGTAAGGGGTATTATGTTGTCACCAAAAATTTCCAATTAACTGAGGATGGATATCAGCCGAGGAGAAATAATCAGACAAGACAATATTTGGTCAAGTGTAGCCGATAGCTGAGAGTAGTTAGCCGAAGAATAGGCGATGATTAACGGTTGACACGAAATGTGTTGCTCGGCTGAAATTGATTGAAAAAGGCCAAAATGCTCGGCCAAACTTCGATTGGCTGCCAGCTGAAATCTGGGTGTCAAAATAACAATTATTGCATATCTATAGAAAGTCCAAGACAAGAGCATTGACGTGGCAATTAGAGTTGGCCCGATTGAGGCCATTTCAAGCATTAAAAAAATGTCATTTTGATGTTGTTTAGGCCATTTTTTTATTTTGCCTTAGTTGATTTACCTTATCTTTTGTGATTAGGATTCCAACTAGACGTAGTTGCTTATAAGAACTCTTATTCGCATATTTTGAAACTCGATAGCTAATAAGGGTTTTGGCTGATAGTTGGCGACTGATTTAGCCAACAGTCGATAGCTAATGGTTGGCAACTAAATATTGAACTTTGCTAAGGGCATCAATTTCCTATTAGGCTTCAAGCCTTTTAATAGTTTGTAACCAAGAACTAGTTCTAGGCTTTGGTTGGAGAAAGAACGTACTTCAGCAGCTAAGAACAAGAGTTTGACCAAGTCCGTGACCATTTCCTGGAAAACGGGAGCAGTTAAGGAAGGCAATTTCTAACTCAGAAAATGGGGAGAGCAAGTGAAATGCAACGAATAGTTTTAAGTGGTTACCACTATGCTGAGAGGAGTGCACTCAAGAAACATGTGGAAGACAGTTACGTGGCAATTACTAAAAGGCAGTTATGGAAGAAATCCTGCCTATAAATAGAGCAAGACACAACCATCACAAAAGACCCCCTAGCAGCACAAATCCAGACTTTTGTCTATTTACTTTACTTTACTTGTGCTTGTACCTTTACCTTTTTCATGCCAATTTAGTCCTTTAGCCCCTTTCGTTATGCTTTCCACATGGATTGGCCATGAAAGCTTAAGAAAGATACTCATTGTAATTAGTTAGAAATTCAATACAAGTTCTCTCGATTGCATTATATCTACATTTTACTTGTGATTTTGGTTACACTTATGTTTGATTCTAGCCAATTGCTTTCTTTGAGTGACTTGGGAACCCATATCCAAGAACCAGATTTCCCTCCTTGGGATAATTGTTTGACTCTTGGAATTGAAGGGCTTTGGCTAGCCTATTTTAAAGTCTGGCATGTCTAGCACACTAATTCACTCATAGCTGAGAAAAAGCTCGAACTGACCCACATATCCCAGAATTGGGATTTTTGCTCTAATGTGTAAGCTAATAATTACAATTTTGTCGTTTTATAGCTATAGCTTAGCTATTTAACATTTTGCCACTACTTTAGAACCAGGCTTCTTTCTATATGAAACTACTCCTAGAGTGGGCATGTACAATCCGGTAGAGAGTCAATGATTGAATTTGGGGTTCTAATTCAATTCACCTAACTACTGAAACATGATCATCTTGTTTGATTTGTGATGGATCTAATTTGTTGATTAGAGAGGTTTTGGATTAGTGATTTTATATTCTGTTTAATTCATTTAATTGCTTGTTAATACTCACTGCTGATTATCAAAACCCCCCTTTATTTCACCAACTAATTCAATTGAAAAAACCATCCAAAATCTGTGAGAAATGATTTGGGTTGATCCTTATACTACAAGTAGCTAGTGAGCCTAGTTTTAATTTAATCAACAGCTCTGTCAAGTATCTCTACCAATGATGTTTTTGCAAGCTACCACTATTGATTATAATAGAAAATAATCGATTAGAATAGTGAAACTATTTTGGAATAACTGATTTTGGTGGGTCTAGCTTTCTTGTTAAGAATAAACGTCTTGACTACCTATCTTTGTCCATCATTCTCAACTTCCTCCTCGAACTCATCCTTATCTCCATCTCAACCATACTCAACATGATCATCATCCTCTTTGTGATGTACCACCTTGATTGCCTTTAAGGGCGAAGTCACTTGACCTATATCCTGGTTGATTACACTTGAAACATTTTTTTGGCATAAGTTTTGCATAGAGATTTGCCACCTTTGCTGCCTCATTACTTCTTTTACCTCCTGCTTTCTTGCTACCTTCTCTTCCCTATATCACTTAGCACACATAGAGGTGTCATTGACATCCTGGCCTCTATCACTAACTGCTTGGTAGGAATTACCTTGATAATTCCTATGAGAATAATCAATCCACCCTTTTCATGCAAAATTCAATTCTACCCTTAGGGCCATATTCTTTGACTTTGGTAAGGTTTGCATTACCTAAACCCCAATTCTATCCCTAGTTGATGGTGTCAATCCCTCAAGGTATCTCGTCACTTGTTGTCTTACAATCTCCAACAAATAAATCCTCTGTGCTAGTCTCATGAATCAAGCAGTATGCGCATGGATTATTTTCTGACCCTATTAACACCTCTGATATCATTAAAATAGGATCTGCTCATAATCTGTAGAAAACCAACGATCAACAATTGCCTCATTTGGTTCTTGGTCTTGATTAGTGATCTCCCATCACGTTTTCTTATGGATAGCAATATTTGCCACCAAGTTGATAGTCCACCTTTCAGCCTATAGGCAACAATTTTCACTCTTTGCTCTTCAAGCACATCCATGTACTCAAAGAATTAGTCTATATTTGCAAGCCAATCCAGAAATTCGTCAATATTGAAATTGCCATCAAAATTAGGAATATCTACCTTCCATCACAATCATGTCTCATAAGCCCAAATAGTTCCTCTTCATACGCTTTGTCCTCGTCTAATTCGTCCAAAAAACATCACACCTATGTCTATATGGAAGACTAGGTTTATCAATAGGTCACTTACAAGCAGCCTCATCTCGAGCACATCTCCCATTATCATCCCATTCTTTGATCGTGGCTAAGCCAAGAAAATCCAATCAGGTAATTAGATTATTGAAACGTCCCTTCAATCGATCAAATTGTCCATCAAACTTGTCAAATTCTTGCTCCATTGCCCTCAATGCTACCCCTTGATTTGTCTTAGCCTTCTAATCATTGTCATTAGGACCACTACCACCTTTGCCTGCACCATCGGCCATTGAACTTTTTCTAATTACCAATTGACATAGCAAGTAAGCATGGAAAACATATACAAAAAGGTGTAAACTAAATTTTACAAAATATTGTTCAAAAAAAAATGGCTATCAAGTCTGCAAACAAGGATTTATATAGGAGGTTAACCCTAATTAAAGTGTTAATTAGGGAAAAAAATGCACAAAAAGTATAGTATCAAAACAGTCTTTTTTTAGGCTTGAAGCGATCTCAAACAAATAAATGCATATTGCCATTTGATATTCTCATCTTGAACTTTCTATTGATATATCATAATAATCATTTTGACGTATAGATCAAAAATTATCGGCAATTAAAGCTGGGTCGACCATTTGAGCTTCTTTCAATCAATTTGGGAATAATATTCTTCAACAACACACTCCATGTCAAGTAGGCTTTTTGTTTGCTGCTGTTGTGGGGTGAATCAGGTGTTTTTCAAGGGGACTAATGCGTGATGATAGAGAGAGGTGGTGATTTGTTAGGTGCTGAGGAGCCCTTTAGGACGTTATCTAAAGGAGAGGTATTTGAACTTTTGAGTGTCCTCTTAGGTGAGCTCGGGGGAAAGGTCATCCACGGTCTTGGGTTGCATCCAAAACTTTTCCCTTGCTTATAGTTGGTTGAAATGGTCAGCATTGAATGAGTCAAAGAGAAGTTAAGACTACAAGTATATGGTCCTTTGTCTCTTGCTTCTTTTGATGAATCAAAATGTAACCTTATTTATCCTTTTGAAGAATTAATTAAAGTGATAACAAAAAAGGACAGGATGAGTCATCTAACTATTTTGGATCTTTGGAGATATATGACGACAAAAAAGAGAAATGACTAGTTGCTTTTTACTCCATCTAAAGTAGAATTATTAGTGTGGGTTGTTGTTAATGGTAGGATTAACACAAAAGAAAGTTTGCATAGACTTAATGTGCTGAGAAGCGATGATTTGTCTTGTCCTTTTATGCAAATCTCATATTGAAAGCCTATCACACTTATTCTTTACTTGCTCATTTACTCTAAAATTGTGGAATCTGTGTTGCAATAAATGGGGGATTTATTGGGTTGTTGCAGATTGCCCAGTGACTAACTTTGAAGCCTGGCTTGGTGTAAGATTCTTTGGAGAAGTTAAGAAGCTATGGACAACTTGCTTCTATACTATTGTGTGGTCAATATCAGAGGTGAGGAACAAAATGATTTTTGAGAATAAAGCTGTGAATTGGGACAGTTTTCTGGTTGAAGTGTCACACAGGTGGACTTAACCGAATTTCTTCTTGGCTCGGGAAAAGAATTACACAGGGTGAAGAGGCGAAAATATGCTACTGGTGGTATTCATAACTTCATGAGGCTAAATTGTGAGGATCAGAGTTATGCTGTGTTTCTACTTCGATAGTATGTATTTGTTTGCTAATTACCCTGTACTCTCTGCTCTCTCCCCATGAGTTTGAGCCACTTGAATAATAAATATCGAAAAAAAAGGGTGTTGTCTTTGTGTCTCGACATTTATGCTTAAATAACACTTCTTTTCAAATTTTCCATTTACAAGACACACTAGTAATGCACATATTCCTGCACCAAAAGAAAAATACAAAACAATCTATCTATATATCAGTGATAGAATTCATAGTGCTCTCGTCGGGTCAGAAGAATTTGTAATGGAGTTAACTTGGGCAAGGTTATGCCCAAGCCTTCTCTCATGTCAACTGGCTCATCTATTGGCACATCTAAATCAAATCCTTGAAGCAAACGAGCAAGTGTCATGAGACTCACTTGTATGGCAAACGTGGATCCAGGGCAAGCTCTTCTACCTGATCCAAAAGGAAGGTACTCAAAATGATGACCTTCATCAAGTTCTCCATTGTCCATGATAAACCTCTCCGGTGAAAACTTCTCAGGCTCCGACCAAAAACTTGGATCTCTATGTAGCTTCCACACATTGGCAAATACACGGGTACCTTTTGGTATGTAATAGCCTTGAATATAGCAATCTTCTCTTGCCTCATGAGGTACCAATAGGGGCCCTGGTGGATATAACCTTAGAGTTTCCCTTACAATAGCTTGCAGATAAACAAGATTTTTTATATCAGATGCTTCCACCCTTCTATCCCTCCCCACATGAAGGTCAATTTCCTCTTGTGCACGCTTCAAAGCATGTTTATTGTTCAACAATATGGCTAGGATCCATGTCATTGTGGTGGATGTTGTGTCTGACCCCGCTAACATAAGATTCTAAATATGAAAATCTGGCTTGTTAGATAATAACAAAATTAACAATAATAAATAATAGTAACAATGATTAGCATTTTATTGGTACTATGTATCATTAATCCGCATATATAATCCGGTATAAATACTTCCAAATAAAAATTGCAAGGGTACAAATTCCAGAGAGTTAAAAAAACTTGGCGAAAAATTTTCATGATATGCTTCAGATCGTGAAAATTTCCTCCCCCCTCCCTTAGAATTTTGGGTTTTGGTTCTTATTATTATTTTTCGCATTAACTTTTTTCTTATTTAAATATATTTTGTCAAGCATATATATTTTTTAGGTTTAATTAATCTGTAGATTCCTATAATTTTACTCAATTTTTAAATAGGTCCCTATAATTTAAAAACTTATAATCAAATTCCTAAATTGAATAAAAATTTGTAATCAAATCTCTAGAATTAATTGTTGTTACAAAAAATTTAATAGTATAGAGTGCATTTTAAGGTGCACATTCCAAATAAAATGCACCACGCACCATCCTATCTAACGATTTAGATTTTGATAGTGTATTTATACACCTATCATCTATAATTCACTCTAAAATTACTCACTCTTTCTTCTTATCTCAATCCACTCCACTAGCGTCTCCCTATCCACTATCTTCACCCAAAAATCAACTCTAAACCAAAACCAAAATCACAACCCCAAATCAAAATCAATTCCAACCCAAAAAACAAAACATATTCCCAAATCACAAATCAAACTCCAAACAAGCCAAAAATCACCAAATGAAAAGTAAAAAAAATTACTATTTTGAGCAAACTAGAGCTACAGGTGCCACTAGCTTTGGTGAAAGCTGTGATGTATGGTGGGTCTTTGAGGTAAACGAGAATGGGCAAGGATGGGAGAGGAACAATGGGAATGCTAAAATGGAAGAGAAGTAGATTTGGAGTAGTGGGCGGTGGTTGGGGTGGTGGGCAATGGATGTCGGAGGAGGGAGAAGGCAAGAATGAAACAAAAGTGTGGCAACAAAAAGGAAAGCAAAAAAAAAAAAAAAAGGGAAAAAATTAGAAAAAAAGTGCTAAAAGGAATTAAAAATGGAAAGTTGCAGTGTGAAGACCTAGTAAAGCGAAAACTCGATGATGATGGGTGGATTGTAGAGAAAAGAGAATATTCTAAAAAAATATTCCGCTTAAATTGATGTTTTTGTAATGGTAATTATAGACATAGATTTGATTAAAAAAATTTTTATAATATAGAGATCTGATTATAAATTTTTAAATTATAAAAATTTATTTAAAAATTGAGTAAAATTATAGGAATTTGTAAATTAATTAAATATATTTTTTATTTAGCTCAAATTAAATTTTCACATGTGACAATTTGTTTTCAATTTAAAATGTAAAAAGTTATTCAACGGAGAATTATACTATTTAACTAAATGGAAATATCGCCGATAAGAAGAGATTCTAACTTGTAAATTAATAGTCCAGACTCTTTCTATTTTGTTAAATGTATATGTACAGATAAATATCTTACATTAATATATAATTTTTTTATAAATTAATATGAAATGCAATACCTTTCACATTAAAGTTTGATTTTATTTAATTTATATGAATTTTCTGTATTAAGCATTATCAAACAAATAAATTAACTATTTTATATACAATATTTAAACTCACGCTTCTCCGTAAAATCTCACAGTCAACCCATTTGAGTTGAAGTACGATCATGTATTGGTACAAAAGAAAGAAATATCACAGCACTTAATGTGGATCGATATCACTTACTTGACTTTTCCTTTTGTCAGATTTAAATACTTCGTCTACAGTTTACCCTTGTCTTCATTATTAATGATTTTTTTATTAAATTATTTCTTTAAAATAAAAAGACACTCCAAGTTATAATTAGAGTTTAATTAGAATATATTATTAAAATTTTATACTATTATCTAATTAAAATATTTTATTTATATAATTATTTAAATAATAAATAATTATATTAAAAATTTTTACTAATGTAATAATATATAATTAAATATTTATATAAAAAAATTTTATATCGATAATATATTCAAATAAAATCCTTATAATTATTGTCTATATATTTCGGCCCAGTTGTTTCAATATGAGATTTGTGTGTAAAGTTTTCCATAATGTGAGCTTATTTGAAAAATTGACAGGGATATTGGACTTGGGCAGAATCCATCGCAAGAAAAAACCCTACCTGGCGGCGAATTGCTTTAGTATGCACAGTATAGACACACAAGACGACACACGCCGCACAGAGTAGACCTTTTTCTTTTCTTTCTTTTTTTTTTTTTTTAAAAAACCGCCTAAACTGATGAACGGTTTCCTAAAAATAAAAAATCTCATGTATAAATACCCACAAATTTGCATATTCTGATATATATTTCACCAAAACACTATATGAAAAATTATTTCCCATATATTTATATAAATTCTGAAAAAGGAGAGCTAATGAAAAGTTATTAGCGCTTTCAAGAGATCCTTACAAAACTATATGTGATCATATGAGAAGTATAATCTCACAAGGTAATAATTTAGGGTAATAATAATTGCAAATATAATTATTTTACTCAATTTTTCTATATAAACATCAAACCTTAGAAAATAATAAATGGAATACACTGAACATTTTTGAAACAGATTTTAATTCTATATAAATAAACCTTGAAATATGTGTTATAATCTTCATTACTTTAACTAATTATTTGAAAATATTAAAATAAATAAAGCATTTGCTATGTTTATCATAGATGTATGATAACGGCAAGATTTTACACTATGGAGGAATTCTCTATCCTGAGGCAGTTATGAAATGACACTGCGTGCAGGATTTAAACCATATTTTATACTTTATAGGCGTTTATTTGGTACTACCTGTTAAAATTTTAAAAAAAAAAAATTACAATTTGAGATTTAAAAAAAAAAGGGTTACAAATCTGATATCGAAAGCTACGATTGCATCATAAATTGAGTTCTATTGTAAAATTGTCCTTCCCAACTTATGATGTAATAATATAAATGTTATTTGTAGATAATAACTTAGACACCTCAAATAATTTAAAAAACTTAGATACTTCAATCGATATTCGCTAATTATAATTTAAACAGATGTAAATTTTATTTATATAAATAATTAATTGATAATAGATATATATTATTTATAAAATTAATATATTAATTTAATATTTATATAATTAAAATTCATATTTATTAAACTATGATCACTATAAATTTGTTGCTGAAATAATATATTGATTCAACATTTATATAATTGAAATATATAATTATTTAAAATGCAATTAGGAGATATGAATTGGGGTATCTTAATCACTCTATTGAAATCACATAACTCATAACAAATGCCTCTATTATTATGCAAGTGTTAAAAGGATACAGCAACTTTTGTTGAACGAAGCCGGCACCTAATGAGTCCTATCTGCTTATTTTGTTTCGTAGTGGCTGTGGGGCAAGTTCTATCTTCTAATAATTAACAAATGTACTATTGAACGACGACTTACAAGTCTTCTTACCAAAAACGAAAAATCTTTTCATTTAGAAAAAAAAAAAAAGGTTTTTTTTTATTTCATAAGAAGTGTGAAAATGTGTATCACAGAGGCGTATATTGCCATTTTTTTTTTTTCAGGTTCTATGAATCTCAACAAGCATGCTATTTTAGTTATTCGAGTTAGAAAAATGAGGTGAAATCCTAAGTTACAGTAGCAACTTAATAACCAATATATAAGCATATTTAAAATGAAAACATACTGCATAACTTAAAATTCAGAAGAAAATATATGCTTACCATAATATTTGCCTTGATGATATTGTCACGGGTATGACCAGAGGCAGGATCGTCTTCAATGGCAGACAGCATAACATCAATGAAATCTTGCTTCTCGCTTGAATTGTTTAGCTGATCACTCTTCATAGTATGCTCTTCAACCCAGCTTCCCACAAGGGTGTCCAAATCTTTTGCAATTCGTTTCATGGATTTGAGCACTTGGCCTTGTACACCAAACCATCCAATTACTGGAATCAAATCCGAAGGAACAAACTCCCCAGATATATGCATGAATTCTTTTATAAGTTTCACGATTCTATGTGCTTCCGCATCATCCACATCTTGCAAGTAGCTGAAATACCTCTTCCCTGCAATCATCTTTGTGATCATATTGAAGGTCAGGCGTTCCAACCATTCACTCATGACAACCTTAACCCGCGAATTGCCCCCTTGATACAGTGAAAGATCCTTGATCAAAGTATCAATCTCAGATTCATAAACATGCCTCAATGATTCGAGGCGGCGAGAAGAGAGTAGTTCAAGCATAGCTAGCTTTCTCAGCTTGGTCCAATAGGTGCCATATGGAGCAAATCCAAATCCTGCATAGTTATAACCAAGGTAAATTCCATGGCTAGACTTGGGGCGTGAGGCTAAAACTCTGTCATTAGTGGTGAAGCACTCTTTTATTGCCTCTTGGTTGCAAATCACAAGGGCAGGGTATGCTCCAAGACGAATTTGGAAGATGGGGCCATACTTATCAGCCAAAGCAGCAAAGGTTCGTGCAAGTGGTGTTTTGCCTCCTAGTAGATGGAGGTGACCAATCAAAGGTAACGCACCTGATGGTTCTGGTGGTAGCAGGCCTTTGGTTATGTGACTAGATTTTTTCATCCTCCATATGCTGTAGAGAAGCACTAAAGCTAAAGCCACCACTATTATTGTTGGCTGAGAAAGGAAATCCATGACACCCGATCTCAACTTGTGTGAGATTAAAGGCTGGGGTCAGAGGATTTTGAGAAGTGTCCTAGTTGATATGTTTTGGTCTCAACTCAATGCATTAAAATGGTGTAGAAGACAGTTGACAGCCCATTTACAAAGATTAAAAAGGTTGTGAAAAGTTGAAGAGCAAACAACAGGAATATCACTTCAACTTTAGGCGTTGATACTTGTTGTCACAAAAACGACTTGAAACCAATCAGAGCAATTGCTTTCGCTAACGGGTGGAAAAAAGTGGCCGTCATCTTTAAAAATTTTGACTTCCTTGTATTATATAAATAAAGTAAAATAGTTTTAACAATTAGTACACAATGGTAAAATAAACTTTTAACATAATAAAAATAGTTTTAGAAATAAAAAATATTCCATTAAGTCATTAACATAATTAATATAAGTACAACACTAAATTTCATATTGCATAGACTTTAAACTTTTAGGACTATTATAAAGCACTCAAATAGTCTCATATTACTTTGACTAAGAGTTTTTTTACCTTTACGATTTCTATAAATATCTATGTATCACTTTGCTTTATATATACTTACCTCTTTTAGGATAGAGGTAAGAGGATTGGACAAGTAGTCCTTGACTTGGCCGGCCAAAGTAAATTTTTACCCCATATATATATATAGCAAAGTGGCATTGTTTTTGCTATTTTGTTTTATTATAAAAATAATGGTAAACTTTGCTAATTGGGACCAATTCAATCGGTTTACTGATATTTGATTGGTTCACATTTGTGGTTCTTGGACCGCAAAATTTTAGGAGATGACTAAACTAGCTAAGTGACCAATTAAGGGTGTGCACGGGTATGGGTCTATCCGTGAATCCGAACAATCCGACCTATGCATAAAATTACGGTTTGGGTGGAGTAATCGGGTTTGTTTGGGTAAAACCTGATTAACTCACCCTCTGTTTAGTTCGACCTAACTCAATTACCTGAAACCCCACTTTTTATTTCTTTGTTTTTTTTTTTCTTTATTATTGTTAATGAGTGTTTGTGTTGTACTCTGTTAACTCTTCACCAAACAAAAAAAGTAAAGAGTCCTAATTTCTTTTCTTCCTTTCCCCCATACTTGAGCCACCGCTCCTCCCCTTTTCAAATCTTCCCTGTCCCTCTGCCGTGTCCCTTATCTGTTGGCCTGTTGCACGCTGCTTCTCCTCTCTTCCATTCTCCCTTCCCCTCTTCGGCAGTATTCCCTCTCCCTTCGCCACATCCCTTGTCCACCAGCCCACCACATGCCATCAAAGGAAGGCACCATCAGCAGACAGCTGCACGGAGAAAGCTACAGCAGTTTGCAACCTCCATCATTAGCCCACTGAGCCCAGTTCGCGAAGAAGGAAGCCACCGCCAATCAGCCGTGAAGCCACCGTCGATCAACTATGAAGCCTTTGCCGTTGTGAATCTCTCTGTCGTCGAGAAGCCCTCATCAATCAATAAATGTGAGATTTTAACCTGAGGTTGAGATTTTCAGTGTGTGATTTTTCTTCTATTAGTGTTGATTCCGACCTAAGATTTAGTATGTGTGATTTTTATTTCTTTTAGTCTTGATTGTGATTTGAGATTCAGTGGGTAATTTTTACTTCTATTAGTATTGATTACTTGATTTTTACTTTTATTAGTGTTGTTGAGCTGCGATTTTGACCATGGTTTGGTTTATCTCTATAACTTTATTAGTGTCTCAATCTATCTTTCATCCCTAGTTTTTTTTTTTTTACAAAAGGGGGCTAACCACCAACCCAAGTACCCAACCCAACCCAACTCAAAAGTGCTTAGGTTGGGTTGGTTCGAGTTGGGGGGTAAAAAATCCAAAACTCGACTCAACCTAACCCAACCCAAGCCTATTCAATTGAGTTGGGTATTTTTTTTATCTTGAACCTGACTCGACTTGTGCACACTCCTATGACCAATTCCTGGTCCAACTGCTCATACTAGCTTCTTTGATCTGGTTCTCAAAATAGTGATTGAAACTAATTAAAAGAAATATTTTTTGAAAATCCATTTGTCTCGCAGCTAAAAGAGTAAAAATTTATTCACTCCTCAATAATTTAATAAATTAAAATTCATTTTTCGATATTTAATAAATTAAATTTCTAATGTATATTATTAATCTAAGGATATATAAATCTTTACTTTCTCATTTTAGAGATAATATCAGAAAAGCTTTATCCAATTTGAAAAATCTTGTATTTTACTTTTGGGTCACATGTTTACTACGAATATTAGAAATTTTTGTTCACAAGACACAATAATGCACGAATACACTAAGGGGGTGTTTGGCATGCTGTATTAGGGATAATAGGATAAGGTTATGCAATATGTTATGATCTTATCCGTTGTTTGGTGCAATCAACGTATTGTATAACCTTATCCATCAAATCTCGCTTATACGTTATAATGATGGATAACTTAATACGGTCTAGGGAGGCCGTATTAGGCCTGATTAACTTTTAATGTATAAGGGTTCTTTCACTTTTTTATTTTTTAATATATTTTATTAAAAAAATTAATTATTAACTAAATAATAAAAAATAAAAATATATAAATAAAAATAATATTATTTAATAATAAATAAATATTTTTTAAAAAAATTGTAAAATAATTATTCAAACTAAAATAAAAATATAAGAATAAAAATTTATTATTAAAATATATAAATAATAATATTTAATATAAATTTAATTATATATAATAAAAAATACAACCAAATATAGGAATGTGATAGTAAGCCTATTTAGATTTTGATATATAAAAACTCCATCTCTATTTCACTCTCTCTCTCTCTCTCATATTTTTTATATTTATAAAAAAATATTAAAAATAAATAAATAAATAATTTTTAATATAAAATTATTTTTATATATAATAAAATAGAGCTAAAATAATTATGATAATTATTTAAAAATTATATTTATTATAATATCTTCTTTTGGTTATATTTTATATAATACAATATCTTATACAATGACATACCAAACACTGTATCGTATTAAATTTTTATCAGGCTTTATTCTATCAGGCCTTATACTATCAGCCCTTATCCTATCAGGCCTTATACTATCAGGCATACCAAACGAGCCCTAAAAGAAAAAATACAAGGCAATCTATCTATATATCAGTGATAGAGTTCACAGGGCACCCGGGGGGTCACAAGAATTTGTAACGGAGTTAATTTGGGCAAGGTTAGGCCCGAGCCTTCTCTCATGTCAACAGGTTCATCCATTGGCACATCCAAATCAAACCCTTGAAGCAAACGTGCAAGTGTCATGAGGCTCACTTGTGTGGCTAACGTGGATCCAGGGCAAGCTCTTCTACCTAATCCAAAAGGAAGGTACTCAAAATGGTTACCTTCGTCAAGTTCTCCATTGCCAGTGATAAACCTCCCTGGTGAAAACTTCTCAGGCTCTGACCAAATACTTGGATCTCTATGTAGCTTCCACACGTTGGCAAACACACGGGTCCCTTTTGGTACATAATAGCCTTGAATATAGCAATCTTCTCTTGCCTCGTGGGGTAACAATAGAGGCCCTTGTGGGTATAACCTTAGAGTTTCTCTCGCAATAGCTTGTAAATAAATTAGATTTTTTATGTCAGATGCTTCTACCTTTCTGTCCCTACCCACATGAAGGTCAATCTCTTCTTGTGCACGCTTCAAAGCATGCTTATTATTCAACAATATGGCTAGGATCCATGTCATTGTGGAGGATGTTGTGTCTGTCCCCGCCAACATAAGATTCTAAGTATGAAAAGTTGACTTGTTAAATAATAGCAATCATATATAATAAAAATCATAATAACCATTAGCATATTTTGGCTACTATATGTCGTCAATCCGCATATATAATCCTGTAAAAATACTTGCAATGATTGCAAAGTGTGGCTGAAAATTTTTATCATGAAAATTTTGGGGTTTTTTATTTTTATTAATATTTGTTGATAATCTATTTCTTATTATTTAACTATATATTCTATCCAACGTATATATTTTTATTTCGTTCAAATTCAATTTATCACATGTGACTGTTAACTAAATGTAAATATCACCGATAAGAAGATGCTCACAACATGCAAATTAAAAGTCAAGTCTCTTTCTTTTTTATTAAATGCCCCTCTAGATATAAATAAACTTATATTAATAATTTTTATAAATTAATACGAAATTAAATGGCTTTCACATTAAAATTTGACTTTTGTATAATTTATGAGCTTTATGTATTTTTTTTTCATACTCATCAGTTTTCTGTATTAAGCAATATCAACCAAATAAATAAACTATTTTAGTATACACATTATTTAAACTCTTTTTTTTTTCTCTCTCTCCAAAATCTCCTGGTCAACCTGACGAGTTGAAGTAAATACATATAGTGGGGAATCACAACACTTTGTTGCGTACAAGAGACATTCACATTGATGTCACTCACTTGTCTTTACCAATTTGTTGGATTTAGGGGGTTTTGTTTGAGCTTTTTTTTTTTAAAGTGATTTTTTAATTTAAAAATTATTTTTTATAAAAGTTACTTAATATTTTAATTTTTATTCAAAAGTTAAAAAAAAAAGTTTATTTTTAACTCTTGAAAAAAAGTTGAGATAAATAGCTTTCCAGAGAAAGTGACTTTTTTTAACCAAAAAAAAAAAAAAATGCTTTTCATGAAAAAATTGAAATGAATGCACCCTTAAATACTTTCATCGACCCATGTCGTAATTATTCATATGTTTTTCCTCAAAGATAATAAAAATTTTATTGAAAAAATAAAAGGGACTATGTCCCACTGTATACATGGAAGGATTTTTCAATGGCCTAAGGTGCTCAACAACTAACAGTAATAGAAATACATTAAATGGGGAACAAACAGAAAAATTTAGAATGGATCCTTATAAAGATGCTTATCTTATTTCCCAAGGTTTAATATGACGGTGTTTCAGCGAGCACCTTCCAATTGCTAAAGAGAGAATGGAAGATGTGTTATGTAGTACAGATTCGACTTGCAACTAACCCAGGAAAAAGGACTGAGCAGGAAGAGATATAGCCAAACTAGGATCATTGAGGATAGATTCATCAAGTGTGGTTGTCCGTTTTAAATTGTCCAATTTTATGTTGCTGGGTTGTCGCATGACTAGGTAGATTGATCTATACTACTTACTTTTATGACTAAAAGAATTAATAACTAGAAGCGATACAACCAATGGGGAGCTTACAAATGAAGGATCTCTTCTCTTTATCTGAACAATCTGTCATATCTGTTTTTCTAGCAAAACATCCTTGTCAGAATTTGGATCATCTACATGGTTCGGTGCAATTCCCATTGACGACATGGTTGAAAATAGTGGGGATTGGAAGCAAAGGAGTATTGAAAAGATGTGTCGGTGGAATGATGTGGGTGATGCATTGGAGGATATGTTTAATTGCAAGGAAGGGAGTGATGGCTCTACCAATAGAGACGGTGCCGCTTAGGATAGAAGGAGTTGCTTAGAGCAAAGGGAGCCACTTAGAGCAGAGAAGTCACACTAGGCAGAGGCAGTTTCAAGGGTTAAATCTCACTAGGAAACCTAACAAAGCCCTTTTCATGATTCTCTTATTAATATTGTGTTTGGATGTTCTTCCATTAACAAAAACTAGTAGGAATAGACTGGAAATTAGGGAAGGGAATGATGAATGGATCAAAGTAACTTTTCTACTTATTTGGAAGATTAACAAAGAAACAGAGTAGAAATTCATTAATGTTGTTGGGAAGTTATATTATAAAAGAATGAAATGAAACATTTATAATTCTTTACTTCCTAAATAGCTCTTATTATATATCTTTACGAAAATTGAACTTTCAATAAATGAGTAAAAAATTATTTAAAACTTTCAACTCAACATCAAAATAATCATAAAATCATTTTTTTCGTATAATTGCGCAATATTAATAATAAGTTTCAAATAAGAAAAACCTATAAGGACAAATGTATCCATAAAAATGATATTTTGATAAGGTATTACAAACCTAATTCTTAGATATAAGATAACAATAAAACATTGTTAACGTGTCTTGCTCAACACTCAACTCCTCTAACTGTTTTCGTATTGCATCTTTAGATATATGATTCTTTTTTTGTTTTTTTTTTGGTGCCACTTAACAATTTCTATTGTACACTTCACAGAGATAAAAATGTAAAATATTTATTTTAGATGTTAAAAAGTTTTTAATTTATCTCGTTCCACCCTAATTTGGGGGAACTAAATAATGGGTTTTTGAAGGGGAATTGAAAGAAGACGAACTATTATATTTCCCTAAGTTCATTGTTCTTTCCTATTAATTATTGAACTCCCAAACTTTTTCCATAATTTTCCTTTTGCTTCCCCGGTTATCTATCATCCAAAGACACTCTAAAACATTTTTTTTAAAACATTCAAACTTATAATTATTGCCATATTTCACCGTCCCTAGCTATCAACTATGACATATAAGTTCTGCAACGAAAGAAAGTTAATATATAGCGGTCTCAAGAGATCCCTACAAAACCATATATATGTTCCCATGTGAGAAGTGTAATCACAAATTAATAATTTAGGGCAATGATAATTACAAATATAATTAGAGTTTAATTGGTATGCACTGACAGTGTAAAATTGTTTTATACTATCAACCAATAGAAATAGGGGAAGGTGAGAAATTATGGTGGATCCTTCATTATAATAGGTAGTTATTGAGTTGACACTTTCTATTATTTTTGTTAACTGACAGTGTAAAATTATTTTACACTGTCAGTGTATTTAAATTAAATACATAAAATTATTTTACTCAACTTTTCTATACATCAAAACTTTAGAAAGTAGTTAATAGGATCTACTTAAATATTATTTTTGAACAGTATACTTTATGAATAAACCTGAAATATGTGTATAATCATCACAACTTCAACTTATTTGTAAATATTTAAAATAAATTAATCATGTACTACATGATCACATGCATGTTACATCACTTTATGGAAAATAGGGGGCCTATTTGATATTATAATATACATCTTTCAAAAGTATCAAAGTGATACCATATTTTAACTTTTAGTAATCTATGTCAAAATTACTCAAGGACTAATATAATATTTTATTTTAACTTTTAAAAAACTAAATTGATGTCATATGCAACTTTCAAGAATCAAAATATATGTCTCCTCTTTTTTTTTCTTTCATATGCCCATAGTGTCAAATCATAGAAGCTTCGCAGTTTTTCCTTTTTCTTTTTTTATGAATCTCAACCAACCATGCTATTTAGGGTAAAAAAACTAAAGTGAAAAAAAAATGCTATTTTTAGTTATTCAAATTAGAAAAATTATAGTTGAAATCCTAAGTTAGAGTAACAACTTGAAAACCAATGTATAAGCAAATTTAAAATGTAAGCAGCTTAGAAGTTAGAAGTCAAGAAAATCTATGCTTACCATAATCTGTGCCTTGATGATAGTGTCACGGGTATAACCAGAGTCAGGATCATCTTCAGTAACAGACAGCATGACATCAATGAAATCTTGCTTCTCGCTTGAATTGTTTAGCTGATCACTCTTCATAGTATGCTCTTCAACCCAGCTTCCCACAAGAGTGTCCAAATCTTTTGCAATTCGTTTCATGGATTTAAGAACTTGGCCTTGTACACCAAACCATCCAATTAGTGGAATCACATCCGAAGGAACAAGTCCCCCTCCAGATATATGCATTAACTCTCTTATAAGTTTCACAATTCTATGGGCTTCTACATCATCCACGTCTTTCAAGTAGCTGAAATACCTCTTCCCTGCAATCATCTTTGTGGTTATATTGAAGGTTAGGCGTTCCAACCATTCACTCATGACAACCTTAACGGGCGAATTGCCCCCAAGATACAACAGCAGATCCTTGATCATAGTATCAATCTCGGATTCATAAACATGCCTCAATGATTCGAGGCGGCGAGAAGAGAGTAGTTCAAGCATAGCTAGCTTTCTCTGTTTGGCCCAATAGGTGCCATATGGAGCAAATGCAAATCCTGCGTAGTTATAACCGAGGTGAATTCCTTGGCTAGATCTAGGGCGTGAGGCTAAAACTTTGTCATTTGTGGTGAAGCACTCTTTTATTGCCTCTTTGTTGCATATCACAAGGGCAGGGTATGCTCCTAGACGGATTTGGAAGATGGGGCCATACTTATCTGCCAAAGCAGCAAAGGTTCGTGCAAGAGTTGTTTTGCCTCCTAATAGATGGAGGTGACCAATCAATGGTAACGCACCTGATGGTTCTGGTGGTAGCAGGCCTTTGGTTATGTGACTAGATTTTTTCATCCTCCATATGTTGTAGAGAAGCAGTAAAGCTAAAGCAACCACTATTATTGTTGGTTGGAAAAGGAAATCCATGATATTACTTGTGTGCGATTAAGAATGGTCTCCACAAGATTTTGAGAAGAGAACTGACCTCGTTGTTATATATTGGTCTCAACTCCATGCAATAAAACGGGGGAGAAGACCATTGCAACCGATTTACCGAAAATAAAAAATAAAAAAACAAAAAAGGTAGTGAATAAGGAGAAGTCAATTGGAATATCCCATCAGCTTTAGGCAAAAATGTTGGTTGTCACGAAAACGACTCGAAACCAATGAGAGTGATTGCTTTCGCGAATGGATGGGAAAAAGTGGCCATCATCTTTAAACTTTTGACTTCCTTGTGCCACTTTTAATTTATTTACTTGGTCCACCAATTTTAATTCATTCAAACTATCCCCAAATGAATTATCCTCAAGGAGCCATTATGGGCACGCACTCGCGAGCACACGCTACATATATAACTTTTATTATCAGAAATTATAATTAAATAATATTTTTTATTACATAATTATTTCATTTCAAGTTTTTTCGATAATATTTTTGAAAATTGTATTAATTAAAGTTACTTTATTTGATCGCAAAATGTGGGAGTTTAAGTCTTGTTTACTGTTAATGCAAAAACATAGTCCATCTACAAAGTAATTATTTCCCTTGTTTGGTCACTGCATGTGGAGAAATAGCATTTAAATATAACAAATTAGACATAGTGGTGACATGCTTAGTGAAAGAAATATGTGTGTTGACATAAAAAAGTATGATGGACTCACTATCTTGTATCTTGTATGTCCACATAATATTAACTTTGTTATGGATAAATGGAATTCCTCCTCAATTTGGGCTTGGCACACAAGATGATGACAAGGTTTAAATGCAGAAAATACAGTCAATATAGTTGTTGAAACTAATTAAAAGAAAAATATTTTTTAAAAATATACTTATCTCTCGACTGAAAAAGAAAACCAATTAGGGTATATATGTTAGGATTTTTAGTGTATTAAATAATTGAGGAATGAATAAATCTTTACTTTTCTTTTAATTAGGACCTAGACTAAATATATATATATATAGGATATATAAATTTTTATGTTCTTATATTTTACTCTTGGGTCACATATTCAACATGCATATTAGAATCTGCCGTTCACAATACACGACAAGTTTAGGCCGAAGCCTTCTCTCATGTCAACAGGTTCATTCTTCAGCACATCTAAATCAAACCCTTGAAGCAAATTTCGCAAGCGTCATGAGGTTTATTTGTGTGGCTAACATGGATCCAGGGCATGCTCTTCTACCCAATCCTAAAGGAAGGTACTCAAAATGGTGACCTTCATCAAGTTCTCCATTGCTAGTGATAAACCTCTCATGTGAAAACTTCTCAGGCTCTAACCAAATACTTGGATCTCCATGTAGCTTCCACACATTGGCAAACACATGGGCCCCTTTTGGTAAATAATAGCCTTGAATATAGCAATATTTTCTTGCCTCGTGGGGTAGCAATAGTGGCCCAGGCGGGTATAACCTTAGAGTTTCCCTGGCAATAGCTTGTAAATAAACCAGATTTTTTTATTTTTATGTCAGATGCTTCTACCCTCCTGTCCCTACTCACATGAAGGTCAATCTCCTCTTGTGCACGCTTCAAATCATGCTTATTATTCAACATTGTGGCAGGGATCATTGTGGACGTTGTTGTGTCCGTCCCCACTAACATAAGATTCTAAATATAAAAAGCTGACTTGTTAAATAATAGCAATAATATATAATAAAATTATAACAAAAAAGCTACTATGTGTTGTCAATCTTCATTTATGATTGAGTACAAATACTTTCAAAGATTGCAAAGATACAAATTCCAGAGAGTTAAAAAAGTGTGGCTGAAAATTTTCGTCATGAAAATTTTGGGCTTTTTGTTTTATTAATTTTTGTCGATAATCTACTTCTTATTATTTAAATATATTTTGTCCAACAACATTTCAATTCAATTTATCACATGTGATAATTTATTGTTAATTAAAAGTATTAAAAAAATGATTCAACATAGAATATTATACTATTAACAAAATCGAAATATATATTCAATAGTCAAGCCTCTTTCTTTTTCATTGAATGCACCTCTAGATATAAAAAAGCTTATATTAACAATTTTTATAAATTAATATGAAATTCAATAGCTTTCATAATAAAATTTGATTTTTGTATAATGTATGAGTTTTCTGTATCAAGCATTATCAACCAAATAGAACTAGCAGGAATAAATTGGAAATTAGGAAAGAGAAGGAATTGAATAAGCCTTCCTATTTGTTTGAAAGATTAATAAAGAATGGAATGGAAATTTACTAATTTTGTTTGAAAGTTATATTATAAAAAAATAATAAAATATTTATAATTCTTTACTTCCTAAATAGCCCTAATTGTATATCTTTATGAAAACTGAACTTTCAACAAATCACTACTAAAATACGCGAATACCAACAAAATTGACGGATTTGTGTCGGTCAGTATTATCAATGGAATTACAGGCAAATAATTGAAAATTTGGAAAAATCATATAACTATTGGTAGATAAATCTGCCAGTATTTTCGTCAGTAAATTATGGTGCCAAGTGGCACGTAAGTACTGCAAATGAAAGTATTTATCAATATTAGGATTTAGGACTTAGGATATGACTATCAACAGATATTCCATTGGTAAATTTAATTTTAATTTTTTTAAACAAGAAAATTACTAATGGAATATTTCGTCGGCAATTGCAAAAATTATTATTGATAACATAATCTGCTGATACATAATTTTTTTATTTTTTTGATTTTTAAATTAGAAAATTATCAACAAAATTTTTCATCGATAATTTTATCAATAGTATAAAATTATTTTTATTAAAAATAAAATTATTGACAGAATTTTTCATTGGTAAATTTAATTTCTAATTTTCCTTAAAAGAAATAAATTTAATTGAGTTATTTATTTACCGACGAAAAATTTGTTCGTATTTAAATTTAAGTCATTTGTGCCAACTTCACTTCACCTTTCCAATTTTTTAATTATCGACAGAATTTTCTGTTAGTAATAGAATTAATGAAACAACAAAATGTGATGTCCCTTTTCTTCTTCCCTATTTGTGATTCTCCCCCCTCTCTCTCACTCTCCCCCTTTCTTTGTCCCTATTTTGGTCACCTACTCCACCATTGCTGGAAACCACCATTGTGTTCCAAGTATTGTGTAGAGCATTTTAATTGGTTTAGTTTTTTCATTTAAACTTTTTTTTTCATTCCATTTCTTTACTCAAAATTGTTAGTTAAGAAACTTAGTTAACTTAAGATTTTTCTTCTTTTGTTCAACAGAAAGCACATTTGGAGTATTATTTGTCACTAATTGGAGCTTGGAGCATACAATGTGGAGTATAGTAATTTTTAGCTTTAATTATGTTTTATGCAAAATTAGACATTTATATTTTTTAGGATAGAGTTGTAGGATGGAAGAAGAAAAATGGGATTGCATGATTGAGAGAAGACTTAACGTTCATTTCCAATTCTTTGAATTGTGTGATGTGGTGCTTTGTGCTTGCATATTGTAGAGTATGGGAGATGCGCTATAGAAGAGTGTTTATGATTGGTTGAATTGCATGAATTTATGTATTTGTTATTGAATGTTGGGTCTGATTGTTAAATTAATTTTGTGAAAACTCCTAATTTAAGGGGAGATTCTGCCTAAATTTTGTTGAATTGATTTTTTTAAATTAAAAATAAATTAATCCAAGGGGAAACTTTATCGAAATTTTTGTTATTTTTTAAATTGTTGACATAAATGAAAAAGTGTATTAATCTAATAAGTAGAGGCTCCTAATATAGGGAGAGACTCTGCCTAAATTTTTAAATATGAGTTTTAAGAAAATATATTCCAATTTATGGAGTGTTTAAATGTATGGTTGAGTCATTCTGAATAAAAAAGGTGTGATAATCTAATAGTTAAGGAAAATACATGTATATATAGGGAGATTCTGTCCAATTTGTGATTGTTAAGTTATGTGTTTAATTTTTAGGTTAAATGTTGTTCAAGAGTGATGTTTCCCATAAACCATTTATGGATATATGATAGGTTGCACTCAAGTCAGGTGGGCAGTAAACCCGAATTTCGTGAGGGTATTGAGAAATTCATAGTTGTTGCATGTCAATCATAATAGTTCTTAAGAGAAAGGAAAGTTAGGTGTCCCTATGGTAAGTGTGTATATATAGGAAGTATTTAGATTTTGAGACTATTAGGTTTTATTTGTACAAAGATGAGTTCATGCATGATTATTAGGTCTGGATTGAGCATGGGGATATCATTGCAAGGGAGAATCAGTTTGGTATAGGTTATGTTGGAGGTAATCCTAGTAGTGGGGTCCACATAGGTGACCTGAATATGGATAATGTGACTTTGGAAGCAAACTTTAGTCATTATCAAGAAATGGTTTTCGATGCCATTGGACCTAAATTTGGAATTTGTTCCCAACCTTCATTGGAGTGTCCTAATACAAAGGCCGAAAGATTTTATAGTTTGTTAGAAGCAGCAAAAGAGCCTTTTATGGGAATGGTTTGTGCATTCATAGTTGTTGTCTTTGGCAATAAGGGTATTGAGTATTTAATTGGAAATAAACTAGACCCAACATTCATTTGATCGGTGGACTCATTTGATTAGGGAGATTAGTCCACAACTTGACTCCATCCCTAAGGACTTTTACCAAGCTAAGAAATTAGTTTCTAAACTTGGGCTCAAAGAAGAAAAGATTAATTATTGTGTGAAAGGATATATACTTTATTACAAAAATGATGCTGCCCTTACTTATTGTAAATTCTGTGAAGAGCCTATAGTTAAATCCAAGAAAAAGGAAAATGAGAGGTATAAGGATGTTCCTCCAAAAAGAATGCCTCTTAAACTTTAACAATTATATGCATTAATGAGCTCTAAACTTCACATGAAATAGCACACTGAGAATAATAAGAATAGTGACTCATTCATCTAATAGTGAAGCTTGGAAATATTTTGACCAAACCTCGATTCCCAAAATATTATATTAGGGCTTTGTTTTGATGGTTTTACTTCGAACAATCAATTCAATAAACCTTATTCTTGTTGGTATATGGTTGTCACTCCCTACAACCTTCCTTCTGAGATGTGCATGAAAAATCCTTATTTCTTTCTTACTTTTATAATCCATGATCCTGATAGTCCCAAAGCCAAGATTGATTTTTACTTTAACCCTTGATTGATGAATTGAATGAGTTGTGATGTCGGGGTGTATTAACTTACGACATGTCAACGAAGTAGAATTTCGTGTTGAGTGCAGCATTGATGTGGACCATCAATGACTTTCCAGCTTACGAGCTATTGTTTGAATGTATAACATAAGGAAAATTGGCATGCTTAATTTGCATGTAGAATACAAAGGCATTCACTTTGAAGCATAAAGGAAAGAATTCATGGTTTGATTGTCATAGATGGTTCTTAGAAATGGATCCTCTATATAGGCACAACAGGTAAGGATTTAGAAATAATGCTATGCGAAAGGGTTAGGCGTCTTCTAAAGATAACATAAATTGCAAAATCCATTGCTAGGTTATGGGGTTGAGCACAATTGGACCAAATAAAGTATACTCCAAAAGCTATCCCATTGGAAGGATATCTTGGTTCGTCATTGTTTAAATGTGATGCATGTTGAGAAAAATGTCTTCAATAATATTATGAATACTCTAGATATCCTAAGTTGACCTCACAATACTTGGCAAATAGTCAGTTGTATAAGCCTAAGCCAAGTTATACCCTAAGCTCTCCACAAAGATAAGATGTGTGTAAGTGGATGCAAGAGTTGGAGATGCTTGACAACTATGTTTCAAACGTGGGTCAATGTGTGAATGTTGCACAAGGAAGGTTTTTTAGGATAAAGAGTCATAACTGTCATGTATTTATGGAGTGTTTGCTTTCCATTGCATCTAGAGAACTGTATAACCATATTTGAAAGCCATTGAAATAACTGAGTAAATATTTCAAAGACCTAAGCTCATCCATTCTTAGGATTGATGATTTATTAGTCATGAAGAAAAGCATTCCCACTATTCTATGCAAATTAGAGAGAATCTTTCCCCTTTCCTCTTGGGTTTTTTGAATCATGAAACACTTGCCCATACACTTGGCATATGAAACACAGGTTTATGGCTCATTTATTATAGGTGGATGTATCCATTCGAAAGGAATATAAGATGGTTTAAAAAAACTGTGAAAAGTAGGGCTCAAGATAAGGGATCGGTATGCTAGGCATACATCTTAAAAGTAATATCAAACTTTTGCTCCTACAACTTTGAGCCTCGTGTTCAATCTTGTAGAATTAGAGTTGGTCGAAATGATGACAAAGGTGAAAGCTCAATTGAAAAAACCTTGTCTATATTCCACCAACCTAGTCGTGCTACTAGAAAATGCAAAGATTGATGTTTGACGTGAAATGAACATAATTTTGCACACTTGCATATATTGATAAATTGTGAGGAAGTGCAACTATTTAGAACGTAAGTGATTTCTTGTACCTTTTATTCTCTCTGAAGTCAATTCTGATCTATCAATAAGTTGTGATAAAGTGTATTTTGTTTAACATGTTGCAATGCCTACAGGTATTTCAAACAAACACATAGTCAACAATCCCTTCAACAATTTCCATCATGGTTCAAATCTTATATATATGATCTAGTAACTCCATCAATTTTTCTAATTTTTGTTTTTGTTTTATTATTGCCCTAAAAGTTTGATCTTTGAATATTTGTTCATAGGTGCATGATACGAGGAACAATATAACCAATCCTCACTTACATAGTTTAGCTTAGGGCCCTAAAAATAAAGCGGATAGTTGGCCCATATAGTATATCAATGGATACAAGTTCCATACCACCTAATAGGGAAGGGAAAAAAACCATACAATAATAGAGTTTATTTAAAGGTGATGTCGAGGAGGGAGAAAATGATTGCTATGGAGTGCTTAAAGAAATATTTGAGTTGAAATATGTTGGTGAACCTCTAAAAGTGGTTGTCCTATTCAATTGTGAATAGTCTGATACAACATGTCCAACCAAAACACAAAAGCATAATCCCTATAAAATCACTCAAATTAACCATATCAAAAGATATAGGAGATATGATCCATTCATTATTGCCCAAAATGCAAGACAAGTATATTACCTACCTTACCCTTGAAAATGCAAATCAAATTGAAGGGTGGTGATTAAGACTAAAGCAAGGGATTAAGTTGAAGATGAAGAAGTATTTGAGGAAACTTATCAAGTGGATAACCAAATCCATTCGAAGGTAGTTATTGATATTGGCATTCCCTCTAATCTACTTTCTACTTCTAGGCAACTTAACATAAATGAACTTTTGGGTCAACGTTCAGCAACAATGATTGAGGGCATTGAGGATGAAGAAAAGGAATTTGTGAATGAGGTTCAATTCGAAAGTGATGAAGAAAGCCTTGAAATTTTGGATTAAATGACGTTACTATTTATGTCTTTGTGTTTTGAAGTTATTATACATGTAATTATGTTTTTATTCTTTACATATTAAGTTTTATACATGCAATTTTGTTTTTATTCTTTGCATGTTAAGTAACATACATGCCTACTATGTTTTACAGTTTGCATATTGGCTTATATTGTTCGATGGAATAGCATGAGAAGGGGGGTTGAATCGTGCTTTTAAAAGATTTTAAATCTGAAAACTTTTGTCAAAATGATCTATCTCAAGTTCAAACTTGGATTGCGAAAGCGATTGTGTTAGTTTAAAAAATAGTTTAGTTATATGTCAAACAGAAATAAACTTTGCTTCAGATAAAGTTTAAAAAGAGTTGAACCTATGTGATAAATTCAAATAACAAGATCAGAGATAGAGATAATCACACCAGAGATTTTTATACTAGTTTGATTAAACCACTTGCCTACTTCTAGTACCCAACTCTTTGTTGAGATTTTATACTTTAAGTATTCTTTGTCCAAGCTTCTCTAAGCTTCTTACAAGCGAATCGTTTTCAAGCCTCTCCAAGCTTTACAAATAAGTAGTATTATCCTAGCCTCTCCAAGCTTCTTACTGACCACTATTGGGTCCAAATACAAATAATGTGAATGATATGTTTTGTGTAACATCCTCCTAAGCACAGTACTATGCTTAAGTCATAGTACCACACCCTGGAGATGTTACGGTTACCTGAGCGGACCTCATCTGACAGCAACTTCAGCCGTCTTCGGAAACTTCTGAATTTATCTGGAGACAATATGGAAATAGGAGTGAGAATTATAAAATTCTCAGTAGGATTCTCTAATTTCCATACATAGTGTCATCGTGATCATCTCCAGTTTGCTTCGGTTTATTATGAAAAAGATGAACATGTTATATAAATTGTTTGATTTTACAGTTTGAAAAATACACTATCCGAAGCAAAGTATATTTTATTCATACACTGGTCAGTTGGCGAGCCAACACAGCCAATTCATGAATTATATTATGAATAATATAACTGGAACTTAAATGGAGTATAATAGCATCAAATTCCTGGAAACATAACCTTTACTCATAACTTTACTTGTACTTGAATTTATACATATACATAAAATTTACTTTTCTTCCAGTCGGCACACCTAGACGTTACGTATCGCCGTCCCTAGGGTGCTTGCATCTGTCTGCACTTGAGCGTTACGTAACGCCGTCCTCAAGTGCAGCATCATACCATATTCCAGAGTATGATCGCCATGTCATACCCCATCAGAGCGTGATCGCCATGTCACATTCCTTAGGAATATGGGATCCTCATGCTATATTCCAGAGTATGATCGCCATGTCATACCCCATCAGAGCGTGATCGCCATGTCACTTTCTTTAGGAATATAGACTCATCATCATATCTTTACATGCCACATTCCAAAGCATGATCGCCATGTCATACCCCGTCGGAGCGTGATCGCCATGTCACGTTCCTTAGGAATATGGGATCTTATTCAGTACTTATATTAGCTGGGTCATGTCATGCCTCATGTAAGTTCTGTCCACTATACTCACACTAGTTGGGTCGATGCCATGCCTCATGTGAGTGGGGTACCTGCATAAGCTTTAATCTTTAATCTTTAATCTTAAATCTTTAGCTTTTACTAGCCTTGGGTAGCCTGACCTTGGAGTGCGCTTGTCAGCTCAACTCGTGATCGTCGTCACACCGACTCACCCACAAGGGGATTCACATTTAATATACTTATGTCTTTTCATTCTTATACATGATCATGCGTAGACATGCCGAATGTACTTTATATATATATATATATATATATTTGGCCATTCTGCCAATCTTACTCAGTTCTGCCCGAATTTTGTATAATTTGCCTTTACCTCTATTCAACTCATTTAAACTTGGATTTTGGATATGTCATAGCTCTATATGTCTACTTTCTAACCTCTTTGGTCCCATATCATTTTGATCTATATAACTCAAGATATTTAACTTTTGGCTCAATTTATTTAGTCACTAGCTCGAATTGCACTACTAGAAGTATAAATTCAGTAAAAATCGAAATTAAGCTCAAATCCTGCGAAATTAGTCTCATATGGAAGCTAACAGGACAATCTTTCATTTTCCACAAGTTTCACTTCATTTGCTTAAGTATACCTCGAGTTATAAGTCCTGAAAGTTGGCCTTCCTGAACTACTCTATTTTGGCCTGGGTTGAACATAGGACAACTTCCTCGAATCACTAGGAACAATTGAGTTCATAACAAAATTGGAATTTTATATTGGGATACTCCCCTATATGTAAGCTTTCTAACAAAATTAGTTTCACTCAATTTGGGATTGTATAGGGTGAGTTAGACCCTCCTCAAGTCATCCTGCCCGGATGAAAACCCTAAATCCTAGGTCAAACTTCAAAAATTCATATCTCTCTTAATACTAATCCAATAATCTTATATGATATATCTATGAAAAGCCCTGAATGTCTACTTTCATGTAAAAATGGTTTCATCGAATTTGACCGATTGTAGGTGGAGCCGTACACTCCGCCGTACAGACTGCCGTGGAACTCTTCATCCAGATAGCATCCTAACCCTTGGTTCCTTCTAATTTTCTTCTTCTAACTCTAATTTCAACTCAATATTTCATATTAATCCTATCATAATCCATCATATACATTCCATATATCATCAAACAATCATAAAAGAGTAATCTTCCATGCATCCTCAGTTTAGAGAAATCAAGATTAGAGATTGAATCCTACCTCTTTGGAGTGTGATCTTGCTGAATTTGAATTTGAGTTGAAGGAAGCCTTGACAAAGCTTGGAGGTTTGAGAGAGTAGATTGAGAGAGGAAAGGAAGAAGAAGAAGGCTGGGAAGGGGAATGTAAATCAGACCAAAATGAAGAGAAGAATCTGATTTAAATATATGAAAGTTGTGGGGTTGATTAGTTGGAATTTTGTGGTTGAAATTCGGCCATGTCTCTCACTTTTGTGGCCAAATTGCTCTCCACGTCGCCTAAAAGTGGAACTCGCTTCCACTGTATTATGAAATCGGAAATCGTCTCTTTCCTGCTTAAAGTCGGAGCTCGTGATATTTCACACTGCTTGAAGCCAAAGTCGTATGTCGGAACTCGTAACATGTTGTTGGTGACTTGAGGAAATCTGGTTTACTTTCAGTCTTGGAATCAAGGTCGGAAGTCTTGCAGCTAACAATCATAAAATCTCGGAACTCCCTATTTGAACTCGGGAATGTCAATGACGGATGTATACTCGGATATTGGAACTCTTTATAAAACTCGGAGTTCGGTACTTGTACCATGGTGTTAAACTATTACTTTTGAGGTCGAAAACCACGTACACCATTTTGAAGCACGAGGTATGATATCGGAAATCAGGAACCTCATCCGAAACTTGAAGCTACATTATGAGACTGGAAATCGGACACATCAAGCCAGTCCATCATTAAGCCGGAAATCGGGAATTCCAATAAGGTATGAAGTCGGAAATAGGGTCTATTGACTTGAGACGTGAAGTCGGGAATAGGACGAAATCGGAAATCAGTAGGACATGATGAACTTGGAACTTGGAAATAATCTTCTATCTGAACTTCAAAGATGAAGTCGGAAATGGGAATTGATCATCCTTAGGGCGAAGTCGGAACTCGGAAATCGGATGTTACATTTTGTTTGAACACTCACATTAACTTTCTCAATAGAGATTTGGACTACGAAGTACTATGTGTGAGACTTCTCTAAATTCTCAAAGAGAGAATATTATCTATTACAGATCAGAAGAGAATATTTTCTTATATCCTAAAGTTACGATAAGTAACTTTTTGGTGCTTTAGAAACTTGAGAAAGACGAAGAATGGAAGCTCTTTTTACATAGAAAATATTCAAATAGTCTAATTATTCTTTCTTCGATTTTCTACCTTATATAGACTTTGAAATATGATTGTTGAAGCGTGTAGGCCTTGATCCTTGTTATCCTTTTGGTCTGCTAGTCTACGACTAGATAGAGAAAAAATAGTCTTCTTTTTCCCATTCTTCAAAACTTATACAGAAGTAAAAAAATGTAGTCGTTTATTGGTTTGCCAACTATTCAGACTTGTAAGTGCTTCTTCTGCATATTGTAAATTCACCTTTTTGACTTTTTGAATTTGTTTATTGAAGCATGCAAAAGAAGCTTTGAAAGTGTAACACTTCATGAGAAGCATGTTTCTAGAGATTTTCCCTTCCAGACAAAGTCATCTTTCTAAATCAACAGTGTTCGCTCTTGAGGCACCGTTTTCCTTTCTGATGTTGCACTTTCATCCTTCTAAACCTTTTTTCTTGTTTCTTTCGTGATGACTTGAGAAGTATACAAAGTATATATTCCATATCAAGCATATTCAATTTAAAGTACCAATGGATAACATGACTTTGTTGATTCTCAAGCATATAATGCACATGATTTACAAAGAAACACTTTTAGAAACAATTTGTTCATATGTAATGCACATGATTTACAAAGAAAACTTCTAGAAATAATTCGTTCATATATATAGCAAGATTAACTTAAACTCTGATTTGGTAGTCATCAAAATCTTAATTCTCATTTTGGTTTACAACCACAGAACGGTTTCTAAAGGGCATTGGAGCTAATAATCTCCCCCTTTTTGATGATGACAAATCATTATTTAAGAAAAGTTCTTGTTAAAAATAATAAGCATGAATTGTTGTTAAGAGAAAATAACTTTCTGAAGAGTCATGATACTCATACTATCAGAAAGATTAAATCCTTTTGATTTTATTCTAAGTAAAAGTGCATGGGATTCTTTTGTCATATAAAATTATCATTGAAGCAGAATGACAATTTTAATCATATCAGAGCAATAGTTCATATAGTTCAAATCAAATTCCAATAATCAGAAAGATTATGTAGCAAGAAATTATATCCATACATATTCCATAATCTTTTAGCAGAATAATCTCAAAGTAACTAAGCAACTTTCATCTCAATCAGTTTAGATATTAGAGCAAGTATCAGAGCAACTATCAGAGCATTTAATAACTCACATATCAAATCATATAAAGGCTCACACATAATATAGTTGCAGTGAAAATAACAAAATTGATTAAGAGATATGAAAGCATAAGTGATAGAGAAATAAATATAACTGAACATAAACTATAACTGAATTGTAAACTAATGATAAAGTGTTCAAATAGGAATAAAATAAAGATATGTTTCTAGAATGAAAATAATAAATAATTGTTTCTAAAATGCAGAAAAGAAAAAATGAGTCCTAAAAACTAATGTATGCAAATTTATGTATACTTGCTCCCTCTCAGTGTATGCTTCCCCTCAGTTTAGACTTTTCTGAAATATCTTCTCCCCCTTTAACATCATCAAAAAATTGAGAATGTGAGATCATGGAAGAGCCATCATTGATTGCCTTTGCCTTTTTGAAGAGTCTTCAGAAGCTATAACATGAGAGTTTCTAGTTTGGACAATCTTCTCTCCATGTTACTTTGATTTACTAAGATTGAGTGTTGATTTGACATGAAAGTGAACATGTTTTCTTGAACCTGTTCCAATTGAATTTGGATTGGATCAGGAGTTCCTTCTACTCTAGATGGAGATATCGAGAGAGAATGAGCAAATACTGAAGCAGGAATGGGTGTTGAAGTAGGAAAGGGTACAGTTTCTGATACAATCTCTGTGTCTTCAGATGCAAGTTCCAGAGCAAGTGTTTTGTCTGAACTTGATCTTTCTGGCAAATATCTTCGAGTACTCTGATGGTTGATTTCCAATGAGGTAGCAATCCTTCTGAAATTTTCAGATAAAGAACCTATTCCATCAGCTCTATCTCTCTGCTGCTATAACTATTCCTCTTCTCTAAATCCGTGTTTTGCAGCTTCTCTTATTACTCTTTTTAAAGTAGAATGAGCTGAGTATTTTTCAGGATCATTAGCAGAAATTTTCCTTTTCCTTTTTCTTTGGTAGTTGGAATATATATTTCCACCATGAGTTTTTTTTATCAGCTTGTACATTTGCATGAGTCTAAGGAAGAGGCTTTCTGATTGCAATTCCTTGTTCGAGAGGTCTTGAGACTCTTATTCTAGGTTTACCAAAGGAAGATTCTATTGAGCCTGTATTAGTTGCAGATGTTGTATCTTTAACACTGGAAGAAACCAATTTTCTCTTCTTATTTGAGAACTTCCTTTTAGAAAACCGAGATAGATTTTTTCTTGATTTGTCTATACTTTTCTTTTTGTCCTTCTTTCTCCTCTTTGTCATAATGTAAAGAACACAAGAGTTGATCTTGAAGCATTATAAATGGATAATGATTGTACGTAAAATACTGGACACAGTGAATGGTTGAAGATTTGATCAAAAAGGAAGTGGAGTATAAAGAACATGAAAGGTTTCAAGAAAACGTGAGAAATTTTTAAAGAAGACGGTTTCTGAATGAGAAGAAAATAGGTAAAAATTTGACTTGATGAAATAAAGGGAAGTGGACAGTTGATGTAATAGATGAAGATTATTTTGGAGTGAGACTAATGGTTAAAGTATGTGAAAGGTTTCAAATGAAATGCTACCGTTTCAAGTTAAGTGAGTCTTTTGATTTTCGTGCTTCTAAAGATCATGACAAATGTGTAATCGTGGAGGTACCCAAAATGATGCCCGTCACAAGACAATTTTATTTCTCCAGAAACCAGACATTGATAAGAGCCTCTGACCATCTTTCTAGAGAGATATGTCAAGTTGTGCCCAATGAGAAGATCTATTTCTTAAACAAATCAATCGAAAACTATTTTTCTCAATTCATCTTCACTTTGTTCTGAAGTAATCTTTCTAAAGTTCTTCTGATCTTAACTTGAGCTTGACTTCAAACTTTCTCAACTAGGTAGGTCACTAGTTCTAAATTTGCTTTTTGAACCATTGCAAGAAAATATTTTGCGTACGTCCTTTGAATCTATTCTCGAATGTGATTTTTCTGAGCCACATATTTGAGTTGAAGAACTTTCTCCAGAAAGCAAATCCAATAGGATGCGACAATCTCAGCATTTACTTTTTGTTCAAGAGAGAAAGAGGTATGAGATGCAATAAATATGAATGATTTAAAAATGAATCATGTTCGGAAGGTTCTTTATATGATAGAAACGATCTTCAGCTAAGAGTTTTGTAAAGATGTTAGCAATCTAACTTTCAATGTTAATAAATCTTAGCTCAATATCTCCTTTCTGAACATGATCTCTTATGAAATGATGCTTGATGTCAATGTGCTTAGATCTAGAATGCTGAATGGGATTCTTTGTAAGATTAATTGCACTAGTATTATCACATAGGATGGGGATTTTAGTATACCTCAGAATGAAATCTTCTAGTTGTTGCTTAATCCACAAAATTTGAGTACTGCAATTTGCAGCAGACACATATTCAACCTCTGCAATTGAAAGAGTAATAGTGTTCTGCTTCTTGCTTAACCAAGTTATCAATGACTTTCCAAGAAAGTAACAACAGCCACTAGTACTTTCCTTTCAACTCTGTCTTTAGCGAAATTAGCATCACAGTTGCCTGCAATAGTGCAAATAGTACCTTTCTCGTACTAGAGACCAAGAATAGTAGTACCAACTAAATATCTTAGAATTCTCTTAATAGCATTCAAGTGTGATTGTTTGGGATTAGACTGAAATCTAGCATAAATTTCCACACTTAATTGCAAGTCAAGTCTACTAGCATTAAGATACAGTAGAGATCCAATTATACCTTTGTAAAGAGTTTCAGAGACTTTTTCACCATCTTTATCAGCTTCTAGAACTTGAGAAGGATTCATGGGGGTACTGATGCTCTTAGCCTTGTCCTTGTCAAACTTTCTGAGCAAGTCTTTAGCAGATTTTTCTTTGTGAATCATAATTCCATCCTTTTGTTGTTTGATTTGGAGTCTAAGAAAGAATTAAAGTTCTCCCATCAAACTCATCTCAAATTCTCCCTACATAAGCTCAGAGAAATTCTTGTACAAATTTGGATTAGTTGCACCAAAAATGATATCATCAATATAAATTTGAACAATTAGAAAATCATTTTTGTCATAAAGAATAAATAAGGTAGTATCAACTTTTCCTCTTATAAAACTATTTTTGATTAGAAAAGAGCTGAGTCTATTATATTAAGCTCTAGGAGCTCGCTTTAAACCATATAAGGCTTTTGAAAGCTTAAAGACATGGTGTAACACCCTAATAAACCCATACTATGCTTAAGTCGCATTACGGCGTTTCATTAGTTGTTATTTATGTTTGTGGAAGACCTAAACATCACTTTTTAAATTAAGTTACGTTGAAAATAAGGTAAATTTTTTTTTTTTGAGATACGTCGTCGCTTTGCAGTGCTTTGGAAAGTGAAGCCTTGAGTGAGAATGCAGATATAGAGAGAGAGTATGTCGTACACAAATCATAACACAATATCATAAAATATGAGAAAGATAAATAATTAGTAATCACAAATACATCGCATTACATAGCTAATCATTTCACCCATATGGGTTCATAATGTCAACGATGCATGGAAAAAGGCTCATGGTCGTGCCATGGCCCAAATACGAAATACAAACTAAAATGACAAGGTTCGTCACAAAAAGGATTACATGAAGATGTAGAGCGACAAAAACTACAAGCCCAAAACAAAATATCCTGGCATCCAAGAAAGGCTGCAGGAACATCAGTCGGGGTAGGCGGCACGTTAGCCTCCACTCCTTCATTCATCTGACTAGGGTAAAAGTAGGTGCGAACCACTGTGGTGGTTGTTGCCACGATGGCCTATGCGTCCTCATCGTAGGTCCAATCATAATGAGGTGGATCCACGCTCCACTCTACCGGATGCACCATCGGACTCTGGTGATGATACGAAAAATAACTAAGATGAGAAATGATATTTCTCAGTAGGACTCGAACTCGACATGGAAGTATCATCGTCACCATCCCAGCTTCTTCAGTTTTATTAATGAAAATAGTGAATATTTATAAGGTCCAATTATTAGATTTTCGAAATATGAATATCCGAAGCGGATTCAATTTTAGGTACATATTTTCATTGTAACAATAATATCATGATGTACATAAGAGCTTATATAACAATTCGTATTATGCATGAATATCTCGAGAGTTTCATTCTCTACTTGGGTAGGACCGAAGTCCCTTTCTTTCACTATACTTGACTTTATCATAATTCTTTTATTTACCACCCACTAAACATAGTTAGTAATGAGCTCATACCATGGCCGTCGTCACTATAATTTTTTGGTACTTACACTAGTTGGGTCCTTTGCCATGCCTCATGTAAGCCTTTCACCGGTACTCACACAAGTTGGGTCCATTGCCATGCCTCATGCAAGTCCGTGGGTGGAAAGGGTGTCTCATTACAGGCCACCTTCCTTTCAAAGGATCATAACCTTAGTTTAATATCTTCTTTTTAAGGCTTATGATGCAAATATTATTCTAAGTCCATAAATTTTGCAGAATTCCGACAGCATGATGGCTAAACCGGAGCTTTCCCAAAATTGCCAAACAGAAAGTTCAATCTCACATATCATTAAGCATCGTTATCATCATCATGTCATCATCATATCAACATTATCATCATCATATCATCATCATCATGTTGGCACATAAAGGCATACACAACACACAAAGTCTTATGAGCTTAACTTAGTAAATTTGGTACAAGCTTTTAATTGAATTTGCCTCTTGTGACGATTCTTTTATTAGGCATAGGGCCAATTCCGTAAATTATCCTTTTTGAAACTTTTAAGTTGAATTATGAAGTTTTCCAATATCTTAATTTGAGGGTCTTAATGTCTTCAAGCTTGTTTCTCATTAACATTTTAAACTTAACCATAACTAGATTTACTTTTATAGTGGGGCAATAACTTTAAAAATTCACCATAATTTCATCTTTTACCATTTTGACTTGACTTTTGGTATGATTATACTTCTCTAAGTCTATTTATAAACAAAATAAGCCCCACTCAAAAATTCATTTTATAACTGGAGATATGCACGTTTTAATCTTACTACTCAGTCTCTTAGATTCATTTTAGAATAGTGACTTGCAAACTTTACTGGGAGCTCCTCACAACGAATCTGCCAAAACTGTTTCCTCTATGTCTTAACTTTCTAAAAAACTTGATCCCACTCAAAAATGTTTTGTATAGCTCGAGTTATAAAGATTTTTGTATAGACCACTGGAACAGAAACACATATGGGGATAGCCTACTTTGAAAATTCGTATCTCCTTCGTTTTAAGGCCAAATTTCGCGTATTTTATATGTATAAAAATATTGATGAGTCTATTTTCATTTAAGATTAGTTTCATTGCATTTTGAGTTTTATTGAATGAGTTATTGGTCACGCAACATAGATTGCTAGAATTTCCAACTTTAACAATTTTTGTTTTCATTAGTTTTCTTGTAGAAATATTAAGTCTTTTCCTCAAGTGAACACTTTTCTCTTCCAAACCACTCTTATACTTTGAAATCTTGATGACAAATCAATATTTTGCATACCAAAAAGTTGGGTTCAAGCAAAAATGTGCATAACTAAAAGCATATTACAAGCAAAGAGCCATATTACAAGAAAACACTTCATATCAAGGAACATGGCCATGAAGCCTATAACATCCCCACTTTCGTAAATAGAACGTAATAGGAACATTGAATTATTTCCCTTAGGCATTGTGAGAATTTCTCAGCGATCTTTATCTTGTGTGATCCTCATAGTTGAAATTATAAGGTAGTGTAACACTGTTATTGAAAATACAGCACTACCATATGTTAAAATTAAGAAATGACAAAAGTGCCCCTACAAACTTTTGTTAATCGCAGTGATACCTTGAATTTTTGGAAATTATGTTTTGACCCCAAAAACTTATTTTCACAATAACCCTAGAATTTTTCATAAAATGACCTTAATGTCCTCACATCTATAGGATTAGCAGAATGGGGTTTTAAACGGAGCAGAATCACGTGGTGAAACCGTAAAAGTTTAAATCTCTGCTGATTAGGCCATGGAGGCAGTTGGGTGTGAAATGACGTGGGGTGCCCCTGGACTTGCTCAAAATTATGAAAATGCCATTAGTTATAGAAAATAGAAAACAAAAAGGTTCCGAATTTGCGAAAATGTCTAATTTACGCCGTTAATCTGTTTATTCGGTTTCAATAGTTATGTAAGGATAATTAGGAGTTAATTAAATATTAATTAGAATTTAATTAGATGTTTATTAGAAGGATGAGGCTTAAGAACAATTAAGATAGAGATATAGAAATTCTCTCAGAGTCATTTAGTAAAGTTTTGCCGATTTGAAGAAAATTGGCAAAGAGTCGGTATTTTGAACCGCCAGAATCGAATCAGTAGAATTTCACACTAACACCACTAGTTTGAGTGGCTGAAAAGTAAAGATTAAACTTGATGGAATTAGATTAGAACCGTATGAAACCTCATAGGATTTTTCTAAAACCGGTTTACCGATTTAAAAGAAATCAGTAAGATTTCGGTATTTTAAACTACCGGAACTGGACCAATAGAAATTATGCTATGAGTACCCTAGGATGAATGGCTAAGATTTAGCCAAAACACCTCCATATGTGGTGCTACATTAGCCCATAGAATGTAGCCACAAACCAAGTTGAACTACCAACACACATCCACCAATCAAATGAAACTTGCTTAAAAAGTTTTCATTTTTCTCTTCCTTCTCCCTTTAAATTTCGGCCTCCCCACAACCAGCCTCATTTTCCAACTTTCCTTCATCTTCTTCCACTTCCTCTCATCCCCAAACTCAAGCTCCAACCATCAACTTCACTCCAAGATCAAGTTCCACCAAGATTTCACACCACCAAGGTAGGAATCTCAACTTTCTCCTTCTTTTCTTTGAATTGGGGCTGCCTAGGATCCCTTATTCATCCATGATTTTGATGTTGTGATGGGTGGGGATGGTGAATTAAGGTTGGTTTAAGGTGTATATATGAGTTTGAATTGAAGATTGGATGGATTGATTAGAGAAGAACATGAATCTAAGAAGAATTGAAGAAACTATTAGGGTTTTCCCCTCGATGGTCTGTATGGCGGAGTGTACGACTCTACCTACAGCCGATTAAATTTGATGAAACTATTTTTATATGAAACTAGACATTCAGGGCTTTCCATACATATAAAATATAAGGCCATTGGATTAGTATAGAATTAGTTATGAATTTTTTAAGTTTAACCTAGAAATCTGGATTCTCATCTGGGCAGTATGAGTTGAGAAGGGTATAATTCACCCTACACAACTCCAAATTGAGTGCAACTAACGTTGTTTGAAAGCTAACATGTAAGGAAGCATCCCATAAAAATTTCAGAGTCATATTCCTTGCCATTTGTTCCCAGCACATCAATGAATTTGACTTAAGTTCAAACCGGGCTAGAACAGGGTAGTCTAGTAGGGTCAAGTTTCGGGGCTTGTATCTCAAAATATACTCATGCAAATGAGATGAAACTTCTTTCATTAGAAATATTATCCTGTTAGCTTTAATTTGATATAAACCACATATGATTTCACCTAGATTTCAATTTTTAGTGAATTTTTACTTTTAAGTGTATAATCCTGGCTAGCTACAGGGCAGGCCGAGGTAAAACTTAAATAACTTGAGTTATACAAATCAAAATGAGATGGGACCACAAAGGTTGGAAACTAGACACATAGAGCTATGATATACTCAAAATTCAGGTCTAAATGAGTTGAATAGGAGTAAGGGTGGACTTTACACAATTCCGGTAGAAGAGGATAAAGTGAACAGAAAACTCTGTTGATATTTCTATTGATTTTGACATACCATATGATCAATAATGTTGCTGTAATTTGTTGTTTTACATTGAATTACATACTTAATTGATTGTACTAGTAGCCTGGCATTATTCACGAGGAAGTGGACTCAATCCGTTATGCTGCTAAATTTTCGGCAGGAATTTATGAGAACTTATGCTATGGGTGATTATACCTTGAATATATTTATATGTATATGTCATGTTCATGTATGTCATGCATGCAAGCATAATTAGAATATGATATGGGAAGTAAGGTAAGAGATATATCCATAAATGCTCAAAGCATTCGCATGTATGATAAGATATGGAAAGAAAAGGATAATAAGAACTTGCAAGAGGGACGTACCAAGCTACCATGTGAGGCATGGCATAGACCCAGCTAGCGTGGGCCAGAGCGGTACTATCTAAGACTTGGGCCAGCCCTCGACCAGATTTAAGGGGAATATACCGGTGTGAGGGTCGAGGAAAGTAAACCCGTCACTCATGTATAGGTACGAGCTCGAACCTGAAAAGCAAGCTATTACCCAGGGGTGAGAGAGGCCATTTACCTCCGAGGGACCAAGTATAGAAGAGCAAGATCAAGTTGCAAGTTAAAGAAAAAGATGAATTAAGTCAAGTGCACTTGCATACAATCAAGTACAAACATCTATATGTGCATTCCTAATTATCTCATTATGTCATGATGTTATTATGATTCTTGTTGAAGCATATTATACTATTCGTATTTCTATGTCTGTCATATGATATGGAAAGTGGTTGTTAAAATATATCTCGCTTCGAGAAAGGTATCCTCAACTTAAAATTGAACCACTATTTGTTTATATGTGCTCATATTTTCATAATAAACCGAAGCGGCTGGAATGTTTATGATGACACTATAAGATTGGTTTGAGTTTACCTACTAAGAACCTTAGGTTTTCACTGCCTGCTTGTATGTTTTTCTTTTCCGTAAACATTCCAGCACCCAAGTTGGAAATCAAGTGCGAGGCGGAGTACAAGGCCTTTCATTGAGCAAGAATCGGGCGTAAGCCAGACCAAGAGACCGTTGAAGCTAGCTAATGACTAGTCGGATGTAAACGTTGTGTACTATGTCAGTCACAATTTCTTTTAAAGTATAATTATTTTATTCTCTATGTATCAGAGACTATTAGTCAGTAATAAAGTGAATAGTTAAAGGGCCATGTATTATATTTTCCATATTTTAAAGTTTTCTTAGCACAGTGACACCTTTTTAATATAACTCCATGACTCGAGCATGGCTTATATAATAAAGCGTGTTACAAAGCCTTTGAGCAAGTTCTAGAACCACCTAGCTATAGAGAGCTTAGAAGTTCTAGAGCTTAAGAACACATAAAAAGAAAAGGATTAGAGTCACTACCACAAAGGTTTCTTGGAAGCTTGAAAGGTGAGCATGGTTGGAGATAGCCTCTTTCTTTAGAGCTTGGAAGAATAGGGCTAATGTATGTTTACTTTGCTTCTCCAAAAATCAAAGAAGGTGGTCCTTGAAGGGCTTGTGATGGTGGTGAAAGGAAAGAGGGTTGAATATGGTGAGAAAATAGGAAGAAGAACAAGAAAGGTTGGAAGAACAAAATAGCTAGGATGAAGTTTAGAGAGAGATGAGAGTTTAGGCTTATAGTGAGAGGATGAAAACTTGCAAATGAGGAGAGAGAGAGGGGCTGAACGGCACCTTACAAGGGGTAGGTAGGAGGTGATTTTTGCCTCCTTCAATAAGCAAGAGGGTTAAGAACCTTGGGATAAAATGGGTGATTGTATTTCCTTTGAGTCTTGGTGCATAGCAAGGACCATTTATGTTTTCTGAAGGGGTTAAAGGGAGGCACCACTCTTGGGGTTTACTTGATGGAGTATGATTTACCCATGTGGCATGATCCAAGTGGTGGATAGCCTTTTTTTGGTCTTGCCTAAGGTGATGTTACTAACACAAGCTTAGATCCAAGATGCAAGATTTATGAGACAAATGGAGGGTTGGATTTGGCTCTTCCTTGGCCAAAATTTTCATGCAATAATTAGGGGAAATTTTTGAATTTTCAAAGCTATTAGAATTATCTAAGTTGTTATTAAAGTCGATTAGTTTAATTGCTCTTTAGTCAAATTCAATTAATTACACTTTTAAGACATTTTTCCTCTAAAAGAATTGTTCTTATGAATTATGTATTTAGGGTGTAAGGATTAATTTATCACAATTGATTAAGATAAAACAATTGTCACATACTTAATTATATTTCTAAGTTATGAATTAATGAGGTTTGAATAATTAGGCTTTAATTAAAACATTTAGTGTGTTATGATTCAATTGTTGACTTTTCTCAAATTTACTAAGCTTTTACTCATTGAGATTAGCCAATTAGTTCTCAGTTAATCGTTAACCCCTCTAATTAGCTAGGGGTACTGAGCTAATAAGCTTAGACAAAATTGGGGATGTTACACACAATAAGGGAAATTTTCATTTTAAAAACCAGAAGATTGATTTACATAAACTTCCTCAGATATGAAATCATTTAAAAAAGCATATTTTACATCCATTTGAAATAATATAAAACCTTTATATGAGGCATAAGCAAGTAGTATTCTGATTGCTTCCAATCTTGCTACAAGGGCAAAGGTTTCACATAGTCAATGCCTTCTTGTTGATTATAACCTTGTGCCACCAATCTTACTTTATTTCTGATAACTCTTCCATTTTCATCAAGCTTGTTTCTGAACACCCATTTAGTCCCAATAGCAGATTATCCTTTAGGTAGAGGGATAAGGGTCCAAACTTTGCTATTCTCAAATTGAGATAACTCCTCTTTTATTGCTTTAATCTAGTTTTGATCCGTCAGAGCTTTATCAATACTTTCTAGTTGAATTTCAGAGATAAAAGCAAGATTGGATTTGCTTCTGAGTGAAGATCTTGTTCTGACTCCTTGAGAGGGTTCACCTATAATTTGGTTTTGAGAGATAGCTTTCAAGTCTCTTATATAAGTGTACTTTCAGTTTAGAGGTATACCTTCTGGTTCTTCAGAAAGGTCATCAGAAAATGTTGATTAGAAGGAAGTTCAAGAATATCATCCTTGTTATTACTAGTCACAATCTGAATGTTTTGCTGATTTTGGGAAGTGTCATTTAATGACATATTTTCCATTTCTTCTAGATCTGTAACCTTCTGATTAAGGTCATTCTTCTTTTCCATGAAGCTTATATGGATGGTTTCTTCCACTACTTGTGTCTTTTTGTTGAACACACTGTAAGCTTTTGAAATAGAAGAATATCCTAGGAAAACTCCAGGATTAGATTTTGGATCAAACTTTGAAAGTTTGTCCTTGGTGTTAAGTACAAAGCATTCAAATCCAAAGACATGAAAATAAGAAATGTTGGGTTTTCTTCCCTTCCATAATTCATATGGAGTTTTCTTGAGAATAGGCCTTAAGAAAATGCGATTTTGAATATAGTAGGCAGTGGTAACTGCTTTTGGCCAAAAACCTTTTGATAAACCACTTTCAAGAAGCATAGTTCTGGTCATTTCTTGCAATGACCTGCTCTTCCTTTCCACTACTCCATTTTGCTAAGGAGTTCTAGGAGAAGAGAAATTATGAGAAATACCATTTTCATTACAAAATTTTTCAAAAGAATGATTTTCAAATTCTCCACCATGATTTGATCTAATGGAATGATGCAAAAATCTTTTTAATTTTGAATTCTTTTTGAAAAAGATTTCAAGGCCTCACAAGCTTTATCCTTATGGATCAAGAATATAACCTATGTGAATCTAGAAAAATCATCCACAATGACTAAACCATATTTCTTACCACTAAGACTAATAGTTCTAATTGGTCTAAAAAGATCAAAATGTAAAAGCTCAAGTGGTCTGGTAGTAGAAACTACATTTTTAATATGAAAAGAACTTTTGGTCTATTTGCCTATAAGACAAAACTCACAAGAAGAGTCATTTTCAAAATTGATTTTAGGCAAATCTTTTACTAGCTCCTTCTAAAAAGTTTTAGAAATCAGTTTTATATGAGCATGACCAAATTTTCTGTGCCATAGCCACTTTTCATCCACAGAGGAAGCTAAGCATTTTACACTTTGATCAAGAAGATCATCTAGATATAATATATACGTATTATTCTACCTTCTAGTAGTAAGAATGATTTTATCAATAGTAGAGCCTTTAATTATATACTGTGAAGGTTCAAACATAACTTTGTAGCCTTGGTCACAGAATTGACTAATGCTCAGAAGGCTGTGAGTTAATCCTTTTACTAATATAACATTAGATATTAAGTTGGAATTGTTCTCACCAACATTACCTATACACTCCTCTAGGTTGATCCCCTTCGAGGTCTTCTGGGCTATCTAGAAACGACACAGAAACACATATATAGGAATGAAAACTTTATATCCTTAGTAGGTTTCTTAGAATATCTAACAATTTACGTCATCATTGCCATTCTAGGTGCTTTGATTTATTAGAAAAAGGTGATCTCACACATAGTGGTAAGGTCTATTTATTAGGTTCAGAAACTGTATTTTTCTGAAATAGATTGTTTTTACTTCATACACTTCGATATAACATGGAAACAATTACACAATTACTAAGTATTCATTTTTCCCTAACAATTCAACTAACAAACATAAGTAAATATGCTTCATGCCTATGGTTGTGAGACTTGGTACTTCCTCATTTTTCTTTCTAACTTTGCATATGCCTTAAATTTTTACTGCCTTTAGGTAAGTCTAATTAGGGAGTGAGCTTAACTCGTGATCATTGTTACACAGTACTACCTACAAGGGGATCCACGTGCCTCTACATTTGGAGGGATCTTATTTTGGCTAACTACCTCCAAAGTAGAAGGATCTCATGACTTTCATATGACTGCTTTCATGTGAAGGGACCTCAAAATTGCCTCCATGTAAAGGGATCTCATACTATCTATTCACATGTACATGTCATATATCAGAATGGTTTGAAACTATAATGCATAGTTCACTTATTTTCTACCTAAAATTTGGCAGCATAATGACTATAACATAATGCTTCCCCAAAATGCAACAAAGTAAATTCAGCCAGCCAGTCAAGATACCAGAATCATCATAATCATATACCAACATTTCAACAGTGTAATAGATAATTGCATCAATAAATCTCAATCATTGGCCATTTATGATTCAAGAGTTTTCAACTATTCAAAATTTGTCAATGCATTTCAAAATTACTAAATCTATTCTATTTTATAAATAGTACCATAATTTTATTTTAAGTCATTTAGATCTAAAAATTCGTTATGTTGTAGCATTATTAGTCTATTTTTAGGTCTGTTTGGTCCCACTAAGTTTTGATGAGTATAAATTAAATTATTGAAATTTTACTCAAGACTACCCTGTTATTGGACAAATTTGAGCACTTAAATGTAAAAATTCGTTAAAAATCCAATTTTCGTTAATCTTATTCAAAATTTTATATCTAAATAAAGCTAATTGAACCATCTTTCATTTCCCACAAGTTTCATTTCGAATAGTAAGTAGAGCTCAAGTTATAGGCTCCTAAAATAGACTACTCTATAATTCCCTGTCTCAACCTAAATAGGACATATGGTAAATTTAGAAAATTTCTAAGAGTAATATACTTAAGATTTGAACTTGTAGGCATAATTATCTATATGTCACCTACCTAAAAAAAAAAATTGGTTACATTCAATTTGAAGTTATATAGGACGAGTTATGCCTTTCACAACCCATATTGGTTTGAACAATAGGCAGGATTCAAGAGGTTATTTCAAAAATTCGTAACTCCCTCATTTCAGGGCCAGTGGTCTTATAATTTATATGATTGAAAAACTTTGGATGTATATTTCCTATAAAAATGGTTTCACTAAATTTAGACCTCTATGAATCAACACAAGCCATTTGTGGTACGAATGAGTCCTAGGGATTCAATTTCTAGCAACTCTATTTAAGTTCTTTCTTGAGTTCTTGATCAATTTTGCAACCCAAGCCAAGAGTTTTCATGTTAATCCATTGGAAACAAGTCATATAAGCATCATAAAACATCATATTAAAGAGAATAAAAGAAACCTTAGTAGGTCACATGAACCCTAAAGTCCAATAAATTCAAGAATCCTACCTCAAATCCAAGTTTTAACTAATATAGGAAGCAAGTTTTGGGTGAAGATATATGAGTGCGATGAAGAAATGAGGATGAGAAGATGACATTGAAGAAGAAAATGGAAGAGAATGGGCTAAGGTTGAGGTCGAAAACTTGATGAGAAAATGAGAATTAGTTTAGTCGAGTCATAAAGGGTGAAGGTGACTCATAGGTGGTGATTGGTGGATTTTAATGTTAATATATTTTGGTTGAACTTCCCCCTTTTTGTGGTTGATATGGCGCCAACAAGAAAGGTGTGAGTCGCTAGCCACTCATTCTAGGGTTTAATTTGGTATTATGTTTTCCTACAGTGTAAATTTCTACTGATTCGGTTCTTGCATTACAAGATACCAAAAAAATCAATTTTTCCTCAAACAATCAAAATAATACTATTTGCCTTCATGAAATTCTTGTTGCAAAGAAACTCAATTTCATCTAACCCTAATAGATGTAGTTCAATATTGGCTATTCATATATTTATAATGTATCAAAATAAATAAGTTAACATACTAGTTAGGCACATTGTTCTTTTGGATGTTATAGGTCCTTTGGGAGTATTTTAACCATATAACTCTTAGGCAATAGTTTGCTTTTCAGAATCGAGCTCATTCCTATACATGATTATCGGGTTTACTTTTCTTGATGCTCACATCGATTTATTCCCCTTAATTCATTTTGGGACTAGCCCAAGTATTATGGAATCATAATTACATCAAGTATCATATATTCATGAATGGATGTACTTGAGGAACTTATAATCATGATAAATAATTCATATATTTTTATCAAAACTTTGGCAGCATAATAGCTGAAACCTGAGACTTCCTAATATACAGACTATATACATATAGTTAGCTAGTCACAATAATCAAAATCATCATATAAATATACCAATATCACATCATTATGATGTGAAATTTCATAAATCATTTAGCTATTGGCTCCTCATGGCTTATGGAGCTTCTAAATTTTAAAGCTGTCAAGTTGTACTTATTTCCTCAAATCTACCTTGAAATTCTAAGTTACACTATAATTTCATTTTAATTCATTTTAATCTAGAAATTTAATAGATTGTAGCTTTGTTAGTCTAATTTTAAATCTCTTTGGTTACACTAAATTTTGAGGTGTATAACTTAAGTTATTAGAGTTTTACTCGAGGCTGTCCTATTTCAAGATAAACCTACATACTAAACTTAGAAAATCACTAAAAATCCATTTTTCATCATTTTTATTCGAAATTTATACCAAAATGTATCTATTTTGGCCCTCTTTCAATCCTAATAAGTTTCATTTCAATTGAATAGGTAGAGGTTGAGTTACAAGCTCCTTAAGTAGGCTACTTTGTTTTAACCTAAATAGAGCATAGATCAACTTCAAGGAATTACTGGAAGAAATATACTCATGATTTGAGTCTAAAATTTTATGGGCATGATTCTTTAGGTGTTAACTTCCTAAAAAAATTGGTTTAACTCAATTTGAAGTTATAGGATGAGTTATGCCCCTCACATCACACTATGATCAAGACAGAGAGTGAAATTCAACAGTCTGCTGCTAAAAATTATAACTTTTTCATTTTGGGTCCAATGGAGGTTGGATTTATCTTGAAGTCCAGTTTCATTAAAATTAGTCTCATGTGAATACAACTAATGCAAGAAATCCTACCTCAAAATACAACTTGGTAACTCCTTAATTTGAGTTCCTTGATGGCTCTATCTCACTAAGGTTCCAAGATGATGATGACTCCTTTCTTTCTCCTTGGTGGCTACAGTTAATTGACTCAAGGGGAAAAGGGTTTATGAGCTTGTCTTCAGGTTTCTTAAGAATACACAAAGAAAAAGTGAAAGATTTGATCAAAAGGAGGCAAGATCACAAGGGTTCCTTGGGAGAATATAGAGCAATTGAAAGGGAGGATGAAGACGGGGAAGAAAATGGTGGGTGAAAAGAAGAAGACATTGACCGAAATTTTGGGGGGAGGAAATGGAAATTTTTAACTTCTTACCTCATAAGTTAATATGACTTATGAAGTAGTGTGATTGGTGGATTTCAAAAGGGTTTCGAAATCTTAAACTTCCAATAATGGGGCCATTCTTTGGCCAACAAGAGTGACTTGGATAGCTAGTTTCTAACCACATATTCTAGAGTTTTTAATTGATACTCATTACATCCTATAATATAGACTCCTACCAATTTAGTTCTTTTACTATAAGACATCGCTAACAAATAAATTTTTCCCTAACTAGCAAAACATTGCTACTATATATATATATATATATCTTGCCCTAATATTTACATTTCAATATTATCTACTCTTATATCTATAATGTATCAAAATAAATCATTCAATAGTGTTAGTCTTACCATTGTTCTTCAAGATGTTACAGAGAGAAGGATGATGGTAAAGATGCATGCATACTTTGAGCATCTATGAGCTAGTAGCTCGTCATTTCTCCATGCTTCACCACTACCACCTAAAGATCAATCTTCTTCTTTTTCTTTTTCTTCGGATGATGAGGATGACATTTCCGACATTGATGAGCAGAAGTACTATTAGCTTCTTTTGCCCTTTTTTTTTTTGACATTACTTGTAGTATTTAATGGATTGTTTATTTTATTTACATTAACATTACTTGATGGGTTTTTATCATTTATATATAGTAATTTTTTTGTGCTTTTTATTGTAATTATTATATTTTTTTATTTTGTATAAATAATTAATAAAATAATTAAAAGGTAGTTAAAATAAATAATAATAATTAATAATTAATAATTAATAATTTAATAAAAAGCAACAAATAATAAAAAAAATTTAATAATGTCGACGGATTTTCTATCAATAATTTACTAGCTAAACCAAATTTAAAAAAAACTTTTAATTATTTTTATGGATGAAAAATGCATCGATAATATTAAAAAAAATTTATTTATGTCAATATTACCAACAGAATCTCCCATTGGTAAATTAAAAGATCCATTGCTAATTAAATTACAAATGACAAAAATAGTGAAAAAATTTTCAAATAATTATCGACAAATTATAAAAAATTCGTCGGCAACATCGCCAATAATTATTGACAAATTAAAAAATTTGTCAGTAACTACTCTCGATGGATTTTTTTCACCTCAAAATCCGCCAATAAAATTATATCTGTCAATAAATTTTAAAAATCCGTTAGCATTCTGCATGTTTATAATAGTGAATAAATAAAAAAATTATTTAAAACCTTCAACTGTGCAATAAAATAATCATAAAATAATTGTTTAATATAATTACTCAATGTTAATAATAAATTTCAAATAAGAAAAACATCTATAAGAACATATAAATCCATAAAAAAATGAAATTTTAAAATAGTGTTACAAACCTAATACTTAGATATAAGATGTTTTGCTCGATGATAGCAAACCATGGAAAACCTGTCTTTCTCAACACCCAACTCCTCTAATTTTTTATTTTTATTTTTTTATCATGCTCTGATTGTTTTCATACTGCATCTTTAGATATATGATATTTTTTGTGGCACTTAACAATTTCTACTGCACATGTGTGTGTGCGTGTATTTTTTAATTTTTGAGTATTATTATATTAAAAGAACAAATTATTAACAATAACAATACTTTATGATTTCTTTTTTTTTTTTATAAGTAAGAATTGCATAATTTTTGTTTCTTTTAATATCTTTAGGCTATGTAATAGTTAATGTTAATAAAATATCAACGTTGTATTAAATTTTATATTATTAAAATCATTAAATAAAGATTAAATAATCTTAATAAATATAGTCTCATTAATATTAATATATCAATACTTAAGAATTTATAACGATAAAATAATGTTAATAATGTTAAATATTGAATACTTAAAATAACAATTAAAAAATATTATTTTTAATTTATAAAATACTTTGTATAATGGATAGATTAGTGAATTTACATATATTTTTTAATTAATAAAATAATTAGATTAAAGTGTATTTTTTTTTTTTAAGAAAAAGGGAAATATTATGCAATAAAAATACTGCCCTGGTGAGGGAAGTGTCATTTAATTTAAAAGTTAACAGTACTCTCAAGAGATCCCTACAATACAACATACATGTGGTCATGTGAGAAGTGTAATCACAAAGTAATACTTTAGGGTAATACTAATTACAGATATAATTATTTTACCCAATTTTTCTATACATTAAAACTTTAGAAAATAATTAATAGGATCTACTTAAATATTTTTTTGAATAGCTTCTAATACAATATAAATAAACCGTGAAATATGTATCTAATCATCACAACTTTAACTTATTTGTAAATTTTAAAATAAATTAAGAATGCACTATGAGGAAATTCTCATGTCTCGAGGCAGGTATATTAATTAAATTGACCCTGCGTGCAGAGTCCGCTATTCATGTTTCTAGAAATTTCAATTTTATTAGACCATATTTTATAACACATATTCCTCTCTGCTCATTTTGTTTCATGCCGGGTTAGGCCCTTCTCTATGTTTTAATAAATGTAGTGTGAAAATGTGTATCGTTGAAGCTTTGCCGGTTTTTTTATTTATTTTATTTTATTTTATTTTATTTTTTTCAGTTACAATAAATTTCAACCAAACATGCTATTTTCGTTATTCAAGTTCAAGTGAGAAATTATAGTTGAAGTCCTAAGTATTTTAAGTTACACTAACGACTTAAAAACTATTATATAAGCAAAATTTAAATGAAAACAGCACAGAACTTGAAACTCAAATCTATGCTTACCATAATATGTGCCTTGATGATAGTGTCACGGGCATGACCAGTGTCAGGATCATCTTTAATAACAGAAAGCATGGCATCTATGAAATCTTGCTTCTCACTTGAGCTGTTTAGCTGGTCACTCTTCATGGTATGTTCTTCAACCCAGCTTCCCCACAAGGGTGTCCAAATCTTTTGCAATTCGTTTCATGGATTTAAGAACTTGCCCTTGTACTCCAAGCCATGCAATTAGTGGAAACGAATCCGAAGGAACAAACGCCTCAGATATAAGCATGAACTCTTTTATAAGGTTCACAATTCTATGTGCTTCTACATCATCCGCGTCTTGCAAGTAGCTGAAATGCCTCTTTCCTGCAATCATCTTTGTGATTACATTGCAAGGTTAGGCGTTCCTACCATTCGCTTATTACAACCTTAACTAGCGAATTGCCCCCAAGATACAGTAACATGTCCTTGATCAAAGTATCAATCTCGGATTCATAAACATGCCACAATGATTCGAGGCGGCGAGAAGAGAGTAGTGCAAGCATAGCTAGCTTTCTCTGTTTGGCCCAATAGTTGCCATGAGGAGCAAATCCAAATGCTGCATAGTTATAACCAAGATGAACACCGCGGCTAGGCTTAGGGCGTGAGGCTGAAACTTTGTTATTTGTGGTGAAGCACTCTTTTATTGCCTCTTTGATGCAAATCACAAGGGCAGGGTATGCTCCTAGACGGATTTGGAAGATGGGGGCCATACTTATCAGCCAAAGCAGCAAAGGTTGGTGCAAGAGTTGTTTTGCGTCCTAGTAGATGGAGGTGACCAACGAAAGGCAACTCACCTGACGGTTCTGGTGCTTGCAGGCTTTTGTTTATCGAACTAGATTTTTTTCATCCTCCATATGCTGTAGAGAAGCACAAAGCTAAAGCTGCCACTATTATTGTTGGTTGGGAAAGGAAATCCATTATATCCGATCTCAACTTGTGTGAGATTAAAGGCGACTTGGAAAAGTGTCCTAGTTGTTATATATTGGTCGCTATTAGTTTGATAGAAAAAATAAAAAGGAGCTATTTTTTGTTAAGGAAATGATTTATTACTTAAAAGATAGCAAGTGGGTAATTAGATTGTTGGTAGTATAGTTGACTTTAGAAATGTAAAAAAGTATTTCATAATACATACATTATTATATTTTGGAATAAACCCTAAAAGTTGTCTCTATCAATTTTTATATCGGACAAATTAGTCCCTAACAAAAATAAATTGACAAATTGATCTTTAGCCTTTTTTAAACGTTTAACAAATTATTCCCTAATAAAAATAAATTGATAAATTTGTCTCTAACATTTTAAAATATCAGACAATTTAATCCTTCTGTCAAGTCTATTCATTGAATACTATAATGTGACCTGTTAAGTAGTTGAGATAGTACCGTTATCATTTATTCTGTTATCCTAGTCACTTTTATTTATTAAAACAATGTTATTTTGACAAAACTACTCTAATATTATTTTTACTAATGACCAATAACTCATACAAACAGATGGTCAAATAACACCAAAAAACATCAAATCATGATTAACTTCAAATTACTACTATTTTTATTTTATTTTATTCAACATTCCCCCCTATTTTAAGTCTTCTCCTTTATGCGAAGTCTTGCTCTCAATCTTCCAAAATCTTCAAACTTGAGGGGCTTGGTAAAAATATCAGCAATTTGATCTTGAATCTTCACTATCTCCTTCTTGTCAATATACGCTCTAATGAAATGAAACCTTGTGCCTATGTGCTTTCTTGGATCATGGCATATTGAATTTTTTGCAAACACTTTTTTGGTATTAATTCCACACTTTTTCTTATAGCATTTTGAAAAGAGTCTTGCTTCGTATCTCTTAATATCTCCTTTGGTATTTGACTCAAGTCTCGAACTCGATCAAATTACAAAACCGGATTACACAAACTTGTAGTATAGTGCAATCCGAGTCATCTCCCTGGGATGCTAATGCTGTAACATCCTCTCGAAATACAGTGTACCATACTCAAGAGTTGTTACTATTACCTGAGCGGACCTTTTCTGACAGCAACTTTAGCCGTCTTCTAAATTTCTCGAGCTATCTAGAGATAACACAGAAATAGGAGTGAGAATTTTAAATTCTCAGTAGGATTCACTAAGAAATTTCATACCGTGTCATCGTTATTATCTCCAGCTGCTTCGGTTTATTAAAAAAAAAAAGTGAACATGTTATACGAACTGTGTGTTATAGTTTGAAAACATATGGTCCAAAGGAGAATTAATTTTATTCATGCACCTGTTAAACAGAGTAACGATTCAAGCTTGAGTACAATAATATTTCATAATAATAATAATAATATTGGTAACAAGAGCCTACTTGTAATGTCATAATGATGTTAATAACAAACATTATTTGTGTGAATGCACTATTCATCATAAAATCATGCATATGCTTTTGTGTTTTCTTTGCTTTCTTTACTTGACACGCCTAGGCATTACGTATCATCATCCCTAGGATGTTTGCATACATATGTCCTTACCTTTAATCTTTGTTGCCCTTAGGTAGCCTAATCTAGGAGTGAACTCAACTTGTGACCGTCGTTACATAGTATTGACCCGCAAGGGGACCCCGATACCTCTAGGTCGGTGGGACTCAATTGGCCAACTGCCTCCAACATAGAGGGACTCAAAAGTTTTAGCTGCCTTCATAGGGAGGGACCCAATGTGCAACTGCCTCCGAGTGAAGGGACTTACATCTTTATCTTTTAACTGCCTTCACCTGGAGGGACCCAAATAATTGCCTCCAAGTGAAGGGATCTCATATATTCTTCCTTCATTCATATGCAAATATGCATGCTCTCATAAGAATAATTCATGATCATAGCACCATAACATATTTATAATTGTATAGCTGTTCATATCATAAATTTCTCGTAAAATAAACACTCATGATTTCATAGACTTCTGCCGAAAATTCAGTAGCATAACGAATCGAGTCCGCTTCTCCGTGAATAGTGTCAGTACTCAGAGAACCAATTTTATAGAGAAATCACAACACTTCATTCACAATTCAATCATCAATTTCATAGGAACATTAGTTGTAGTCAGAGCATAGTTGTTGTCTTAGCACTTTCACCCAACCCAATTTTTGTAAAATAAGCCATAATTTCTATTTAACTCATTTAGACCTAAATTTTGGATATGTTGAAGTATTATGTGTCTATTTTCTAACCTTTTTAGTCCCATCTAATTTTGATAAATGTAGCTCAATTTATTTAAGTTCTATCTCGACTTGCTCTATAGCTGGCCAGAATTACATACTTAAAAGTAAAAATCCACTAAAATTCGAAAACTAGTTCAAATCATATGGAATTTATATCATATTAAAGCTAACAAGACAAGCTTTCATTTTCAAAAGTCCCATTTCATTTTCTTGAGTAGAGCTTGAGTTATAAACTCCGAAATTTGACCCTTCTGGACTGCCTTGTTTTAGCTCAGTTCAGACTTAGGGAGATTTCCTTGAACTACTGGGAGCAATTGGGGTCAAATCTAACTCTGAAATTTTTATAAAGTGTTCTCCTATGTGTAAGCTTTCTAAGAAAGTTAGTTTCACTCAATTCCAAATTGTATAGGGCATTTTTTGCTACATAGACAACATGAATTTTGCTTTAGGCTTCACTCACTTTCCATTAGGTAATTGCTGTAGTTCTAGTTCAATTTCTTTCAATGATAGTTCTCTTTTAAATCCATTCTTGGTTTGACATTATGTTTGGTATTATCTTTAATGTCAATCACCGTATTGAAGACATCAAGTGGTATGAGCCATTTCATTCTACTGCCATTACATCTAACCAAATTTTATTGAAGTTATGTTTGGCCTTATACCATTACTCTCATAGATAAGACAAATTTGGAACATTTGTTGCATATTTATAGTATTATCTTGGATCTATTAAAGAAAACAATTCATAGGAACTATCTAGAAACATGAAAAAGCAAAACTCCATAAAGCTACAAATGAAATATTATAAGATAGTCTAGAGATGTTAACCACCAAGAAATGGCAAAGAAATGATATTTTGACACTATTTCTTGACATATACATGACATCTATAGTGTTCTTAAATTTTTTGTTAACTCACATGACCCATCATATGCATGTATCTTTTCATTCAGTTTCATCCATTTTTTTTTAAAGATAATTGTAGGAGAAAGGCTTAACCCCATCAAGGGAAACAAAGAACATCATAAACAAAAAAAAAAAAAAAAACAAATGAAGGATAACAAATAATCACCAGCAAAGGAAATAATGACCCAGAGTTACTAATTCTCAATGCCTTTAGGGTTAGTCACCTCTTTACCATATTGATGCCCAATATATGTGTCAATTCATAAGCTCCACCACGAATGACTAGCAATAGACTTTTGCATCTTGAAAAATAACTTTATTTCTCCATTCCCAGATGGTCCATATGATAACATAAAGACATAACACCCAAGCTTCCTTTTGTTCCCCACAATAACCAGTAGTAGTCCATGAATTTATTCTTGGATTATCAAACACCACCCATGAAATCCCCACCCATTGCAGCAACAATTCCAAGCACTCCACATGAAATCACGTGTAAAAAGTAAGTGTGATACATATCCATCTTTATGATTACATGATACACGCTTGGTATTAGCATTTCTTAGGAGATTTAGCCTCTACAATAGCACCTTGGTGTTGATTTTACCTTGCAACACAAGCCACAAAAATAAATCTACTTTTGTTGGAGATAGGCCCCACCATACATTGCTAATGGATATGTCATAGTGATGAGTTTGACTTTGCGTCGTAAAGTTTTTTTTTTTTTTTTCTGAATATCTTTATAAAGAAGCATCTCAAGCTATGGAAGCACCACCATGATCTATCTTGTATATCATCAACTAATTTAACTGATCTAGTAGTACCTACAAATAAGAAAATAGTTACATCTTCCAATGAAAGAAATCTCTTCACCATTGAAAATTCCAAACCCACATTGCTACAACCCAAACACCACATTCAAACATCAGAGTTCAAAGTCTACGAAATTGATCCATCAGTCATTAACTTTGAGCCAAATATCCTCCCAAAACCATGTGTCGTGGCCATTACTGATAACCTTTTGAATGTTATTCATAGAAATCCTTTTAATTTTCTTATCTATTCTCCATATATCACCAACAACACCCTATGGTCCCCTACCCTTTCTATCATTCTGGGCCATAATTTGTCTATTCATATCAATATTATTACATGAACATACTACACACTTCCATAAGGATGAATCTTCAATCGAAAACCTCCACCACCATTTGAAGAACAATGCTCCATTCTTTAACACCAAATCACCTACTCTTAATCCTCCTAACTTCTTTGGTCTTTGAATTACCTCCTATTTCACCAAAGGTGTTGATCTACCACTATCTCTTACTCCCCCAAGGAAATTGCTTTGTATTGAAATTATCTTTTGTACCACCTTCTTAGGCATCTTGAAAATGCTTAGGTAATATAGTGCCAAGTTATTCAAGATAGCTTTTATTGGAGTTAATCTGCCAGCTCTGGACAATAATTTCCTTTTCCAACCACTCAACTTCTTCTTGATCTTCTCAATAATTGGAGCCCATGTCTTCTCTTTCCTTATGTTAGCACCTAATTGGGTACCCAAATATCTTATTAGTAAGGAAAGAACTCGATATCGCAAGTTAGAATTACTCTCAGCCACCAATGATTCATCAAAAGGTATACTAGCAAATTTGTCATAATTAATTGTAAGTCTGGACATTACTCCATAGCAATCTAGTACTCTTCGGAGTTTTAACAGCTCTTTTTTATTGGTTAGGTAAATAGAATAGAGGCATTCGCAAATTGTAGATGGGATAAGGTAACTCCATCCCTTCCTAGATTAATACATTGTATCAACTTAGCAAATACAACTCTGATCAGAATTGTATTTAATATCATATGATCCACTTTTTTTTTTATGATATCATTTTATGTACCTGAGTTTTTATGTCTAGATATTAGTTCTCATGATCAGCAATGGAATATGGCTTATAAATAGGTAGTCATATGACAATTGTAAAGCATAGTGATGGAGTGAAAAGTGAGTGGAAAGTAACAGTTCCTTTCTTGCATCACTTCATCGCATCAATATTATATAACAATAATAAAGTTAGAAAGTAACAATGCCTTTCCTACATCACTTCACCATATCAATGTTCTAAAATAATAATAAAGTTACGTTCTTATTTCACTTGATATCAATAATAGAAGTTTCTATCCTTCTTATTTTCTTACAAAGCTACTATTGTAACTAGGCACACAACATAGTTATTTGTACTCATTTTATGGAGTCATTATAGATATAATAAAAGAGAAAGGCACAAGGTGGTGGGTTCACCACTTTTTCTTTTTCAACACCCATCACTTGTGTCTTTCTCTCTTATTGTGTGCTTACAATGAGTCTATCAAATGAGTGCAAATAACATTTTTTCAAAATATAAGCACACTTTGCTTTGCTATCATCTCACTCTAGATTTAAAATATTATTTTTAGTTTCTTCACACATATTTTAAAGGCATTCATAAAGTTCTAACGGAAGACGGGGTTTGAGAATAATTTCAAGGGTGTTTTGCTTAGGCAAGGCCACTCCTAATCCTTCACTCATATCAACTGGAACGCCTCCCTTTGTGGATATATCAAAACCTTGAAGCAACCGAGCCAGAGTCAAGTGCACCACTTGCATCCCAAATGTCATGCCAGGACACGACCTTCTTCCAGAGCTAAAAGGGATAAACTCAAAGTTCTGACCATGAAAATCAATGTTTGAACAAGTAGTGAGGAACCTCTCGGGTTGAAACTCATTAGGGTCGGACCATATTTCTGGGTCTCTATGTAGCTTCCATAGGTTAATGAACAAACGAGTGCCTTTCGAGACAAGGTAACCAGCCACATAACAATCATCTATGGCCTCCCTAACTCCTGTTAAAGGTGCTGGTGGGTACAAACGAAGGGTCTCTTTGACAATGGCTTGTAGATATTTGAGATCTTTGATGTCTAATTCTTGCACCCATTTGTCTTTCCCAATTAAGGTGTCCAACTCTTTTTGGGCTGCTTGTAAGGCATTTGGATGGTTTAGGAGTAAGGAAAGTGCCCATGTTAATGTTATGGATGTGCTTCCAGAGCCGGTAAGGACTAGGACCTACACAAAAAATTGGTGAGTTAAAGAATTGTTTTTCATGTACAAGAAAAAAGAGGAATTATTTTTTCTTGTTCTAGAATGGCAAAATAGATCTTTTGGTCCCTTAACTTATTTTCATATTTGGTTTTGGTCCTTTAATTAATTTTTTGTTCGTTTTAGTACCCTAATTACTAATTTTCTATTTATTTTGATCCTCTAACTCTTTACTATTAGGCAAAGTTCTGAAAACCAAACCAGGCAATAAACTAGACAAGGCACTGATTCAAAGGTTTAATAGTTCAACCAGCGATTCAGCCAGAGTGTAATATGTAAATATGTGTGTGTGTGTGTGTGTGGGTGTGTGTACATACATATGATTAGTTACATGCAATGAAATAAATAAAAATAATTAAACAATACAAATGAAGAGTAAAAAATATTTTAATGTAATAAAAATAGTTTTAAAAAGCAAAAATCACTATATTAAATCATTAACATAACCAATATAATAAAGCATTAAGCCCTACATTGCTTAAAGGAAGAACTTTTCACTTTGAAGACTATTATAAAACACTCAAGAAGTTCAATATTACTTAGGGAAAAAACTTTTCACTCTTAAGACTATTATAAAATACTCAAGAAGTCTCACGTTATCTAGAGTAAAAGTTTTTTACTCTTTAAGACTTATATAAATAGCAACATTAGTTTGTGTTTACTTATCTCCTCTAAGCTTTTTCTTTAGGAGTAAGAGGTCCGGTAGTCAAATAATTTTGTTTTATTTTTTGTCAACCTTTTTTTTTTTTCAAATTTAAAATAGTATAATGTTATTTTTTTTAACTTTATTTTTTTAAAAATTGATTAACCGTGCAAACCGGTACTTGTTTGATCGGTTTATCGATTTTTGACCAATTCTTGAGAGGTGGATTTTTTGGAGACGACCAGATTGGCCAAGTGATTAGTTCCCAGCTCAATCGATCGGACTGGTCAATGCAATCCAATTCACAGAATAGTGCTATTAGGTGAGTAAAATGATCAAAAAATTAATTGATAGCAAATAGTTAGGAGACCAAAATGAAGAGAATATTAGTGACGAGACTAAAACAAATAGAAAATTAATTCAAAGATCAAAATAAAAAATAAAAATAACTTAAGAGATCAAAAGATCCATTTGTCTCTAGAAAAGCACAAAAGAAAATTGAGTAGAAAATGGATAAAAATATAACGTTAGTGTACATGATTAGTTTGGTTAGTGCACAAAAAAAAAAAAAAGGCCAAAAGAGTATAATTATGGTTTTGAATTGTAAGACCTGGTGGGACTGACCAAGAGTTCCACGCATTAGCCATATTTGTGGTTCAAGTGTGGCAAATGTATTTCCTTAGCTTTGACATAGTGAAAAAATAGTACCACGTATTTCGATAAAAGTTCAACGTCTTGAGAAGGTTTTGCTTATTTCAATTTTGAATTACTATTTCTATTATTAAGTTAAATTATTACCTGTTAATGCTTTACTTGTATAACTGTCAGATTAAGGTACAAATTTAGTTACACCAGTCTTTTCAGCAACTAGGCGAAGGGCCACACATGTACTATTTCTGACGGAAACCAGCCAGAGCACTATATTATTGAACCACTCCACACGAAAAGAATATTCAATTTTGTGGAGTAAAATAATAGCAGAAAATGTTACGTAAAGTCTACGCCAGAAGCGTTGGCATATATGGCTATAAATTCTCCAACAAGGACTAGCGAATAGTCCCAAACATTGTTTGGCGTGAAGTTAAGGAATATCTTTAACAAATAGTCTGGTTTATTAATTGATAACTGGTGCTAATATGTGGAGTGGACACCATGAGAAATGGAGGAATGCAGATTTCAAGAAACAGTTACAACTAGAGATGTACAAATATTTTTAAATAAACTTTGTATTTGTGCTGAATACGCAACACTCGATGAATAATTTTAGATTTTTTTTGACTATATATTACAAATGTTTTTACTTTTACTTTTATTATATTTACAGTTTTTTTTTTTTTACATAAAAATTTAGATATCTAAATTGATATAAGATGATTATAATTTAAATAAATACAAGTGTTTTAATGTAAATATTAATTTTCATTTATAATATAAATTTATTTTTAATTAATATTACATTTAATATTTATATATTTAAAATTTATAATTATTTAAATTACGATCAATGCATATCAATCTAGATGTCTATATATTATATACAAAAAATCGTTTCTCTTATATTTATGTCCTGTGATTATGTATGTGCTTCCTAATTTGTGGTGCATATTACTGATGCCCAAAAGGGGGTTAGCAAGGTGTGAAACACCTCGTGTGGAAGAAACTTCTTTTATTATCTAATAAGTGTCTATTTTTATATACGCACATAGATTAAGAGAGCAACCGAATAAAATTTAATATTAAAAAAATTTAAATATATTTTATAAAATTATCCTTATTATTTAATCTTTCTTTTTTTTTAACACTTTCTCTCATATTTAATCCCTTCACTTACTCTCTTTCTCCTACACATAGTAATAGATATACACAAATATCAATAATTTATTTAATAAGGGTATAAAAATAATAATTAATATTATCTAAATTTCTTAAAAGATAGATAATTATAAAAAATAAAATTTTAAAAATAGACACTTATTAAAAAATGAAATTAATAATAATAGAAGAAAAGTATTATTTAAACATATAATTTATGGTATATCGTAGAGATATAATATATAATATCTTTTATTTCAATGTATAAGTATTATACAAAATAAACATATATCAAAATTTTTTAAAAAAATATTATACACATTTATGTGAAAAATGTAAAATATTTGATGTTAAAAATGGTGTCTCATAAACAATCACATCCAGAGAGACCCCTACTTATTCCTTCCGAGATCCCGTGCATCCCAATAGTGTTTTTACATGTAGTTTTATAATTGCCACAATATGAGGGTTATGCTGGCCTTTAGAAAGATACATAGATAAAAGTTTTAGAATTTCAACACAAAGTTACTCAGTGGCTATCGCAAGTTTAATCCTTTATTCTCTTTCAAAAATAAAAAAAGTTTAATCCTTTATTAAAAATCTAGCCTTATAGACACTTTCTAATTTGAAGTTATAGAGACAAATCAAAACATAACTTGTTTATATATGTACGTGTATAATTTCTTAATGAATGCGAATACCTCATTATATTTGAATAATTATCAATACATAATACAACCAATTTTCATTTAAGATATGAAAATGCTATGAATTTCTCATTAAATAAAAAAGGAAATTCATATATGGTTCGTATGTCATAAAATAAATCCTTTTGAATTAGCTCGGCTGGTAAGTTTAAGTCATAGTAATTAGAATTTTAATCAAGAATTGAGTTAGCAAAAAATATACATATAAACTGGATTAAGGTGAAACATACCAGTGCCGTTGCTTTGATAGCTATCTCCCTCTTATGGCCGTAAATCACGTCATGCTCCCCAAATGTTGATATCAGCACGTCCATGAAGTCTTTCTCATTCTCATCCTCTGCTCTCTTTTTCAGATGCCCATCCATCCAGCTATGAAGAATAAGGTCCAATTCCTTAGCAGTGCTCTTCATGAAACTCACATAACCTTGGAAATCAAGCCAACTAAGGCAAGGAATTGCATCAGCCACCACAAAAACACCAAAAAGATATGTAGCATCTCTGATTGCCTTCTTTAGTCTCCATGCCTCACTATCTTCTTGACTAATGGCTTCGCCACTAAATCGCTTCCCAGCTATCATTTGAACATTTATATTGAAGGTCAAGTGCTCTAATAAATTGCTTATAGGCACTAGAATTGAAGAATAACTCGTATTCTTCTTCCCATATGAGTACAAATCTTTGACAAGAGAATATATTTCTCTGTCTCTGACATGCTTTAGCTTCTCAAGCCTATGACTTGAAAGAAGCTCAAGAGTGGCCATTTTTCTCATTTCACGCCAATATGGCCCATAAGGGGCAAGGCCGAAAATGGCGTTGTTGTAACCTATGTGTCTCCCTGCAGCTGTGTCAGGTCTTGAGGCAAAAAATTTGTCGTTTGTTGTGAGGCATTCCTTGGCAATTTCTCTGTTACTCACCACAATTGTCTGGTGGCAACCGAGCCTGAGGGAGAAGATTGAGCCATATTTCTCAGCCATGAGTGAAAAGGTTCTAAAATATGGGATTCTATCACTCAGAAGATGGAGGTGACCTATGATGGGTAAAGCACCAGGTAGTTCAGGTACTTTGTTGCGCTTGGTGTTGCCCTTTCTTTGTTTAGATCCATTTGGTGATCTAATGGAACTAAACAGGAAACATAGGATCAACAAAGCTAAGATGACTGGCATAAATTCGACATAAGAAGCAGGATCCATGGTTTCCCTAGGAAGGCATAGAGCAGCCACAATACCTGCACTTCTATTTATAGGATTAAAATTTGAATAAACCCCCAAATCTTGACAATTTTCTCAATAGATATATTTGTCCATAACAAAAAATAATTAGTCACTTAACAGCTTTGCTATCGAGTACGAAAGTTGTGTGGCACGAAACGCCCATGAAAATAAAACAAAACAAAAACTTAATGTGGGTCCATATTACTATATATGGTCTCAATTGTATATGAAATGCAGGTTAAGTTGCACATTCGTGTGCCGTTGTATAAACTATTGTTCGTGATAGAGAGCATTTTCCGTCACTTAATCTCTAATAATTGTAAAGAGTGGACAGTTGTTCCCTAACTTATTTACAGTTGGTAAAAAGTTTGATATAAGTATAAAATAATAATTAGAATTTTCTTAATTCTATCTCATATGACACCCTTTAAATACACAATTTGTATAACTTAAAGAAAACCACCTAAATACACAGTATTTACCCATTATACACAACTCTAGCCTTTCAAAACGGGAGAAATTCTTACATGGTCTGAGAGCATTATACGACTATGCTCTTGAATCAATTATATAAGTATATTTTATATAAAATCTATTATTAATACACAATCATATTAAAATATATTTATATGATTGGTCAAGAGTATAGTTATGTGATGCTCCGAACCATGTAAATATTTCTCTCAAAACGGTGTGTTTGCAGAATTTTATAAAGCCCATCTTCATTCCATCATACTTGAATAGTACAAGCATCCTTTTTCACGATAAAATAAAAGCATGTCTTTACCTTCAATTATGTTTTGTGATATTCTATTTAATTTAACAACGATTCAGAAAACAAAAAAAGTTTGTAGTTTTTAATGGATTTATGGCCAATAACCCATTGGATTTGTAAAACTCTAAATCCATTAGACGAAAGGAGCTGCAGAAGTCAAGAAACTACCCAACATAATAATTATTCCCACTATAAAGTGGAAAAGAATACAGTATTGCTATTAGAAATCATGTGTGACATATATTAACTGTATCTATTTCTTTAAGAATAAACTACACCTCCTTCCACTAAGAGATACCCCTATTTTTTTTTTTTTCGATAGGTGACATAGAAATAGGCTCAACCAAGTAAAGGGAGCAAGATAGAGCAGTACAAAGTTCAAGAAATGAAAAGCAAACAACTAACATCTAACATTTGCCACCTAGATGAGTATACATACTTCAAAAACTCCATCGAATACAGAAATTTAAAACACTAAGTTCCCAAATGCCACCAAGACTTGTGAGTAAACTTGGGAAGAATCATGCTGTAATTGCATTCTCAATTCCTGCTGCAAAATCACCAAAAACCTGATGTCCAAAACTGCCGCCTCTGCAGTAATTCACAAATGAAAGAGCTCCAGCAAATTCTTTTATTCTGAAATGTCGATTTATTTGTTAAATCCCACAGCGACCAAACAATTGGGTAAAAACACGAAATCCACGAGTTATATTGGCTCCTCTCTATTTCTACTGCTCTCCATGAGTCAAAGATGATGTGCGGTTCATGTGACATTAGCCAAGATACTCCCTATTTGTGTCAGCTATGGCACCACACCTTCCATGCAAATTCACATGTTAAAAACAAGTGAGAGACACCTTCCTCCTCTTTGCCGCACAAAATACACATGGCAGTTGTATTTTTCTCAAGATATTTAGACTCGCAAGTCTGTCTTTTGTATTTAACCTGCTTAACACCACAAACCAGGTCAGCAGCTCAGCTTTTGAGGGAACTAGTCCGCACCACACCTTACTTGCTGAAATTTGTTTCTGGTCCATCTTTCTTCTTGCATTATGGACAAAGCTAAAATCAAAATAAAGCTGCTGTATTTTTCTGAGTATTTCAATAACAGATGTGTACAATATATATAGAGTGCAAGGGCAACAAACTCCTATAATTTCTGCAAGAAATCCTCCTAACTGACTGCCCCTAATATATCCTGATTTTGATATCCTAAATATATACATGATCTCCTAAAGAATCAGCAAATAGACGATTACGTGCTAATTACATGATCACGTGAGATTTGTTCTCTCAATACTCCCCCTCAAGTTGGCGCATGAGGATCCTAAATGCCCAACTTGCTCAGCAGAAAATCAAATTGTTGCTTGCCGAGAGCTTTGGTCAAGATATCTGCAAGTTGATTGTAAGTCCGGACATGCATTGTGACAATATTACCATCCTGGATCTCATCGCGAATGTAGTGACAGTCTACCTCAATATGCTTAGTGTGTTCATGAAACACCGGGTTAGCTGCGATATGAATGGCTGCTTGACTGTCACAGAAGAGTCGCATGGGTTGGGGATGAGACACCAGTAAATCAAGCAAGAGAGCTTTAAGCCACTTCAACTCACAAGTTGTGGTGGCCATAGATCTATACTCAGCTTCTACTGATGAACGAGAGACAGTGGCTTGCTTTTTGGTTTTCCAGGATATAGGAGATTTTCCTAAAAACACAAAATACCCTATTAAGGAGCGTCGAGTAAGAGGGCAACTTGCCTAGTCTAAATCACAATAGGCATATAGCTTCAAATCACTATCAGATCGAAGAAAGATCCCCTGGCCTGGATTGCTTTTCAAATAACGAACTACCCGTGTTGCAGCCTCCCAATGCTCCTGTCGAGGACATTGCATGAACTGAGCTAAGATATGAACAAAGTAGCTAAGTTCAGGCCGAGAAATAGTCAAATAGATGAGCCTCCCAACTAGCCTGCGATATCGCTCTGGATCCGCCAAAATAGTGCCATTAGCAAGGGCCAACCCATGATTCTGTTCGAGAGGAAAGCTAGCCAGTTTGGCCCCTAATAATCCTGTTTCTGATATGATGTCCAAAGCATACTTTCGCTGACATAAAAAAATCCCTTGAGGTCCTCTAGCTACCTCAAGGCCTAAAAAATATTTCAAATTCCCAAGGTCCTTCATGTAGAAACATGTGCTAAGATACTGTTTGAAATGCTCAATCACACCTCCATTGTTTCCTGCAATGATGAGATCATCAACATACACAAGAACACTCAAGATCACATCTCCACGATGATATGTGAACAATGAGTAATCTGCACGAGACTGTTGGAACCCATATTCCTTCAATGCAGCAGCAAGTTTAGCAAACTAGTTTCGCGGTGCCTGTCATAACCCATAAAGTGACCTTCGGAGTTTGTACACTTTCTTAGAATCTCCACTAGAATAGCCAGGAGGTAGCTGCACATAAACTTCCTCATCCAAATCACCATGCAAAAAGGCATTATGAACATCCATCTAATGCAATATCCATGATCGAGCAGCTGCCACGGCCAATAAAGTTCGAACCGTGACCATCTTTGCAACCGGTGCAAAAGTCTCATTATGGTCAATGCCTTCTTTCTGATTATCTCCTCGAACAACTAGCCATGCCTTGTGACGCTCAATAGTGCCATCCGATTTGTATTTAATCTTGTACACCCACTTGCATCCAATAGCCTTCTTTCCAGGTGGCAGTGTTGCCAACTTTCAAGTGCCATTTCTTTCTAGTGCATCTATTTCTTGCTTCATAGCATTACGCCACAAGGGATCTCAAACAGCCTCAGAGAATCGAGATGGCTCATACCCAGAAGTGACTGCTGCAAGAAATTGTCTATGGCTCATAGAAAAATTATTGCAAGTCACATAGTGTGCAATAGGATATAACGTACCTGAGGATTGTGACAGTGGGTGTGACGCGGGAGTGGGGTCACTAGCGCAGCTCACAGTGTGGCATATATAATCGTTGAGTTTGCTCGGTGGGCATCGTTCCCTGTGACCACGTCCAAGTTGTTCATTCAAGTGGGGTGTTGACACAGAATCCTCACCTGACTGTCTTGGGGCTATAATCACATCCTGCGCATTCCCAACATTTTCTTCAATGTTTCTGCTCCCCCTTGCTTCAAGCATACCCATGTTAGATTCATCAATGAGAGGAGGGCCAACATTCCACAAGGTTTGTGTGGAAGGGATAGAGACATTTTGCACATTAGAAAGATTACTGAGGAAAGGAAACTCATTTTCACAAAACACAACATCACGGGATTCAAAATGCTCTCCGTTATCTAAATTGTAGAGATGCCACCCTTTTTTTCCATAAGGATAGCCCAAAAAAACACATTTTTTACTTCGATCACCAAACTTGTCCTTTTGTCAAGGTCGGTTGTGTGCGTAGCATAGACACCCAAAAGTGCGAATATGAGAATAAGTGGGAGTTTGACCAAACAAGATTTCATAGGGGCTTTTACCTTTATGTATAGTGGATGGGGTACGATTGATCAAGTACCCTGCAGTGAGGACACATTCACCCCACAATTCAATGGGTAGATTTGCCTGAAAATGGAGAGCTCGAGCAACATTTAAAATATGCCTATGTTTTCTTTCAACACCCCCATTCTGTTGCGGAGTGTCAACCATGGATGTTTGATGAATCATTCCCTGTTCAACAAAATAGCCTTTCAAGACTCTGAATTCAATACCATTATCACTTCTCACAATCTTAACTTTTTCGTTAAATTCGGTGACCACCATAGTGCAAAAATTTTTACGAGTGTTCCTAACTTCACTCTTTTCCACCAATAAATATATCCACACGGCACGAGAGAAATCATCTACAATAGTCAAAAAATAAGAAGCACCACAAGAAGAAACACGATAAGGCCCCCACACATCACAGTGTATTAAATCAAAAGGCTCATTGGCATTATTCTGGCTAGGAATAAAAATATCTCTTGTTTGTCTAGCTCTTAAACAAATATCACAAACTTGCTCATGTTTATCTTTCTCAGCAACATGAACACAAGGAAGTAAACTAACTATTTGACTTGAAGGATGACCCATACACCTATGCCACATGGCAAAAGAATCAACCCCACTTGTTTTGCATGTCTGCACAAAGGTCACTGCGCGAAAATGATAGACCCCATTCCTTTGTTCACCCACACCAATCACTGTCCTCGAAGTGTGGTCCTGTATCACACATAATTTGTTAGAAAAAGTGATTGCACAGTTTGAGTCATGTATCAACTGGGAGACAGAAATAAGATTGCAAGCTAAGTTAGGCACATATAACACATTGTTCAAGGCTAGGCCTTTTCCAAAATTTATTGTTCCTTCCTTTTCCGCTATGGTATTTCTTCCATCAGGCAACCCAACAGGACAAGGTGAGACATCAATTAATTTTGTCAACAAGTTTATGTCACTTGTCATATGATTTGAAGCTCCCGTATCCAGCAACCAAGAATTTTTCACTTGCTTACCAGTGAGTTTCTCGGTGGATGACGTGGGTTTGTGGCTATTAAGAATGTTCATCAGTGCTGACCATTGATCGTTGCTCAGCCCGGGGAAAGATCCATGCTCATCTGCAACTCCCCCTGTCTACATGCCTTCTACACTATGAGCTTGTTGCACCTGTGCGGCATTGGCAACTTGTGTCTCTCTACCTCGGCCTATGCCCTTGTTGCGTGTGCCACGGTTTCCACGTCCTGCACTTCTTCCATTTTTGCCAGAGTTCCACTAATATGGATATCCAATTATTTGAAAACAATCATTGGCTTCATGACCATGCTTTCTGCAATTGGTGCATGTCCCTCGGTCACCTCCTCGATTCTGCCCAGATTTTGCGTGAGGTGTGGTTTGGATTGCAAAGCTAATGGCATCAGTTCATTCATCCTGCATACGTGTCAAAGACTTGTGTGTTTCTTCAGTCATGATCATCGCATATACTCTATTTATATTGGGCAACGGTGACATACTTAGGATGTTTGAACGCACTATTCCAAATATGGCATCGTTAAGACCCATTACGAATTGATGGACCTTCTCCCGCTCTTGTGCTAGTTCTTGTGCCACACCGCATGTACACCCAGTGCAACTACATGTCGGGTTCTTCATGTAACTGGCTAGTGCTTCCCATATTGTTTTTAATTTCCTATAGTAGGCTGCCATGTTCTGCCCAGATTGCTTGCAATTGGCAATGTCAGTTTTCAGTTGGTGAATCCTCACATCATTGCCAATAGAGAACCATTCCTTCAAATCATTCCATAGATCTTTTACATTCTCCAAATAAGAGAGACTGGATCTCAAGGATGGATCAATGGTATTGAATATCCATCCCACTAGCATCGCATTCATCGCCAATCAGTCTTCGAGCTCGGATGAATCGTTCGCCGGCTTCAAAATTTTCCCATCGAGAAATGCAAGTTTCTTCTTGGCACGGAAGGCGTTATGCACTGCCTTTGACCATTCATCATAGTTATCTCCTTTGAGTTGCACCGGTGTAACAATGATACCCGGATTGTCTCCTGAAGTAAGCTAATAAGGAGAGGTTGGATCAATCATCAGTGCCTTCTTCTGTTCGTGACCAGAAGCGTTAGTGTTCTTCTTTTCAGAATCAAAAGTATCATTGCTTCCATTTTCACCACTTACAGCCATGATGTCTCATGCAGCGCAGCGGGGGTTAACCTGGCTCTGATGCCAAATCAAAATAAAGCTGCTGTATTTTTCTGAGTATTTCAATAACAGATGCGTACAATATATACATAGTGCAAGAGCAATAAACTCCTATAATTTCTGCAAGAAATCCTCCTAACTAACTGCCCCTAATATATCTTGATTTTGATATCCTAAATATATACATGATCTCCTAAAGAATCAGCAAATAGACGATTACGTGCTAATTACATGATCACGTGAGATTTGTTCTCTCAGTAGCTAATTACAAAGGACTTTGTTGAATAGTGGCCACTGTTATGATAACTCCACCAGGGCATGGCCGATTTGTCACTCTGCAGCTGTACCAGATCCAATTGTCTCATCATTTGTAACACACCCAAATTCACTTAGTCTAATTAGCTCGATGACCTAAAGATATTGGATTAATAGATGGCTAATTAAGCACTAATCACTAATGACAAATGATTAAAAAGTCAATAAAAAGGTCAAAGAAAAATCAAAAGATCAACTTAAAGTCAAAAATCAACAAAAACTAAAGAAAAGGCAAAAAGTCAATAGTCAACAAAAAGTGTTATCTAAAAAGAATCGAATTAAGAACCATTAAAGAAATTGATTAAGACCTAATTAGCTAAGTTTATACTAATTAGAAGTGTTAGAATATGATTAAGAATAAGATAAGATTAGGTGTTTGGTAACATTCATAAAAGGAAAATGAGGCTTATTAACAGGTTGCATGGTATTCAATGGATTCTTCTAGATGAGCCGAATCCTTTTCTTGAAGATCTTCAGAGTAAGTTCCTATTAGAATATGAAACTGTTCTTTTTGAGGAAGAGACCTTATGGATCCAGAAATCTAGAAGTAATTGGATCAATATTGAAGATCGCAATACAAGGTTTTTTCATCTCTCTACTCTAGCCCATAGAAGAAGGAATCGCATTCTTGCTTTGAAGGATGCATCTAACACTTGGGTTCATGATGTTGATGAGATTAAAGCCATGGTCAGGAATTTCTTTTTGAATCTGTATTGTGACAGCGAGCTTCTTGTCTCTTTCCCTATCAAGGGGGGCTTCCCAGTAGTACAGAGAAGAGATTGGGACTTTGTTTATCGCCTACTTTCTATTGAGGAGATTAGAGCTACTTTATTCAATATGGGGAGTTTGAAAGCTCCTGGTCCTGACGGTCTTCATGCTCTATTTTGCTAGTCTTAATGGAAATTTTTGGGTGACTCTATTTGTGATTGGGTCTTTAAGGTGTTTTCTAATCTTGAGGAGGTTAAAGACATCAATTAGACTTTCATCTCCTTAATTCCCAAAATTGATCATCCTAAGCTTGTTACTCATTTTTAGCCTATTGGTTTGTGTAATGTTATGTACAAACTAATTACGAAAATTGTGGCCAATAGATTAAAGAAGATCATGCCTACTATTATTGCTCTAACGCAATGTGGTTTTGCTCCAGGAAGGAGTGGTTCAAATAATATTATAGCAGCTCAGGAAATAATTCATAAAATGTGTTATGCTACAGGTAACAAAGGTTTCATGGCTATTAAACTAGATCTGGAAAAAGCTTATGATAGACTTGCTTGGAGCTTTGTGGTTGAAGCCTTAAAAGAAGTAGGGTTGAGCTCTCATTTTATAAATATTATTTGGTATTGTATTTCAACAGCTTCTATGAATATTCTATGGAATGGGGAAAAGACGGGTGATTTTTATCCTACCAGAAGGATTAGGCAAGGAGATCCTCTTTCTCCTTATCTTTTTGTTATTTGCATGGAGCGGCTTTCTCATCTTATTCAAATGGCAGTGCCTCAAAATTTGTGGAAGCCCATTGCCTTGTCCAGGGATGGTCCCAATCTTACTCATCTTTATTTTGCGGATGATTTATTTACTTTTGCTGAAGCCTCAATGAGCCAAGTGGAGGTGGTCAGTAATTGTCTTGAGATTTTTGTGCTAGATCAGGCCAGAAGGTTGGTAAAGAAAAGACAAAAATTTATTTTTCTAAGAATGTCAATCATGATAGAGCCACTGAAATTGCTTCTTCTTTTGGTTTCTCTCTTACTAATAATTTGGGAAAGTATCTTGGTGTTCCCTTACAGCATCAAAGAGCTACTATTAACTCTTTCAGTCATGTTATTGAAAAGCTTATGCAGCGTTTGAGTTCCTGGAAGGCTTTTTCTTTATTTATGGCTGGTCGTTTGATTCTTTGTAAGTCAGTTATCTCAGCTCTTCCTTCCTATCAAATGCAAACTTCCTTGCTTCCTGATAAGGTCTATGACAAAATTGATAGTATATGTAGAAGTTTCCTTTGGGGCTCTACCGCTGGTAGACAAAAACTTCATTTGGTGTCTTGGAGCAATGTTTGCCAACCGAAATTGGCTGGAGGTCTTGGTTTAAGGCTGGCTCAGGCTATCAATTCTACTTTTCTTAGTAAGCTTGGTTGAGGACTTATCCACAAAAGAGATGAGCTATGGGTGCAAGTTTTGAGGAGTAAATACAAGTGTAGGACTGATCTAATCCCACAAATCCAGCGCCATGCTAATTGTTCCAATCTCTGGAAAGGAATTTGTTCAACTTGGCCAGTGGTTCAAGACAATCTAGGTTGGAGGATGGGTGATGGCAAGTCTATTAGTTTTTGGCAGGATCAGTGGCTTCCTTCTTGTTCTAGGATGAGTGATCATCTCCTTTAGTCTGTTCCTGCTCATTCGGAGAACGTGAAAGTGAAGGATTTAGTGTTGAATTCGAGTGGTTGGGATTGGAACTCTCTTCATTATTTATTGCCATCAAGAATATGTTCTTTGATTGAGGGCTTTCCTCCTGCTTCTCAAGAAGCTGGTGCAGATTCTTTAGTTTGGAGGTCTAGTGGGGATGGTGATTTTAGTGTTAAGTCAGCTTTTGAGAATATTGCCAATTGGAAATTTGCTATCTCTAATCCTCTTTTCAATAGTATTTGGAAGTGGCATGGCTTAGAGAGGATCAAACTTTTCCTTTGGCTTGCAGCGCATAATTCTCTCCACACAAATGTGTTTTGTGCCTCCCATCATATGGCTTCTTCTGCATTTTGTTCTAGGTGTAATGAAGACCTGGATGAATCTATTCTTTATGCCTTGCGAGATTGTTCAGTGTTAGGAGACTTTTGGTGGATGCTTTTCCCAGCTAATAAATGGCCTACATTCTTCAATGCCACTCTTCATACTTAGCTTCTAGACAATCTGCAGAATATGGAGTTGATTAATGGTCACATCTGGAATCAAGTTTTTGCTTCGGCAGCTCATTTTCTTTGGCAAATTAGAAATAAAGACTTGTTTCAGCACTCTACCCCCTGTGATGTTGACTTGGTGCAGCATTTTTGGGTGTGTTTCAAACGGCTTAAACGACATGAAAACTTGGTTAATAATGTTTCTATTTCTCAAAGGAAATAGTTATCTTATATTAATTGGCAAACCCCTCCTGATACTTACTTGAAAGTCAATAGTGATGGCTCGGTTTTGTCCTCTGGAGGAGCGGCTTGTGGGGGTGTGATGAGGGATGCTGCTAGTTAGTTCATTCGTGCTATTTCAGCTAATATTGGTCATTATCCAGTTGTGGTTGCTGAATTGTGGGGTACTATGCATGCTCTTGAGTTAGCTTGGGCTCTTGAGTTTCGTCAAATCATTTTAGAAATGGACTCTTCTAGTGCTATTTCTGTGCTATATTCACACGATGGATCCAAATACCTTTATTCTAGTCTTATTGACAAGGTGAAGCAGATTATTGACAAGAATTGGACTGTGAGGATTGTGCGTGTTTATGGGGAAGCAAATCGTGCAGCAAATCTTATGGCTTCCAAGGGTCATTCTCTTCCTTTGGGTCTTCATGTGTATTGTGTTCCTCTAATGGATCTTAGAGCTGTTTTGGTTGAGGATTGTAGGGGTGTTTCTTTACCCCATTTGATTAGTTAGCTTTCTTTTGTGTTTGGGCTTATGCCCCATTTATCCACCAAAAAAAAAAAATGAATAAGATAAGATTAGTTAAAGGAAATTGGTTAATCACTAGTCCATAATAAGTGATAGCTCATATGATTAGTAACTTATATTAAAAATTGTTTTGAAACAATTAAATTAATTTAGAAACAACCACTAATTTACATTTACACATAAACATTACATGTATATGAAAAATCAAGAAATTCCCTAATTTTCGTAAGGGAGGCCATGGCCTCATCATCTTCATCATCTACCATCCATTTGAATTTCAATTCCATCCATAAGATCAAGACTAGAATAGGTAGAATTCCTTAAAGATTGATTAACCAAAAGTGGAATGATCCTACACATGGATCAAACTAGTTTTGGCATAAACCACCAAAGTGGATCAACCCACTAATGGCATGGATTTAGCCATTAACCAACTTAGAAAAACACAAGGTGGACAATAGCATGGATTTAGACACGAAGAAAGCACAAACACATCTTTCCCTTGGTTTTTCATTTTCTACCATTTCACACATACACACATCAAACATACTTCTCATTTTCATTTTATTTCACAAGTTCACTTTCTCACTCAAGCAAAAACACCCTATCCTCTTCTTTAGTCTCAAGAACACATTCCTCTTCATTCCTCTTCATTCCTCTTCTCCTTTCCAAGAATCAAGCCCACATACACCAACCCTTCAAGGACTACAACTTTTAGTTCTTGGAGAAAAATACTACTAAACACACTAAGCCTCCATTTAAGCAAAGCACAAGATCTCCTCTCTTCTTCCTAGTTTGGCTGTGGATCTCATCTTTCTAAAGGGGATGATTCCATCATTCAACTCTCTTCTTAGAGAGTTTGTGAAAGCTACCTTCAAAAGGTAGTAACTCTTCATCCATTTTTTTCCCATTATTGTTCTTATCTTTTCAAGACTAGAAATAGCTAAGCTTTTCACCATGTTTAGGCTGTTCTAGCTCTTGTTTTCAGGTCTCAAGACCAAACTTGTCTCTCTTGGTTAAAATGTTATTTTTTTCCATGATTCAAGTGGTTGATGGTGATGGAATTTGTGTTGAACATAAATAAACCAAAAAATGTGTTTTAGAGGTGTTGGAATTTTTGGACAACTTGCATTGTGAAAATAATATCTCAACCTATATAACTTTAAAAGATATGGGACTAATTTTAAATGAAACACATAAAAGAGTATCCCTGTAAAATTTCGCGAGAATAGGAGTTATAGAGAGTGAGATATGATTTTTTGAAGTTGGGTGTTTTCTACTAAAGCTGAATCTGGGCAACCTGTAATGCGCAATTAATATCTCAACCTATACAATTTGAAATGGGATGGGACCAACTTTGTTGGAAATCTAAGAGATAGAGGTATTAGGCTATAAATTTTCGTAGCCTAGACAACCTTAATGTAGAGTCCATAACTTGAGTTTTGTTCAACAAATTGGTCCGGACTTCATTTTTTGAAAGGAGGATCAACAAAGAATAAGACTATAAAAATTGAAGTCAAAATGATGTGAAATGAATTTTTGGTAATTTTCCAAAGACAAGTCATCAAATCTGACTTAAGGCTGTCACTAGCAAACATAATGTGTCTAAGATTTTAGAATGCCTAACTAAATGATTCCCTAACTTTACTCAAGGCAAAAGAGGTTGAAAATCTTAAGAAAACTCATAACTAAATTTGGCCAAATTAGAAAATTATTAATGATGGACATTTTAAGCCACTTAAAGGCTAAAACAAGTTCTTAAAACACTTACTTAGAACATTAAAGCAACTCACAACTTAAAAAAAAACACAAAATGTTAAAAGACTTGGAATTCTCTCAAGTTGGCTTCAGCCATGTTACTAAGTAAAATGAGAAATAATTATAAATAATTTAATTTAATTAAAAGAGTTGCCACAAACTTACTTGAACTTAGGAGATTTACTCATGAGAAGTTGTGAGATATCTCATAAGCTCTATAAGATTTCACACAAAGGGCACTTGAAAACCCTAGAAACACCATTACGATTTTGGATGCTATGAATGAATATGTGTTGATGCTTTGATTATTGAAAAATGATGATTGATGATGTATGACTGTGAATCTGCTGTTGGTAAATCTTAGGGAAGCTCTGATCTAATCATTGTATTACCGGATTTTAGTCAAAATTATGGCCTTAGAATGATCATTATGCATGGTACATAGAAATTCATACACTAAGTAAAAGGAATATGTTATGCATAAGAGCATTAATAAAGAAAAGAAAGACTTAAGGTTATGACCCTTCAATCCCGGATGTAATTTCCAGCAAGGGAAGATGACCCACACTAACCCCTTCTCCTTCCAAAGTTTCGAGATTGAAATGTGATGACCGCTACGATATAAGCTCATTATTACTTCATGTCGAGGGTGGTGAGTATGTGAATGCATGACCGAAGTTCTCATCCTATAACATACACCTATGTAAAGTAAAGAAAAGTGTGGATGCAGTGGTCATTATCATGATCATCGCCTAATCAGGGTCATAGTACTATTCACTAACACCTAGGTCTGCCTGGACCGTGAACATGAGAAATAATATTTCTTAGTAGGAACTCTAACCTAATAGGTGAGTGTCGTTGTTATCATCCCTGCTACTTTGAGTTTGTTAAAAGATAATGAGCATGCATATAGTTCAAGTATTAGGTTTTTGAAAATGTAATTAGCCAAAATGGATCACTTTTTAAACATGCATTCTTATCATGACATAAACATAATCATAAGCATAGAGCGGGAAACATGGATGGATGCATCATGTATAAATATCTTGTAATTTCCTTTCTTTCTTCATCCTTTACATTTTCTTATGTGCTTTTACATGAGAACTTCAGTCCTACATCCACACTCTTCTTTACTTTACATAGGTGTATGCTATGGCATGTGAAATTCGGTCATGTATTCACATACTCACCATCCTCAACATGAAGTGGTAATGAGATCATACCGTGGCTGTCGCCACATTTCAAACCCAGAACTTCGGTAGGAAAGGGGGTTAGTGTGAGTCACCTTCTCTTACCGGAAATTACATCCAGGGACTAAAAGGTCATACCTTTAATTGTTTTTTTCTTTATTAATGCACTTATGCATAACATATTCCTTTTACTTAGCATATGAATCTCTATGTACCATGCATAGTGATCATTCTAAGGCCATAATTTTGATAGAAATCTAGCATTCAACGACTAAACTAAAACTTCCCTAAAACTTGCCAATAGCAAAATCACAATCATACATCATCAATCATCATTTTCAATAATCAAAGTATCAACACATATTGATTCATAACATCCAAAACTATAATGGTGTTTCTAGAGTTTTCAAGTGCCCTTTGTATGATATCTTATGGAGCTTACGAGATATCTCACGACTTCCCATGAGTAGATCTCCTAACTTCAAGTAAGTTTGTGGCAACTCTTTTAATTAACTTAAATTATTGATACTTATTTCTCATTTTGCTTAGTAACATGGCTGATGCTAAGCTTAAAGAAATCTAAATCTTTTAGGCTCTTTTTTTTTTCACTTGTGATTTTGGTTTAATATACTGAGCAAGTGTTTTAGGAACTTGTTTTAGCCTTTAAGTGACTTAAAATGTCCATTAATAATTTACTAATTTCACCAAATTTACTTATAAGTTTTCTTAAGATTCTCAACCTCTTTTGCATTGAGTAAAGTTAGGGAATCATTTAGTTACGCATTATATTTGCTAGTGATAGCCTTAAGTCAGATTTGATAACTTGTCTTTGAAAAATCACCAAAAATTCATTTCTCATCATTTTGACTTTAATTTTTATAGTCTTATTCTTTTCTGATTCTCCTTTAAAACAAATGAAGTTCGAGCTGATTTGGTTGAACAAAACTCAAGATATGGAGTCCACATTGAGGCTATTTAGGATTGAATTCACACAAAGCACTTGTAACTTCCTTGAATTACTGGGTGCACCATAGGAGGAGTTAGGCTACGAAAATTTATAGCCTAATGCCTCTATATCTTAGTTTCCAAAAAATTAGTCCTATAGCATTTCAAATTGTATAGGTTGAGATATAAATTATGCATTACAGGTTGCTTAGATTCAGCTTCAGTAACTCAACTTCAAAAATTCATATCTCACTCCATATAACTCCTATGCTCCTGAATTTTGCAAGGACACTCTTTTGTGTTAACTTTCATTTAAAATTGGTCTAATCTCTTTTTGAGTTATATAGGTTTAGATATTATTTTTGTAATACAAGCTATCCAGAAATTCTAACACCGCTAAAACACACTTTTTGGTTTATTTGTGCTCAACACAAAATCCATCACCATCAACCACTTGAATCATGGAACAAAACAATATTTTAACCAAGTGATAGAAGTTTGGTGTGAGGAATAGACATCACAATGATGCCAATAGTGAGCTATCTAAGGAGGAGTTTGATGAAGTTGATTCCATTAGAAATAGGAGAGCTGGAAACAAAGGAAGTAAGGATAGCAACATTAATGTTTTCAAGATACAGATACCTCCATTCAATGGAAAGATGTTAAAGCTTATTTAGAGTGCCAACAGGAGATGGAGATGATTTTTGTATACCACAATTATTCTAAGGAGAAGAAGGTTAGATTGGCTGCAGTGGAGTTATCTGATTATGCGTTAATTTGGTGGGATTAGCTAGTGAAGTCTAGAAGGAGGAATGGAGAGCATCCTATAAAAACTTGGGATCATGTAGTATTGAGATTGATGAGGAAAAGGTGAAGACTATTTGAGAATGGCCAACATCTAACAACGCTTCTAAGGTAAAGAGTTTTCAAAGTTTAGCTGGGTTTTATAGGAGGTTTGTGAAAAACTTCTCCACTATTGCTATTCCTTTGACTGAGATTATTAAAAAGGGTCTTGGTTTAAATAGGGATAGGAACAAGAACTTTCTTTTAACATTTTGAAAGAAAAATTATTTTCTACTCCTATTCTTGTTTTGTTTAATTTTGATAAAATCTTTGAAATTGAATGTGATGCTTCTATGATTGGTATAAGTGTTGGTTTGATGCAAGAGAAATGCATTGCATTCTTCATTGAGAAGTTGAATGAAGGTCAACTCAAGTATTCTACCTATGATAAGGAGTTGTATGCCTTGGTTCAAGCTCTAGAGGTTTGGCACTATTATTTGCTACCCAAAGAGTTTGTGGTTCACACTGATCATGAATCTTTGAAGCATCTAAAAGGACAAGGTAAGTTAAATAAAAGACATACTAAATGGCCGGAGTTCATTGAGACTTTTCCATATGTGATTTCTTATAAGTAAGGTAAAGAGAATATAGTTGCTGATGCTCTATCAAGGAGATATGCTTTGATCACTACACTTACTTCTAAGTTGTTAGGATTTGAGCATTTAAAAGATTTGTATGTAATTGATTCTGATTTTGGTAATATATATGTTGCATGTGAAAAAGGTGCATTTAACAAGTTCTATAGGCATAAGGGTTTTCTGTTTTATGGCAATAGAATTTGTGTTCTTGTTTGTTCAGCTAGAGAATTGCTTGTTAAGGAATCACATTGTGGTGGTTTGATAGGTCATTTTGGTATGCATAAGACTTTGGAAGTGTTGTCTAAGCAGTTTTATTGGCCTCATGTGTGAAGAGATGTTAAGAGGATTTGTGCTAGATGCATAGCATCTAAATAAGCTAAATCTAAGTCTATGCCACATGGTTTATATACACCTTTACATGTTCCTACCCATCCTTGGATTGATATATATATATATATATATATATATATATATATATATATATATATATATATATGCTTCATTTGCCTAAGATTAGGAAGGGTAGAAATAGCATATTCATTAGTGGTTAAATTTAATAAAATGACTCACTTTATTGCGAGCCATAAAACTGATAATGCAACAAATATTGCTAACTTGTTCTTTAGAAAGGTTGTAGGTTTGCATGGTGTCCTTAGGACTATTGTTTCTAATCGTGATGTGAAGTTCCTGAGTCATTTTTGGGAAGTGTTATGGGATAAGTTGAGAACAAAGTTCTGAAAATCGAACCAGATATCGAACCAAACACGGAGGTTTATTAGTTCAACCGGGATATAATAAAATATATAAATAAATCTTTGTTATTTATTTAAAAAAATATAGAAAGAAAACATAATTAAAATATAAGCCAAAATCAAAACATACTAGATTATTATAACAAAAAATATGTATAAACCCAATCCAACTATCAGCCCACAATTAAGTATAACTACAAGCCTATAGAACCAAAAATAGAAAGTCTCACATGGGATTTTCCAGACCAAAAAAAGAAAAAAGAAAAAGGTTATCTATTATATAATGTAATCCAAAGCACCAATCATTGTTAGACACCTTGCAAGGCATGGCAACCTTGGCGTTCTTTCTCCTGTAGCCTCAATCCTTTCTCTCCTGTACTCATAAAAGTAGCCTTGACCAAAGAACAAAATATAACAAAAAACAACAAAGAAAGTTGTAATAAAGCATCTAAAAAATCTTGTAGCAACAGTGTTACCTCCAATTACAACAGCACTAGCTGTGATCGATGGAATGAGCAAACGGTGGAGGAAGACAAAGGACAGTGCATGAATAGCTATGCTATTCTCTCGGTGATGATGAAGCCAAAAATAGGGGGCTTGGGCTCTTATAGGTAGTGTCCTTTTTTTCTTTTTCAAAAAATTGCTTAATCAAAAAAAGCAGTCCGAGTTGGTCGGTTTACCGATTTTCGGCCAGTTCAAGCAATTTAGTGGCTGTTTTTGAAATGTTGATTTTTTAAAGGTAACCGGATTGGTCACCTATCGAGTTCCCGGTTCAATTGATTGGACTAGCAATCCGGTTTGGTTTTTAGAATTATGGTTGAGAACTAAGTTGTTATATTCTACTACTTGTCACCTATAAACTGATGGTCAAACTGAAGTGGTGAATAAATCTTTGGGGACTTTATTGTGTGCCATTGTTGGTAAGAATTTGAAAACTTAGGGAAGATTGTTTACCTTTTATTGAATTTGCTTATAATAGGACTATTTATTATTATACAAGTTTTTCTCCATTTGAAATTGTGTATGATTTTAATCCTTTAACTGTTTTGGATTTGATGTCTTTGCCATTGAGTGATCTTATTAGCTTAGATGGTGAAAGCAGCGCTGAGAAGATTAAAGCAATACATATGAAGGCACGTGAGTTGATACGAGCTCAGGAGGGCAAATTGGACATTCTAGCACTAGAGAGAAAGATTGGGATTTCAACATGCTCATGGGACATATTACAAGGGCCAAAGCTAAAAGGCTAAGAGAAGGCTTTGCAAAATTGGCTAAATTATTTATGGAAGAGATGCATCAAGAATGGGTCAAGGGAGAGAAATCAAAGCTAAATGGGTTAACCATTGAAGGCAGGTAGCCCAAGATCTTATTTAGATTAAATTGGCATTAGAAGCTACTGAGACCATGTTAGGCTAAGTTTTTAAATATTAGTTCTGCTAGTTTATGTTTTTAAGACATTCCTAACCAATATTTATTTTGATGTACTTATTCAACCTAGACTTTAATCTTTTGCGACTTGGGCATATTTCTATTGGACTTAGGATTTGTTTCATTGTTTAATCTTGTAACACCCTAATAATCTCATACTACCCTTAAATTGTATTATGGTGGTTTATTAGTTGTTGTGTTATGCTTTGTGGAAACATAATGCTTTTATGAAAGTAAGTTATGAAAATAGCAGGTAATTTTTTTCTTCAATTACTCAAAGTAAACTTTTGAAAAACGTGAGCCTTAGAGTGCTTAAGCATCGAATACATAGCATCGCATCATGCATAATCGTACAGCATAGCAAAGAAATAAAGTGGGGAATATAAATAAGATAACATAGCTCATACATAAACATCACACACACACACACACACATGTGTGTGTGTGTGTGCGTGTGTGTGTATGTTGGTGTCCAAACAACCAATTAAATCCATAGGCATCATAGGTATTATGACAAGGCCCTAAGCCTTGCCAACAAAACAACTACAATCATCTAGACATATCAATACATAAAAGTATTCCCATATGAATATCGCATGCCAAAGGAAGTGGTTACAAAATATACAGCTCCAAAAGAAAATCACATATATATCATAAGGGCAAGCACTTAAAATAGAAAAATACCCTATACCCTAGCTATATGCTAAACCCACTCCTTAAGCCTAAGAGGAAATGAAACCATTCCCCCCTACCCACCACGATGCCCCTTAACTCTGCTCCCATGGTGGATGATGTCTTAGAATTCAGATGGATGACATGTGGTGGGGTAGCCTCGGAAGGGTCAGTCTTTATGGAAGGAGCTGTGGCCATGGAAGCATTTGACCCAGACTAAGGAGGTATGATATATACAGGGTAGACAGGGTGTACCTCACTTACATTGATGGTGTCATACTGGTCCTGCGAACTGAAGTGTTTGCTTATCAAGTTGAGTCTAAATGGGCGATGGAAGAAGATATAGACCCTCAAAGCAGCTCTAGCTGTCGACAGCAAAGAATTGAGAACTGGGTCGTAATTCCACTCCCAGGTAGAGAACTCAAGGAAGATGATCACGATCCCATTGGCTTTGTCCAAAGACGATATGGAAATGCAAGGATGAGAAATAGAATTTCTCAATAGAACTATAACCCAATAAACAAGTCTCATCGTTATCATCCCAGTTACTTCAGTTTATTTATAAAAAAGTGAACGTGTATCAAGTTCATTTTATTAAGTTTGAAAACATAACCTTTTTGAAGTGAGTTACTTTTAAACATACACTTAGAGCATAACATGACATATCTTATGACATAATAAGGCAAAAATATGATGTATGAGCACTCATCAATAAGAAGCATGATAAGTTTCACAATGCATGAGTGTCTTATGCCTTTTTTGACTTTCTTTAACTTTCATAAACTTTAGCTTTGCCTTTGACTTTGACCTTTAGCTTTGACTTTAATTTCTTTTAACTTCATATGACCCTCAAAACTTTCTTTTAGGACATGAGTTCATACCTATGATGACCGTCATCACCCGTAATTTTATACCCAAATTACTTATGTAGGTAAAAAGGGTTTTTAGTGGGTGACCTTCCCTTACTGAAGAATCATACCCATTTCTTGTGGGTCACCTTCCTTTACTGAAGGATCATATCCAAGTCTTTCTTGGTTATGGAATTGAGTGTTAAGTCTTATGTCATTCTTGCCGTAGAAATAAAGGACTTAAGTCTTTCTTTTTACTTAACACAAGTTCCATCATAGTTTATGTCATGCATGGCTAATATTCTTAGTTCAAGAAAGAATTTGGTGAAAATCTGGTAGCATAATGGCTATACCAGGAGCTTCCCAAAAATTGAAGCATAAGATATACAACTAACAACCCATTAATAACTTACATAATCATCATTAATCATGAATAAGAAATCATCCTTGCAAATCAATCATAATAAAAGGGAATAATTCCTCAAAAGATCTTAACACATCATTTAAGTATCATTACAAACGTCATGTGATGAGAATTTCTCATCACTCAAATTGCATAATCAGTAACTATGAACAAAGAGAGCATAGGGTATCGTTGGAAAGTCTTATGAACATAGTTAGGGCTTGTCTTCAAGCTTTTAGCTTGTACTTTACCCTTAAGTCTTATTTGAGTCTAAAAAGGGTTTCACTTATATTTTTTCTTGATTTGTCTTTCATCATTAAAGTGTCATCTTCTTCAGTCTTTTATTACTTGAGATTATTCTTCAAGCTTACTTAATTATTAAAACATAATTTCTTCCTTTATATCTTTATATGGCCAAATCCTCCATAGTTAATTTACTAAGTCTTTATTTTGTTTTTCTTCAAGTAAACATGTCAAGTTCAATTCTTAGGTATTATGGAACCTTAATTTGACTTTCTTGTAAATTAAAGTTTTATCTTTTCTTTTAAAATGATGTGGCTGAAACCACCTTCTTTAGGATTCTAGGTCTTTTATTTCACTTTTCTTCAAGTAAGTTGGTTGAGTCCACTAATTAGGTGTAGTAGAAGCTTGTTCCACCCCTTAGCAACTTAAAGATTCTTCCTTTTATATTTATTCAACATGGCCGAAACCCTATTCTAAAATTTTCAAGTCTTTTATTTATTTTACTTCAAGCAAGATTATTAGATCTGTTAGTTAAGTGTTATAAGTCCTTAATCCATCATGTTTACTCAATAAAACTTATTCTTTGACTTATTCTTATTCGTGGCTGAACCCACACTTGTATGTTGCTTCAATTTGCTTCTTGTAAATTTATTATATTCACTTGGAGGTATTATCACATTATGAGAGGTTTCAAGACCACATTTTTATCCTTCTTTTTCCTATTATGGCCGAAACCATCATCACCTCAAGCATTAAATCTTAATTTTTGTTCTTCTTCACAAAGTATGTGTTTTTCTTAGTTAAAGTTTATGGATCTCAAATCTAGACTTCTTAGAAAGGTTGAAACTTTTCTTAACTTTCTTCAAGACAAAGTGAGAAAGTCACAACTTGTTTCTCAAGACTAACATAAAGAGCACAATTTTTCATGATTCCAAGAAAAACAACAATATTAGAGAGCATAATAGAGATATTCAAGAGGTAAAAATGAAAGAACCAGCCATGAACCTCAAAGCCATAGGCTAAGGCTTGAGCATCCATGACCATAACAAGAAAGACTTGAAACTTTTTGATCTTTTCAACAACAACAACCAACAAAGCACTCTTAGGACAGCATTCAAGAAGGAGAAAACTTTGAATCAAGCCTTGAACCTCTTAGTCATAGTGTAACTAGATCATTCTTAGCTCTTGAAAAGACAAGAAGACAAGGTCTAGGGAGTCCTACAAAAACCAAAGTTGAAAAATTGAGGGTGATGTTCTTCAAGCTCCAAGCCAACCAATGGAAGAAGAAAAAGCTCCTCCTCCAAGCTATAATACCCACAACCACAAACGAGAAAAAAAGGGGATTCTTTGAGGTTTCTAGGCTTGAGAGAGTTGACTATTTATGATTATAAGAACTAAAAGATATAGCTCTTATAATGGTGTATGGAGAGGGTGAGTGCTCTTGAGGAAGAAGAAGAGAGAAAAATTTGAAAATGAAGAGAGGAAGAGGAAAGGGCTCACAATGATAGTAAGAGGGGAAGCTAGGGTTCTCCAACAATTTTTATATATAAAGGGACAAAATGGAGTGTTAGGGTTGGATGAAAAAGGATGACAACTTTTAATCTCTCTTTAGCTAATTTTGGAGACAATCTTGTCATAAAATTAACCATAAAGTAGAGTAGAAATATATTTGTCATAACTTTTACTTTAGTGACATTATCATTTACTTTATTATCTTTTTGACTTTTAATTTGAATTTGGTGATGAGATTAAGGGTTTTTACTATTCATATGAGCTTTATTAATTAAGGATTAGTGATTAACTCAAATTTCCTTAATTAAGTAACTTATATTCTTTAATTATGTCTACTTTATCTTAACTAGTTTAATTCTTTGTGATTAGTGATTAATTAACCTTTAGGGCTTCCTTCTTCAATTAATTCTCAGGGTTTTAGTATTCTTTTAATCAATGTGTTTCTATTTTGATTTGGCTTTCCTTCTACTCCTTCATTCTTTAGCTAAGATTTTATTCTTAAATTTTCACTATTTTACCCAATTACTCAAGGATATTAAGTTAATTGGCACAGATGAAATTAGGGATGTTACAAACCTAATGTAAGAGGTATACATACCTCAAGAAACACATTGTATAGTAGCTTTTGGATGAAATAAGAATTCCTATTCTATTTTCTTTTAAAGAAAATGCTTAATTATGTGAGCAAGAGAGGAGGCGATCTCTTTTGCTTGTTGCACGGAGAAATCAAGTGATCTTAACCTAAGATAATTCCCTTGTGATATTTCATTTAGTTTTTGTTATCTTTTTCTTTTTTATCTAAGTTTTCAAGAACTAATTTTTTGGGGATTTACTAGGGAGGATTTTTATCCAATAGCTTATTATCTATCAAAGTATATGCCTCACGTTTCAAGATCTTTATATCATTGGGATTCCACATCATGTAAGGTATAATTGTGAAAATTGTATATGTACAAGGGTGATTCCTCTTGTAATACAAGGGGGTAGTGCCCCTGTAAAAACTTTAACTTTTTGTAAAATTTTTTACTTTTTTCTTACTTGGCCCCATCTATATCTTTTTTTTTTTTTTTTAGCGCTTATACTACAAAAGAAAAAAAAAGGTTGGCTATACTAATTTATTTCTTGCAAACAAAATTGACTAGTATTTGAATATTACAAATGCAATTTGAATATTTGAGGTTAATTTTATAAACCCTTTATTTATGCAGATGCTTAAATACTATAATAGACAATATGTTGTGTATATATGTGTGTATCTTTAGTTTTGATTGTGAAATATTTATTTTCTTCTATATATTTTGACTAACATTTAAAATTTTAGATAAGAGTAAAAATTACAAAATATATATTATTCTTTGTACAAATTTAACCATTAATTATTGGCCCCTCCTACAAAAAGGGTCTAACTCGACCCCTGTATAGGTATGAATTGTAACAACCATGATCAAAACAAAAAGTTAAAAAAATAAAATAAAATAGGAAGAAGTTGTTATCAAATTATATTTGCAAAACATTGGAAAAAAGTTTATTTAATAACGTAAAAAGGAAAAAAAAAAGTTTTTGAGAAGTCAAATAAGTTAGGTTCCGAAAGCGATTTAATAATAGCAAAGATTCAAAAGTTAATTCCAGCTATGATACATTCTCCTAATATGATTACCTTAATTCAATTATACAAATTTATTAATAACCTTACATATTCATTTTACCTATTTCAATTTTAATGAAGAAAGAGAATATGGTCTTATTAATTATTATACTTATTAGTTTTAAAATATTAAATTGTATATTAAAATATTATAAATATTTAATATAATAATTTATTCGATAATAACAAATAAGAAAGATAAAACTATAGCATATAAAATTATTTTTAAACAATTTTAAATGAACAGAATATTGAAAATATTAAATGTAATATATTTTTATTTTTTTACAATTCAAATATATTATAACATATTTATATTTTATGAATTTTTTTATAAATATTAAATTTTTTATTTTTTTAATCTATTTATTTTTTATTTATTTATAATATTCCAATTCTCTCTCGTTATTAAAATTTAATATTCTCCATTTTTCTCTTCATTAAATTTAATAATCATAAATTATAAAAATAATGTTAACACTAAGTTATTTCATAAAGAAGAGTATTAATTTTTTTGTCCACTAGATGTTGGTAATCGTCAAATGAAGATATGAAGACTAGTATATATATGTGTACGTGTATGTGTGTGTGTGTGTGTTTCATTAAATATAAAGCATTGAGTTTTATTATATTTATTTGTTATTTTTGGTCCTCCTACCGGAGGCAATCTTGCTTGAATCGGATAGGATCTCGTATTCATTTATTGTTAAAACATATATTGTAAACTATTAATATTTTATTAAATTTTTGTTCTCAAACCTTTTTTTTTGGGTGCGACAAACCTAATTTCATTTTATAAAATAATTTTTAAATTTTTTTATTTTTATGCAACGAATCAATATTTTTTTTTTTTGGTAAGCTCAAACACCCACATAGTGGCCAACAAAGGAGCCTCAAAGGCCTCTACCAGTCCCCTATTCAACTAAGGTGCATGGAGAAGATAGGGAAAAGAAAATTGGAATGAAGAGCATTTGCAAGGATTGAACTTTGTTCCTTATATATCCTAATTTCTTACCAGCAAAGTTATTAAAATAGGACAAGAATCAATTTTTTTTTCTCAATCATTTAAAGTTGTTGATCTATTTTAGTGTGGTTTGATTCCAGTGTTGGGTTAATAAGTTTTATAAGATTTTCTGTTGGGGTTTCTGTGTTTGAGTTGTTATTTGAGTATGATTTGTGTTGGTGTTTGATTTGGTTGCATTTGCGGGAGAAAGCTTCAATCTTCTTCGGTAAGTCTTAGAGTTTCCAATACCCACAAAATTTGTAGTTTTCTTTCTTTTCTTTTCTTTTCTTTTTTTTTCTTGTCAACTAAGGAACCATGTAAAAGTTGACATGTTGTTGTCTTTCTTTTCTTGTCTTTTTGTCAACTAGGAAACCAGGTAAAAATTAGGGAATTTTTAGTTTGAGCGTGGGGGGGTGACAAAAATGTCTCTCCCTACTTTCTATTTTTGCATCATCATATGAATGAGAATCGGTGTGTTATTTTCTTGGGATTTTAGTTCAAGAGTTGGGAGTAAGAAAATGTTATCTCTTTAGCTTGAAAAGGGAGAAAATTTTGAAGAAAGAAATATTTTACATCCCCACTTAGTATGCTAAAATCCCTTTAAAATAATACTTAGATCTCTATTCATGTGATTTTTCTTTTGGATGAGATCCCCTTAAACTAATACTTAAATCCCCTTAAAATTTACATCCCCACTCTATTAATGTGATTGTGCACAAATAAAAATGTGTAGAGACATAGTTTGTCACTCCCTATTATTGAACTGAAAATTCCGTAAGTTTCTTACATAGTTTCTTAGCTGAAAAAAAATTGCACAAATTGTGAGTATATATGCAATCAGTTCCTGTCTTTATTTTGAGCACCGACAAACTCACGTTTGTGTTTGGTCAGAAATTAAGCTTGAGAGTGATGATAATGTTAGGAAGGGAGACCAAAATCCGGGAAGATCTAAACAATTGGCTAAATGAGAAACCATAATAGCAGGTCAGACGCCATATCTTGAGCCAATACCTTAAGACAATAAATTTATGGGTGCTTCATATTATATACCCTTAGTCAATTCTTAACTAATGTGGGATTTCACCGCTCATACTTGAAAATCCAACATTCTCTCCCTTCAAGTGTGAAGCCCAACACGATATACTCTCCCCTTTAGCAGAAGCCCTTCCAAGTATTCAATGATTTTAATAAGAGTCATATCTACTCTCTTCACTTGTGTTGTCTATCCTTACAGAGCATAGTGTTTGGTATTCACCTTGTCAAGAAGACTTTTGACATAAGGATCCCGCACCTGGATCCAACAACCACTATTAATTCTTCCAACAAATGGTATCAAAATTGATGATTTGGATTAGCTTGATTGGTTTAAATCTTCCTAGACTTTGAGGTCCTCTCCCAACATATAAATATGGTTTTGTGTGCAGGTATTTTTCCTTTCATGTGAAAGAACAACATCGTACATGAGAAAGAGACGAAATAGCCACACAAAGTATTCAACGTAGCATAAATAGATAACTGGTAAATAAATAATCTACCATAATTACTTTTCAATTATTAAAAGGCAATTAATATTATGTTAGCACATCAACCAAACATGCTTCATAAGCTCCCAGGTTGATTATTTCTATTTCAAAATTTTAATATTTTTTAGTAGATAAATTTTTAATAGTTTTTAACAACACGCAAATAGATAATTAATGGTTTTTTTTTGACATATTTCCTAATTTAAATTTACATTTTTTTTAATATTCAGTGTTTTTTTTCTATTGTACATGATTTTTTGAAAATAAATATGTAAAATATAGGAGTTTTAACTTACTTGAATTTTCATATTTACTATTTGATTTGGTTTATTTACCGAAGTATTATCTAAATTCTATTCTCTTTTTTACTCTGTCCATAATTTTTTAATCCTAAAATTTCTATTATTCATAATTGTGGGGTGTACATGATCTGCTCTATATATTTAATCTAATTATTATGTTTTAAATTATTTTTGATATGATTATTATGTTTGAGTATTTTTTATGCAAAAAAATAGTCTTATTTAGTTTAGGGTAGTTTTATCAAGTGGACCATAGGAAATATTTATGGAGGTAGGATTATGATTTTAAGGGGTTTGTTAAGTTATGTAAAACTTACCTAACATTTATTATGTGACAATATTTGTTATCTTAAAATTTTCAATTTATTATTTACTATAACAACGGGATGCAAAATATGATTCTATTTAATTTTCCTTTCCATGGTTTTTGCGAACAAATATAATGGACATGACATTACATAGATTTCTTTTAGAAGAAGGGATGCATGTTTTGATATACTTTGATTTAGTTTGCTTATAATTAATAAATTGCTATTAGTTTGTTTTTTAATTATACTCATAATCATCATAAAGTAAAATATTAAGAAATAATATTACGGCTTATGTTAGTTATGATACTCCTAAGTAGGTATAGTTATCTTTTTAACTTATTTTTGACAAAATACCCATTTTGGTCCCTGAGAAAAATTTTGGTAGACAAATTAGTCCCTTGAAATTTGAAAGTCCACAAATAGTCCCTCACCATTCAAAAAAAGTGGACATATTAGTCTTTCCGTACATAATCAGTATAGAAATTTTCGTCAGGGACCAAAATGGGTGTTTTGTGTTTATTTTTTAATGAAATTATATGTTTTAATGTATTAAGTTTGTATGTGTTGCAAGTAATTTAGTCTATTGCAAACATTAGGATCAAACAGTAAGATATATAATTAGTTACTTTTTTCATTATTTTTCCTGACATTGGACAACACAATTATTGCACATTATAGGAAGGGGGAGGTAATTCATAAATGATTAAAGCAAATTCAAAAAAATTCTTTTTTGAGGTGGGTATTATCGATTCTAAAGTTAATTAACTATGTCTATAGTTCATCCAAATACTTTTGTCACCTAATTATTGATCTGCAGGATAAATTCTATGTGATAGATAAATTTTGATTATGAGCTGCTTATCTATTTTCTCTAAATTAATTTTAACTATAATAATTACTTTTGCACTCAATATTTGTTAATTAAAATTTAATTTTAAAATTTATTTTATTATTCCGTACATTATACGAGTTCAAAATACTAGTAATAAATAAGTACAATATTCAAAGAATCAAGTTATAGTCAATACGTGTTAATATATCCTCCTAACAATCAATCTAAAAATCTTCCAAATTTAAAATTTTGTTTACAATAGCATGAGTTATTTATATAATATTTAAAAATTATTTAATATATATAAATAAAGTTTTGAATTAAAAGGATTTTCAAATATACCAATTAAAAGGATTTAGATTAATTCCTCCAACAAATGTGGTTGTGCGGAGGTCTTTTTCCTTTCATGTGAATGGGCATAATCGTACAAGAGAGAGAGGGAGAGACTAAATAGCCATGCAAAGTATTCAACATAGCAGAATAATGCTTCCCACATGCTAAAATAGTAAAAAGAATCAAGTTATGGTTAATGAGTGTTGATATATTCTCCTAATAATTAAATTAAATTTTTTTAATTTAAAATTTTGTTTACAATAGCATAAGTTATAATTTAAATAATATTTAAAAATTATTTAATATATATAAAAAAAATTTTAAATTAAATTTTTTTTTAAATATACCAATTAAAAGAATTTAGCATTTCTCTACGTTCAATTAGCTAGTTTAGACACCTAAAAAGAATTTCCACCCTCTGTTAAAGAATTAAACCTCTCTCCCATGTGTCACATGAGTTCTCACTCTCAGTATTCTCTGATTTTCCTGTCCTCTGCCTCCTCCTATTAACTTATTTTCTCACTCTTAAGATATATTTGATTAAGAGTTAAAAATAAAGAATAAAATTTTTATGGATAAATTTAATATATAATTTTATATATGAAACTCTTCTATAAAAATTTCACCTTCATTTTTAACTGTGACCAAACAAACTCTTATGATGCAATTATCCCTTATCCCCACTATGGTGCAAGAAGTCCTCGTCTCAGCTGAAAACGTGTGGTTGACGTGCGGACATGGACAAATAAGAGTGTGTTTGGGGGAGCATTTGAGGTCTTCAAAATCAAGTTTGAGTGAATAAAAATGCATTGAAAGTTGTGTAATGATGTTTGGGTGTTTTATGTTAAAATTGATTTTGGCTTCAAACACCCGTTGAACTTGAAGCAAGTAATTGTTGCCTCTGCTAGTTAGTTTCACGTTCAAATATATTGAAATGCATATTTCCAACTTTATCCTTATTTTACATGTGTAATTCCAGTGTCCACATGCTTAAGTTCTAGTGTGTGTTATTATATGTTTGATATTTGATATTATAAAATCATATCAGTTATATAACATATTAAAAATATTTATATAATTTTATTTATAACTTTTAAAATAGTATTTTTATAATTTTGTTTATAATAATATTGATATAATTATTTAAATATCTAAAAATAAAAATAAAATAAAATGATAATACTAAAAGTATAATATAAAATTTATGTCTTTTTTAATAATTATACATATAAAAGTAATTTTAATTAATATAATCCAAATAATATTTATTTTATTATACTCACTTTTGATATAAAAATTTCTAAACATAAATTATATTGTCACCAACACACTTTTAATTAATTTTGCAAAATCAATTTGGTACAAACCCCCGTTTATACTAATCCAAATACATACTAAATGTCTTTATCTTGGACTGCAATATGTGGTGGCACGTGAGAGAGAGATTTTCCCCTTCTTTTTCATATTTTAGATTTAAATTTGAAACAAATTTCTAATTTATAAATAAGTCATATTAAAGCTTTAGAAAAAAAAAACTACATTTAATAAATGAATTTACTCTAAAGCGCGCCTAAGCTTTTAAAAAGACATACTTATAAAATTAGGTGTTCACTGTTCACAAGCATTACAAATTCATGGCGGTGAATTTTAAAGGAAAATTTTTTTCTAAACAATAATTCACTAATGCAAATTCTTCATCGTGATCGTGATCGTCATGTTGTTGTTATTATCATACATTGTATAGTCTAAAATTTTGACAATATATAAAGTAAATTATTATACGAGTAAAACTATATTGATTTTTCTTTGACTCAGGACCGCCAATGTAACCAGAGAAGAGGACAAATGCAATTTGACCTCTTCTTTATGTTATTACGGCTATTTGGTAAGCCTGATAGTATAAAATCTGATAAGATAAGAGTTAATAATATAAAATTTAATTGTATAAGGTTTGATAAAAATTTAATATTATGCAGTATTTGATATATCACTGTATAAGATATTGTATTATATAAAATATAATCAGAAGAAGAAATTATAATAAATATAATTTTTAAATAGTTATTATAATTATTTAAGCTATTTTTTATTATATATAAAAATAATTTTATATTAAAAATTATTTATTTATTTATTTTTAATATTTTTTATAAATATAAAAAATATAAGAGAGAGAGAGAGAGTGAGTGAAATAGATATAGAGTTTTTATACATCAAAATTTAAATAGGCTTAATATCACATTCCTATATTTGGTTGTATTTTTTTATTATATATAATTAAATTTATATTAAATATTATTATTTATATATTTTAATTAAAAAATTTATTCCTATATTTTTATTTTAATTTGAATAGTTATTTTATAATTATTTTTAAAAAAATATTTATTTATTATTAAATAATATTATTTTTTATTTATATATTTTTATTTTTATTATTTATTTAATAATTAATTTTCTTTTAATAAAATAAAAAAAATAAATAAATGAAAAAATTCTTATACATTAAAAAGCTAATCAGGTCTAATACAGTCTCTTTAGGCCGTATTAAGTTATCCATCATTATAACGTACAAGGGAGATTTGATGGATAAACTTATACAATATGTTGACTACACCAAATAACAAATAAGATTATAATATATTATATTACTTTATCTATCATAACTAATATAGTATGCCAAACACCCTCTAATGGTTTCGATTAACTTTACTAAACCATCAAAATTGGCTTTGCTCATTGACATCTATGACGTTCTTAAACTTCTGTTGACTTGCATGACCACCATATGTATCGTCTTGTTCAATTTCATCCACAGTTTTTTTTTTTGTTAAGTCATCCTATGTGTTTAAAGTTTTTCTGTTCAAATGTCAGTTTTCATTCGGCAATCATATGACACTTGTAACATGTAGCACAGTGGCGGAGTGTAGAGTAGCACTTCCTGTCCTATATTTTCAACACGTCAATATTATTCATCACTTCACCAGATCAATATTCTACAAGAAAAGTAATATTCTCATTTCACTTGATATCTGGTAATATAAAAGCTACTATTGTAACAAAACACACAACCTAGTTATTTGTAGTTACTCTATATATGGATTTATTATAAACACATAATGAGAGAGAAAGATACAAGAACCCACCACCATGTGTCTTTCTCTTTTATTATGTATCTACAACAAATTTATAAAATAAGTATAAATAATATTTTTCTAAAATATAAGCACACATTATTTTGGTATCATCTCACTTGAGAATTAAAACACTACTTCAGGTTCCTTCACATATATTTTAAAGGACAAAACATTATTTGTGCTTATTTTAGGGATTAAATATTGACATACAATGAGAAAAAAAGATACAAGGTGATGACTATTGAAAAAGTAATAAATGGTAGACCGATCACCTTATATCTTTTTCTCTCATTATATGTCTATAATGAGTGCTTAAAATAGTACAAATAACATTACTGTTTTAAATGTGTTCATAAAGCTCTAATGGAAGACGAGGTTTGACAATAATTTCAAGGGCATTTTGCTTAGGCAAAGCCACTCCTAATCCTTCACTCAAATCAACTGGAGCACCTTCCTTTGTGGATATATCAAACCCTTGAAGCAACCGAGCCAAAGTTAAGTGCACCACTTGCATCCCAAATGTCATGCCAGGACATGACCTTCTTCCAAAGCTAAAAGGGATAAACTCAAAGTTCTGACCATGAAATTCAATGTCTGCACAAGTGGTGAGGAACCTCTCAGGTTGAAACTCATCAGGATTGGACCATATTTCTATGTCTCTATGTAGCTTCCAAAGGTTAATGAGCAAACGAGTGCCTTTTGAGACATGGTAACCAGCCACACAACAATCATCTATGGCCTCCCTAATTCCTGTTAACGGTGCTGGTGGGTACAAACGAAGGGTCTCTTTGACAATAGCTTGTAGATATTTGAGGTCTTTGATGTCTGATTCCTGCACCCATTTGTCTTTCCCAATTAATGTGTCCAACTCTTCTTGGGCTGCCTTTAGGACGCTTGGATGGTTTAGGAGTAAAGAAAGTGCCCATGTTAATGTTATGGATGTGCTTCCTGAGCCCGTAAGGATTAGGATCTGCACCAAAAATTGGTGAGTTAAAGAATTGTTTTTCATGTAAAAGAAAAGTCTTTCTTGTTAAGGAATAATAAAAGAGAAATTTTAGTAGAATTAGAATAGAAAATATAACATTAATGTACATGATTAGTTAGGTTAGCATAAATAAACAAAAAAAAAAGTGATATTTGTACATCTTTCTTTTGACATATTTGATGGACATACAAAAAAAGACATGGTAAAAAGTAATTGTACTTACTTTTTAAAAATTTTCTAATGTGTTTATTTGAGACATATCTAAGGGGTGCCTATAGCATAACTATAAAATTCAACCCAGTGATGGACTCAACCAAGGCACCAAGTCATTAGGTCACTAGTTCAATTAGTGGATCACTGATTCAACCAGAAATAGTTAAATAAATAAATAAAAATACATTAAAATTCAATAAATAAAATGAAATGATACAAGTAATTATCAACTAATCAAATTTGAAAGTAATCAAATTGATTAATTATATGCTATAAACTAATTAAATAATTATTTAATAGTTTCAAGCAATCATGGGAACTCATATTGTGGGGATAAGTGGAAGCTAAGACTTATGTTATAAAATGCTTCCCATTATTGTTTAGTCTCACATTGAAAATGGAGGCAAGTCAAAGCCTAGATTTATACTATAAAATGTTTTCCATTGTTTTTTAATCTCACATTGAAAATGGAAGCACTAGAAATCAAGATTTATGATATAAAATGAAAAGATGTTAAATCTTTCACTTTTACTAGAAGCATAGACCCAATTACTCCTATCATGATTGGGAAAAGTAATTAATTTTACTCTAAAAGGTTAAAAAAAAAACTTTTAAAAAATTAAAATATACATCACCCGGCCGATTTTACTAAATTGGGCCGGATCACTAGTTTTCGCAAGAACCAACCCAGTCATACTAGTTCATGCCAATTCCATTACAAAACTGGTCCATTAACTTGGACCTATTATTTGGCTAGTTCACCGTTCATTAGTCCAACCCGGTTTTTTTGAAAATTGACTGAGTCATACCAATTCACACCAGTTCCATGATAAGGCCGATCCATAGCTTAACTTGGACCATATAACTAGTTGGCCACTTCCCCGGTTCGCTGGTCCAACCGGCCGTTTTGAGCCGGGTTGAATAACAGTGATCTATAGTATTTCTCATATCTGTTAGTGCTTACTTGTATGGCTATCAGATTAGTAAGACACAAATTTTGTTAGACCAGTCTTTTTCACCAGGCTGGCAAAGGGGCACGGAAAGCAGCCACAGCACTATATTATTGAACCAATCCACACGGAAAGAATCTTCAAGTTTGTGGAGAAAAATAGTAGCAGAACATGTTATGCAACGTTCATGCCAGAAGGGCTGGCATCTATGGCTATAACTTCTCCAACAAGGACTAGCGAATAGTCCTAAAATTTGGTATATTAATGAAAAAGGCCATGTTTGGTGCGAAGTTATGGAACAAAAAGTCTGGCTCTTTTTTGTTTTTTTGCGGAGAAGTCTGGCTCATTAATTGATAGCTCGTGCTAACATGTGGGGTGGACACCATATATGAGACAAGAAACAGTTATAATTAAAGACGTACACAGAATTTTAACTAATCTTTGTATTTATGCTGAATACGTAATACTAGATGAATAATTTCACATATTTTTAACTATATATTACTAATGTTTTACTTTTATTTTTAATACATTTACAGTTCTTTTATTTGTATACAAAGATCTTGACACTCAAATCGATATGGTGATTGTAAATCAAATAAATATAAATTTTAGATATGTAAATGTTAAATTGATATATTATTTTTATTAATAGTATAGATTCATTTTTATTAATATTGTATTCAATATTTATATAATTAAAATTTAGACTTATTTAAACTGATAAAAAAATTTAAAAATATATGAAGAAAAAATGTATTTCTCTTATATTTATGTCCCGCATTTATATATGTGCTTCCTAATTTGCGGTGAATATTTTTTATTTTGATAATTCATAAGAAGAGGCTCAACACCTTCCTTGTGGAAGGGAGCAGTAGAAGAAAGAAAAAAAGAAAACAACATCAACCATACAACACCATCATACAAAATAAACTATAGCTAGAACATTAAACACACCACATGACGGACTCAGAGTCGAATCAATTAGCATCCCTTGAGTCAATATGCTGATTTCAATCAAATCTCAGTGCTTCAGAACTGATGCCCTAAAGGGGAGTAGTAAGGTGGGAAACACCTTGTGTGGAAGATATTAAAAGAAGGGAAATATTATTTGAACTTATGATTATGATGTTTAATACAGAATATAGACATAGTATATGACTACTAGTGTAAATGAGCATCAAAATACATGTATATTGAAATTTAAAAAAGAAAGTAGTATATATATATATATATATATATATATATGATTTACTAACTAGTATCCTGAGGGCACTAATTTAAAAATAAAAAAGAAAATTTTTATTAAAAAAGTGAAATTTTTAAGTTTTTAATGCATTATATGCATTGAAAGTTTTAAAACTTTTCTTCTTTTGATTACTTAACCAGAGTATTCTTAAAGTACTTGTTAGCAAAACCCATATATTTATAAGAGAGGTAATATATTTAGTGTTGAAATGATGTAAGAAATTATAAAAAAAATCACCCTAAAAGAATCACCCCCAGGGAGACCTCTACTTATTCCTTCCGAGATATGAAGCAACCCGACGGTGTTCTTACAAGTAAGAATTGCCACATTATAATATTGTACTTAAGACGGTATTACACCGTAATATGGGGGTTATATTAGCTGTTAGAACTACATATATAGATAAAAAATTTTAGAATTGCAAAAAAAAGAGTTACTCAGTTGCAATCACAAATTTAATCCTTTATTAAAAATCTAACGTTAGACACTTTTAATTTGAAGTATGTAACGGAGACAAATCAAAATACACCTTGTTTATATATGTACTTGTATAATTTCTTAATGAATGTGTATACCTCATTATATTTGAATGATTATCAATCCATAATACAACAAATTTTCAACTATGGATATGAAAATGCTATGAACTTCCCATTAAATAAATAAGGGATTTTCAATTATCTCCGCTGGTAAGTTTAAGTCATAATAATTAGAATTTTAATTAAGAATCGAGTTACCAAAAAACATACGTATAAACTGAATTAAGGTGAAACATACCAGTGCCGTTGCTTTGATAACTATCTCCCGCTTATGGCCATAAATTACATCATGCTCTCCAAATGTTGATATTAGCACGTCCATGAAGTCGTTCTCACACTTACCATTCTCATCCTCTGCTCTCTTTTTCAGATGCTCATCCATCCACCTGTGAAGAATAAAGTCCAATTCCGTAGCAGTCCTCTTCATAAAACTCACATAACCTTGGAAATCAAGCCAACTAAGCCAAGGAATAGCATCAGCCACCACGAAAACACCACTAAGATATGTGGCATCTCTGATTGCCGTCTTTAGTCTCCATGCCTCACTATCTTCTTGACTAATGGCTTCACCACTAAATCTCTTCCCAGCGATCATCTGAACATTTATATTGAAAGTCAAGTGCTCTAATAAATTACTTATAGGCACTTGAATTGAAGAATCACTAGTATTCTTCTTTACAAATGAATACAGATCTTTGACAAGAGAATATATTTCTCTGTCTCTGACATGCTTTAGCTTCTCGAGTCTATGACTTGAAAGAAGCTCAAGAGTGGCAATTTTTCTCATTTCACGCCAATATGGCCCATAAGGGGCAAGGCCTAAAACGGCATTGTTGTAACCCATGTATCTCCCTGCAGCTGTGTCTGGTCTTGAGGCAAATAATTTGTCATTTGTTGTAAGGCATTCCTTGGCAATTTCTCTGTCACTCACTACAATTGTCTGGTGGCAACCGAGCTTGAGGGAGAAGATTGGACCATATTTCTCAGCCAAGACTGAAAAGGTCCTAAAATATGGGATTCGATCGCTCAGAAGATGGAGGTGACCTATGATGGGTAAAGCACCAGGTAGTTCGGGTAATTTGTTGAGCTTGGTGTTGCCCTTTCTTTGTTTAGATCCATTTGCTGATCTAATGGACCTAAACAGGAAGCACAGGATCAACAAAGCCAAGATCGATGCAATAGATTGGACATAAGAAGCAGGATCCATGGTGTCCCTAGGAGAGCATAGAGCAGCCACAATACCTTCACTTCTATTTATAGGATTAAAATTCATATTCCTAGGTTAAATGACAAGAGAATGAAAAGAATTAACTTTTCAATATAATATTAATCTTAATATATATCAATTGGAAATAAAATAATTAAAATTTGAGGAAATTTCACTTAACACCCTTAAAATTTAGCATAATTATACTCAACACTCCCTTTTTTTTTAACCTAGGAATATGAATTTTAACCTAGGAATATGGGGCAAGTTTGGACATGGGGCAAGTTTCTCGGACCACTGCAAGCAAAAGGGACCCTATCTAACTCTGAAATTTCTATGAGATATTCTCCTATGTGTAAGATTTCTAACAAAGTTAGTTTCATTCAATTTCAAGTAGTATAGGGTGAGTTTTGCCCTGAACAACTCAGTCTACCCAGAATCAAAATAAAAACCTAGGTCGAATTTCCAAAATTCATATCTCTCTTAATACAAATCCAATGCCCTTATATGATATATGTATGGAAAGCCCTAAATGTCTAGTTTTATATAAAAATAGTTTAATCAAATTTAAATTCTTTGTGGCGGAGCCGTCTGTTTCACTGCAAATGCGGATCAGAGGTTCTTCACCTAGATAGCATCTTAATTCTCCACTTCTACTAGTATTCTTTTTCTAACTTTAATTCCAACTCAACATTTCATGTTAATCCAACCATAGACCATCAAATACATCCAATATATCATCAAATAAATGAAGAAAAGTGAAACTTCATATAGCCACAGTTCAAAGAAATCAAGAACAGAAATGGAATCCTACCTCCAAATTGAACCTTAAGCTAGTGGGGAAACAAGTCTTGGCTGAAGGCATGAAGGAAGGGTGAAGAAACATGGATGAAGAGAGGGAGATGAGGAAGAAAATGGGGGAGAGAGTGGCCTGGTATATTGAGGCTAAAAATTGAAAAAGGATTGAGGAGGAATTGGTTGCATTGATATAACTCTAGGTAGTTGGATCCTTGGCTTCTCATTGGTTGCTCTTTGGGTGGCTATGATCCATCCAAGTTTCCTACTCAAGTGTGGTAGCAAGTGGCACCACTTTGTGGGGGAATGGTGGCTGAATTTTAGCCACCCTTTCTAGGGTTTCTAGTGTAGAATTCTATTGGTCCAATTCTGGTGGTTTAAAATATCGAATCTTTATCGATTTTCTCTAAAGCAGCAAATCATTACTAAATAGTTTTGTGAGAGTTCCTATGTATCTATCTTAATCTAAGCTTAATTCTTCTAATTAACACTTAATTAGCTTCTAATTAATCTCTAATTAAATTCTAATTTAGTCCTACTTATCCTATAAAATCGAATAAATCGATTAATGACGTAAATTAATCGTTTTACCAATTTAGGGTTATTTCATTTTCTGTTTTTTATAGCTAATGGCATTTTCGTAATTATGGATAAATCTAGGGGCACCCCATGTTATTTCACATATGGATACCTCCGTGGCTTAATCAGCCGAGGTTTAGGTTTCCACGTTTTTGCTACGTGATTTTGCTTCGTTTAAAACTTTATTCTACTAATTCTATTGATATAGGGATCTAAATGTCATTTTCTAAAAAGTTCAAGGGCAAGGTTGTGAATAATAAAAGTTTGCCCAATGACATTTTTATTATTTTCTATAATGTTATATAGGAATGTTACAAAACACGTGTCAGTAATAAATTACTGAAGAAAGAAAACTCTGTCGATAAATATTTGAAAAATTTGTCTCCTATTTCGTTAACTTGATAATATATTCAGATGGATTATTAAATTTTGCCAACAAATATTCCATCTGCAAGTTTAATTTTTGAATAAAAAATAAATTATATTTTTGTTAAATTATCAACAAAAAATCTATCAATAATTAATGAATATTCATTTTTAATTAATTTTTATAATTATTTTTTACTAATTATTTGTATTTAATTTTTCATTCAAAATTATAAATAAAAGACTAGATATAATTACTATAAAACAATAACAACAACAACAACAACAACAACAATAATAATAATAAAGTATTCAAATTGACATAAAACGGATAATAATATTCAAATATACAATTCAATGCAAAGGAAAAATACAAAACAACATCAATGATAGTCCATGTGACCGTGATCATGATTGGGATTGGCGCCATCATCAGGGTCGAGGTTGGAGTTAAAGTCAGAGTTGGAGCTATCAGAGGACTTCTCTAGCGTGGGTGGTTGTGGAATTGGAACTGAGGATCCCACCTGCGTTTGCTGCATGAAGCCCTGCATGCTTTCCCATATCTTCCTGTCCTTCTTCTTAGTCTTCTTCTACATGTGAGTCTTCATTTTCTTCAACTCCTTCTTGTGATTGTGATGTGCCTTCACTTCCTGGAGCCATTGTGCATAGTCTAAAGTTCAGCATTCAAGGCATGCACACAGTCTTGAACATCATGATCCTCTACAGCAAATGATCCGACCGCAAATTCAGGAAACATACTACTAGTTGAGTAGTAAGTCCCCATCCCATATATACAGCCCTTGTAATAGCCACCCACAACCTGTGACCAGATGTCATCCTCACTAACAAGAGGGCAATCGTCACTTTCCTATTACGAGTGCTAGCTCTATTCCTCCTCAAGTCACTAGGTAAATTCATTCTGCAATGAAAATAAACAAAGTAATAAAGCAACACAGTGTATATGGATCTCTCTAAATAACTCTGCAAGGGTCGGTTCCCTATTCAGCTCCCCCCTCTACATTTCAAATTAAAATCACCTAATCATACATAATTTAATACAGGAAGTGAAATATAAAACTAAATGCTATTTAAATTACTTACCATTCGCACTGTGGTGCCCTCAATGGTGGTGGGGCCACCAGTGTGGAGTGACCCACCTTTGGTGGAGGCCCTACTCACCTTTGCCTTTTGGGCCTAGTCTCGAAGTCATCTATGTCCCAATACCCTTGCAACACATGCAGGTGCTCTTTTGTCAACCAATGTTGGCAATTGATCATCACCCTCTAGCAAATGTCACGGTACATATCTCATAGCTGCTTCGCTACCTTGGTCATCTATGCCCTCCTGATGAGGTGCACCTTAGCAGCGTCAATTATAAAACTGCACAAACAAAAGAAATATATTAATCATTTAATTTATATATAGGAGTAACACATTTAAATTAAATTTAAAGCAAGTGCCTAGTTCATGTTTTTACTATGCACTCTTTATACTACATCTCCTTTTTGTTTGGAGGAACATTAGAGAATGTGGGATACAAACCCACATATTCCTATTGCATAACCTTTGTGATTTTCTTGAGGCTAGGCTTTGGAGAAAGCCAACTATGTCAATAAAAGAAAAAAAAATGAAATTACATTCACATTGAATGAAAAAATAATAGTTACTTACCAATCCTTGTTATCCTACTTAAGATGAACTCACTTCTAGTGGGAGCCCGTGATTATCCCAATGAGTCACCTGCTCCACTCTTCGGTCCAACTTGTGCCGGGGTAAGGGTGGAATCATCAGAGGGTGTAGGATGCTACTAAGGAAGCTTAAGTTAAGGGTAAGGAGGCTACTATGGCTATGACTAAGGCTGAGGTTGAGGAGTTGGCTGTAAACCCAGGGTTCAGTATCACAACAAACTCTTGGGACTATGAGTGGGTTTGTGGCAATGATGGTGGTGGCATATTAGAAGCCTACATAGTGGAGGGAGTGGTGGAGGTGGATTGTCGGGTCATGTTAGATGGCTATGTGGTGGAGGAACAGGGTGAGACATCCTTCTTAGGCTAGCCTCTACCTCTGCCTGTCATATCTAAATCACAAACATATGCAATTAGTATAAGTCACCACTGAAAAATAAAAAAAAGCACAACATATATATAACTATTACAAGATATAACAAGAAACAAATTTATAAGAATAATTATAAAATTTTAAAATATTGCTATTTAAATTTTAATTTTTGTTTAATTTGAATCATCATATTTATTAGTCCACTTGAAATTCAACAAAATATACACCTTTGCTTTACAAATTCAAAATGAAAAGCAACAGCTTAATACTAGACAACTGATAACCCAACAATTAGACCCTGCTTGTGTTTCAAGGAGCACTACATCATCATAAGCCATACTTGGCTATACGAAAGATATTTCAAAAGAGAAGTCAAGGCCCTACAAGTGGGCTCACCAAATAGATTAAGCAGAAATCCTATTGAGCAAGTGGAGTAGAACCCGCCTCCACGGCTAAGTCTGAAATAGATAAGGGAACCATGGGGTGAGTTAAAAAAACTCAGTGAGAAAATAATGTACTCATAGGCAGCATGAGGCAAGCAAAAATATCCAAGCTATACTTTAAATTATAAAAACGGAATACAAATATTTTCTCTTAACAAAGAATTATTGAAATATTGATTTCATATCATAATAAAACTTCAACGGAGGATCCTATTTCAGAAATAGCTGCCTGACTGGGTGGCCCTGTGGCCTAACTCCAACAGTAAATGATAACTTCATGCCTGTCAGTGTCTATATCTTCCGGACATGTTGGCCGATATGCCGAGCTAGCAATCACCCTACTAGCTGGGTTATTCGAGGTGCACCAAAGCTAATGCTACTGTCATTAGCAAACAGTTCTATTACAGTTTCCTCTCTTTCGAAAAACTTTACTCATTATAAAGTCCTTGTCAACAAAGCTCTTCTTTCAATCTAATATATACATTCTAACTATAACATTAATGCATAATGAGAATTTAGAAAACTTTTGCATTCTAACACATGTAATTCTTAAGTCTTGTCTCATGCTCATAACATTTAACATCCACTGAATGTAAGTTCCAATTTAGTGAACTAGAGTTTAACATAATTTCATAAAGAATTGAATTCTAAACTAAAAGCAATATGAACTCATATTATATATGTGTATAGATATATATAACTTCACATAAGTAATTTAACTATAAGTATACTATTCATGCACAAACAAGATCCCAAATCAAGAGCTTAAATGAGTGGTGCCTCTGAGCCAACTGGAGTCTTCCCGGAAGAGTCCAAAGCTACAAAGCATATAAAACTAACATAAATAAGCTTTTAGGAATCAAACTCAACCCCAATCAACACCCAAACTCAAAATCCCTAATTTTGAGTCCTAACTTTCTTCACCCAAAACCCAAACTCAATTCCATGAAATAAATAACCAATCTATGGCTAAAAGGAGGGAGAGAGTGTTAATAATTTATCTTAAAGCCTTAGAAGAAGGAGTGGAGCAAGAGAGGAGTGGTAGGCCTTCTACACTCCTCACTTTCTCTCACTTCAAGAAGGTAAAGAGAGAGAGAGAGCTCAAGGAAGAAGATGATGGTGATGATGAAGACGAAGATGTGAGAAGATGGATTTGTGAGGAAATCCAAAGGGAAAGATGATGGATTAAGGAGGTATGTGAGGGTGGAGGATTTTTAGAGAGAGGAAACCAAGAGAGCGAGTGTTTGAGCGAAAATGAGGAAGAGAGAGTTGAAACTCACTCAAAAAAATCGGATAGTGGGCACCTAGGCGGCCATCTGTGGGTGCTTGGATGGCAGTTTCTGGCACCTAGGCGCCCAGGTGGCCCAGTACATTTTTTTTAAAATTAAAGTTTCACACACATTTCTAAGCATATATCTAATCCAATAACTTCTAAATACACAAAAATACTAATCTAAAAGATTATTCAAAATCCTAAGGCATGACATAATTATTAGTTGTTACTTGTTTATATATTTTTCATATTTATTCTTTTTATTATAATAAATAGTAAATAGTAAAATATATAAAAACCAAATGAAAGAGAAAGTTTTTATATATTAAAATCCAATTAAGCTCAATCTTACATCTCAAAATCTAATTAAGTCATCAATCATTTTAATGTATAAAATTATTTTAATTGATAAATTAATACAATAGATTGTTTTAATTGAAATAATAATCTAAACAATAACAAAAATTTTAGCAGAGTCTCCGCTAAAAGTAGGAGTCTTCCTTAATTACATTGAATCAATTTTAATTCACAACAACTTAATCAATAACAAATTAAATAACAAATTATTTAAAAAGTTTCAGTTGATTCTTCCTTAAAATTAGGAACTTTCATAAAAATTAATTAGACATTCAGACAAATATTTAATAGTGAACACATGCGGTCATATGATTCAGCCAATCCTAAAAATTGTTCTAATGTGCACCCTTTTTATTTCGCAACATACAATCACACAACACCACAACACACAAAACTTAAATTCAAGTTTGAGATAATAGTAGCTTCAAAATAATTGCTCCAAATGTGCTACCTAATGAACAAAATAAGTAAAACATTTAGTTAACAAAGGTTCTCAAGTACCAACATTGAGTAAAGAGATGGAATGCAAAAAAAAGGGGGGGCAAAGTGAAAAATCTACACCGATTAAAATGCTCTAGAGAGTACTTAGAACACAATGGCAGTGTCCAACTAGCTAGCGGTGGTAATGTAGCTCCAACGATGGTGGCCAAAGGTGGTGGTGGAGAGGAGAGAGATAAAAATGAGAAAGAAGGAAGAAGAAGGGGGAAAAAGAAGTTGGTTCATGATTCTCATAGACACGTATTATGGATAGACAATCCATTGTAAATTAAAAATGAAATGCACTATTTCACTTAAAGCCTGATGGATAATTCGTTAGTAATGATGTTAGGGAAATGGTGCATTTCACATCTATTGCTAATACGGTTGGTATTCAAGTGATTTTGGCAAAGCAAAAGGCGCTCAAAGTCACGAAGTTAACTCCAACAAAAAATCTAAATATCTACCATCGGTAATTGATATACTAAAAAATAAAAATAATGGCCCATGGCTAGATCGTCAGTAAGTTATTAAATGAAAAAAGTAAAATAAATAAATAAATAAATACCAATGGCTATGCTATTGGTAACTTCATCGAATATTTTTTTAAAGATTTTTGATGCGTTATTTGTCGTTGATAATAATTTATGCCATATGGCGCGTATTGGCACCGCATATTAGCGACAGATTTGTTAAATTTAATTAAAAATCCATTTCATTACATTATCTATTAAAAAATCTATCAATAATATTGACAGTTGTTTATCCATCGCTTCTTTGCATGTTTCTAGTAGTGAAGGCCTAATTGCATAAGACTTGAAAGTATAAGGTCTATTAAAATTTTAATGCTATACAATATTTCATCTGACAATCTATAAGATTCTATATTTTATAAAATGTTGATTTGACACAAAAGTGTTGACATGGCACACAAGTGGATCTGACATGGATTATGCCACATCAACATTTTTAATCAGTTATGTGACAGAATAGTAATTTGGAACCAAATTGAAAACAATTTGAAATATAAGAGATGAAATTGATTTAAATAAAAGATAAGGGGCCAAATTAAAAAATTGGATAAAGGTTAGAGAGCAAAAAGCCTATTTTGCCTTCTAATTATAAGTAAAAATTTTACAAAAAATAAAATGGTAATATTTAATAACTAGTATCAATTACTAAAATAAAAAATTAAAAATAAATATTATTAATTATTCAAAATTATTTTAATTATAAATATTTATTAACTTTATTGTATAAAATTTTAATTTATGCTAAATGTTATTTATTAGCGTTTCATGTTAATTCAAGCATAATCTTACCTTCTCAAACTTGATTTAGTTATTCATCATTTTGATTTATTAGGATGTTTTAATGATTTAGTTATCCTACCATCAGTCACCATCGTTTGACCATTATTGTGGCTGCAATTTTATTAGAGATATTTTTGGAAAAACATATAGTAATCCCAAGGACATCAATGTCAATTAAACACAAAAATGGTTTATTCCCAAGTATAATTTACAAGATTCCTGGAAATTCAATATATATACCAAATATGCCTAATTATCATATCTAGAAAATTTATTCCTAGGAATAACAATTTTTGGGAATGTTATTTCTAGGAATGAAAAATCATTTTGTGCACTAAATACCCCCTTAATGGTAATGTAAGGTAGAAAACATAAGTGTATTGATAACATAAATCTCAAGAGGGTCAACATAATTTCTCAAACGAGGTGTCAAGTATAATTTTGATAAATTTCTGTGGAGGTCAATCCAATTTCTCATAAATTTGTATAGGTATGAATTGTAACAACCATGATCGAAATCAAAATGTAAAAAATAAAAAAAAAAAGAAGAAAGAAAAAAAATTAATTAAGAACAAGTTGTTATCAAATTATATTTGAAAAAAATTCGAAAAAAATTTATTTAATAACATAAAAAAGGAACAAAAAATTGTGAAAAGTCAAATAAATTAGGTTCCAAAAGCGAGTTAATAATAGCTAAGAGCCAAAAGATAATTCTAGCTATGATACATCCTCCTAATATGATTACCTTAATTCAATTATACAAATTTATTAATAATCTTAAATATTTATTTTACCTATTTCAATTTTACTGAAGAAAGAGAATATGATCTTATTAATTTTAAAATATTAAATTGTGTATTAAAATATTATAAATATTTAATATAATAATTTATTTGAGAATAACAAATAGGAAAGATAAAAATATAGCATATAAAATAATTTTAAAACAAATTTTAAATGAACAGAATATTTAACACATTAACTGTAATATATTTTTATTTTTTTGCCTATTCAAATAAATTATGTCATATTTATATTTTACAATTTTTTCTTTTTATAAGTATTAATTTTTTTTATTTTTAATTTAATTTTTGTTTATTTATAACACTTCAATACTCTCTCATTATTAAAATTTAATATTCTCCTTTTTCTCTTCACTAAATTTAATAATCGTAAATTATAAAAATAAGGTTTACACAAAGTTATTTTATGAAGAAGAATATTAATTTTTTGGTACGCTAGAGATTGCTAATTTTCATATAAAGATGTGAAGGATAGTATATGTATGTGTGCATATGTGAACGTGTTTGTATGTGTGTGTTTTGCTAGATATAGAGCAATGAATTTTATTATATTCATTTACTGTTGAAATATATATTATAAATTGTTAATATTTTATGAATTTTTTTTCACAAACCTAACTTTATTTCATAAAATAATTTTTTAATTTTTTTTTATTTATGCTAGGAATGAATTTGTGTCTTAAGCCTCAAAAATCCACATAGCAAGCTAGCAGAGGGGCCAAGATAGGGAAAAGAAAATTGGGATGGAGAGCATTTGCAAAGATTGAACTTTATTCCTTATATATCCCTATTTCTTATCAGTGGAGCTATTAAAATAGGGCAAGAATCAAATTTATTTCTCAATCATTGAAATTTTTTAATCTATATCAGTGTGGTTTGGTTTTGGTTATGTGTTTTATAAGATTTTTTGTTGCGGTTTTTGTGTTTGAGTTGTTATTTTAGTATGATTTGTGTTGGTGGTTGATTTGGTTGCATTTGCAGGAGAAGGCTTCAATCTTCACAAATATGTTTTAGAGTTTTCAATACCCACAACATGTGTATTTTTTTTTTTTTTTTGTCAAAAATAGTTGGGGAATATTTAGTTTAAGAGTGGGGAGTGAGAAAACTGTCTCTTCCCACTTTTTATTTCGTGCTATCATATGACTAGGGATCAGAATGTTGTTTTCTTGGTATTTAGCTCAAGAGTGGGAAGTGAGAAAACAGTTTCCTCTAGTTTGAAAAGGGAGAAAATTTTGGGGTGTGTTTGGCATGCCGTATTAGGCATAAATGGATAAGGTAATATAATACGTTATGATCTTATCTATTATTTGGTGCAGTCAACGTATTGTATAAACTTATCTATCAAATCTACGTCAAAATGATAGATAACTTAATCCAGTCTAGAAAGATCGTATTAGGTCTGATTAGCTTTTGATGTATAAGGGTTCTATCACTTTTTTTATTTTTTAATATACTTTATTAAAATAAAAATAATTATTAAATAAATAATAAAAAATAAAAGCCATATAAACAAAAATAATATTATTTAATAAAAAAATTTAATAATAAATAAATATTTTTAAAAAATAATAATTATAAAATAACTATTCAAACTAATATAAAAATATAAGAATAAAAATTTATTAATAAAATATATAAATAATATTTAATATAAATTTAATTATATATAATAAAAAATACAACCAAATATAAGAATATGATATTAGATTTGCTTAAATTTTGATTTATAAAAACTCCTTTATTATTTCTCTCTCTCTCACTCACTCATATTTTTTATATTATGAAAAAATATTAAAAATAAATAAAGAATTTTTAATATAAAATTATATTTATATATAATAAAAAATAGTTAAAATAATTGTAATAACAATTATATTAATTTTTAAATTTTAAATTTAATATTCAAAAATTATATTTATTAGAATCTCTTTTTCTAGTTATATTATACAGTGATATACCAAATACTGCATAGTATTAAATTTTATCAGACTTTATACAATCAAGCCTTATACTATCAGCCCTTATACTATCAGGCATGCCAAACGGGCCCTTGAAGAAAGAAAAAATTTTACATCCTAATCAATACACTAAAATCCCTTGAAAATAATACTTAGATCTCTAGTTATGTGATTGTGCACAAATAAAAAAGTGGGGAGAGACAGTTTCTCACTTCGCACTCTTGAACTAAATATTCCATAACTTTCTTACATAGTTTCTAGTTAAAAAAAAGGTTGCATTAATTGTGAGTATATATGCAATCCTTTCCTGTCTTGGTTGTGAGGACCGACAAACTCACATTTCCATTGGATCGGAAATTAAGCTTGAGAGTATTAATAATATGTAGGAAGCAAAGAGAACTCATGGGGAATGATTCTCCCTTATACCCCTCAAAAGCTGATTTTCTCTTTCCCCCCCAATTTGAGAGTGGAATGAGGGAAACTGAAAACCCTTTTGGGTTAAAAATAAATGTTTTATGTTATTGTCCCTCATTATATTTATAATGTTCCATATTGCATAAGTGCAAGTACGAGTATTGAATATAATACAATACAATATATAAATACAAAAATTTTCCAAAATTATAAAATACAAATATGGCAATATATGTTAAATAAAAAAATATATATTTATATATAGTATTAAATATTTATAATAATCTTAGTCAAATATTTATTATAATTATTTTAAATTTGACAATTTGTCCATTGATAAAAAAAAAAAAAAATGCCTCTTGAGCAAGTTGCAAAGTTTCTTTACATTGTTGGTACAATATAAAGAATCGCCCAGTAAATTTATTTTTCCGAAGATCTGATGAGACTATTAGTTGCCACTTCCATAGTGTGATAGTAGCTAAAATAGAGTTGGAAGAAATTTTTTTTGAAATAGCCCAAATGAGTGGAAGTTCCTAAAGAAATAGTCAATAAATATAGATTTTATATATTTCAAGGTAAACACAATCTTATTGAATTCTAAATTAAGCTGATAAAAATTTAAAATTATATAAATTTCAATTAGATTTTGAAACCCAGAAATATGTTGGAGCAATTGATGGCACACGTGTGTGTAAAAGTTTATGTAGAAGAAACCCTAAATATCATGATAGAAACGATTTTTCAACTCAACATATCTTAGCAGCATGCTTATTTGATTTGAAGTTTACTTATCTCTTACTTGCTTAGGTGTTGAGCAAGGCATGTTACTAATCATTTATTATCATCTTGTTCATAGTGAATCTGCTTTATCAGTTGCTTAAAAGTCTGTTAATTGAATTTGCAACGGCTCAAATCATTTCAAGGAGTCTATAATGGAGCAAATCGCTTCATACTAAGGGAGTTCTGATGGTGTGCCTTCGGAGTAGCTGTGGTCCTTTGAATAGCATATTCTAGCTGTACTCTTTATTATGCTATCTTTTTTGTTGTTTTGTAAACTTTTGATCCCCATTACATTTGTGTGGCTTGATATTTGCAATGAATTTATCCAAAAAAATAAAAATTATCATCTTGTTCAACTCCTGATGCTATGAGAGCTATGCTTGATTGTCCATTTGAAATGCTTAAGGAAATGTTAAAGCATATTGTGCCAGGCTACTCTCCAAAAAAATTAAGTTTTAGAGGCTTCTATTAGGTTTGCAATTTTTTTATAATTGACATTGCTTTTTTTCTTATGGATTTATATGTTCTTATAGATTTTTTTTTTTATTTGAGGCTTATTATAAATATTGAATAATTATATAAAAAATATTTTATGGTTATTTTTAGGTTCAATTGAAGGATTTAAATTTTCTTTTGCTTATTAGTTGAATGTTTAGTTTTCATAAATATACAAAAACAACATAAAGCTATTAAACGGGTTATTTGAGAAGTTAATAATTATGAGTGTTCCATTCTATTCCTTTATCATGTAACTTCCAAACACAATTAATGAATTTTTGTTTTGTTCCCTTTTTAACTTTCCAAACAAATAGGAAGAGAATTTTGTTTCCTTCTTTTCCTTTCCTTTCCAATTCCTTCCTACCTATTCAATTATGATCCGTTTCATTAATGAAAAAAAAATGTGAAACGACAATAGCGGACCGAATGTCATATTTTGACCAAAAACCTTAAAAGCAATATGTCTATGGTTCCTCCATGAGGCCCAACATGGTATACTCCCCCCCTCATCTAAAGTCCTTCCGTGTATTCAATGGTGTTAATAACAAAAGCCACACTTGCTCCCTTCATTTGTGCTGATGACACTTACTAAACACATTGCTTGGCCTTCACCTTGCCAAGAAGACTTTCAACGTAAGTGATCTCACTCATAAATCCAGTAAGCACCATTTCACCAACAAGTGGCATCAGAGTCGATGGTTTGGATCGACTTCATTGAATATTAGAGGAATGGTGGTTGTTGGATCCATGGGTGGAATCTCTTGTCTCAAAAGTCTTTTTGGCAAGATAAAGGACAGGTAGCACGTTTTGTAAATATCGATGGTACAAGTGAAAAGAGAAGGCGTATCTTTTGTTAATATCATTGAATATTCGGAAGGGTTTTCACTGAGGGAGGAGAATACACTTTATTGTGCCTCATATTAAAAAGGGATGAATATTGAAATTTCAAGTTAGCGAAGGTCCATATTGGTTAAAAATGAACAAAGAGAAGAGTATATAATATGAAGAATCAATAAAATCATTATGTTAATTGGTCAAGATGTGACATCTGATCTTCTATTATGATTTCTCACTTAATCCATTAGTTTAGTTCTTGGTGGATTTTGGGCCAACAAATAAGTGCAGTTTTGTGTGGAGATCATTTTTCCCTTCATGTGAAAGAAACACATCGTACAAAGAGAGAAACTGATGAGCCACAAAGTATTCAATGGAGCATATTAATGCTTCCTCCATGTTAATAAATACGACATTTGAAGAATCAAGTTACGGTCAATTATCTCATTTCGACACCTAGAAAAAACTTCCTTGCTTTCTTAAAGAATTAAAACTCTCTCCCATGTCTCCCATGTCCGAGTATTGTTTGATTTTCCTGTCCTCTGCCTCCTCCAAATGCCTTATTTTCGGGACTATCTAAAATATACCTTTGTCAAATATGATGCATCATGCATTTTTGTTTTACGACATTGATAAAGTGTGATTGAATACATCTAAAGTGTGGTTAAATGCATTAAGCCATATTTAGAGACATGTAGTTAAATGATACTCCATCAGTTTCAGAATATCGGTCTAAAATCAAAAAAATACACCGATTACGAAAAAAAGTTTAACCTTGGTAGTGGCACAATAGTGAATAAATGGATGAAATTACCCTTATCTAAAAAACTATACATCCATTAATATAATTATTCTCTTTACATAGATAATAGTGGATTGGTCTAGTACATTTTTTAACTCTGATTACGATGATAGTGGGTGACAATTAAATTAAAGACATAATTGAGAAAAAGTTAATGCTATTTTGATATTAAAAATAGACAAATATTCTGAAATCTCAAAATATCAAAATTAGACAGATATTTTGAAATGGAAAAAGTAATATATTTAGCCACACTACAAAAGTGTGGTTAAATAAAGGTGTATGGTATACCTTACATAACAAGGTGTATCCTCCCTTATCTTCTCACTCTTATGATGCAATAGTTTTAGAGATGGAAATGAGTATCTATGAGATAGGGGTTGTCCATGTTTATAATTTTATCCCTCATCCTCATTGCAGGTCTCCATTTCTCATTTATGTGGGGATTTCACGGGTTTATATAATTTTTTTAAAAAATCTAAAAAAAGAAAAAAGTCTCAATAAAATACTCTTAAATCTAAATAACACATTTATAAATATCTATAATTTATTATAATATTATCCAATATAATACTATTCAAATCAAAAATAAAATATATAATACAAATTTATTAAAAAATAATTAAAAATATCAAAATCATAAAAATACTAATATTATAACTATAATTTTTTTAAATTATATATATATATATGAAGATATTTAAGTAAATTTACATTAATAAAGATTTAATAGGTATCTATGGAATAAAAACACCATCTTTCGTCCATACCCTATTTATTAAATGGTGACTTTTCCATCTCTATAAGGAACAAATTTATCCTCATCCCCCTTCCACTCCTGAATAATCCCCGAGCCCATCCGTTTTGGTGGAATTTTTTGGCTATCCATAAATGGTGTTGTCCCCACTATGGTGCAAGAAGTCCGTTCTGGCTGAAAATGCGCTGGGCAGTTTGACGTGCTGACTTGGTCAAATAAATGTCTCTGTCTTGGCGTGCAGCACGTGGTGTCACGCTAGGGAGATATTTTCCTCTTATTTTTCATTTTTTTGATTTGAAGTTGAAATAAATTTCTATTCAATAAATAAGTCATATTTAAGCCTTTAAAAAAATATTTAATAAATAAACTAAGGCCTAAGCTTTTAAAAAGATATATTTACAAAATTACGTGTTCACTGTTCACATGCTTTACAAATTCATGGTGGTAAATTTTAAGGGAAAAAACATTCAAAGCAATAATTCACTAATGCAAATTCTTCATCAACATCGACATCGGCATTGTCATGTTATTATTATACATTATATAGTCTAAAATTTTGATGATATATAGAGTGAATTATTATACACTATTTTGAGATTGCGAAAACGACATCAAACCCCAAATTTGACCAGAAATTACACATTAACTTTTTATTTGACTAATCGTTGCTATAATACTGCTAAGTATTTCAGGAAAAAAAAAACAATTTAAAAAGATCATTTACTATTTTAAATTTCTCATAATATAATCTCATTTGATAGGTAAAAATTTAATTTTTAGGATATGATCTGACACGTAAACAAAAACTCCTCCCAATAGTATTTTTTTTTTCATGTACATAAATTTAAAATCAAATCCAAGAGATCAAAACCTCATATTTAAGAAATATGAGTCCCTTTCACTCAAATCAACACTATATTGACTAAAATTCTTTTACTATTTAGTTGTTACCAAGTTTTATATTCCGGCAAGTCTTTAAAGACCCGCCCAAACGTAGGGAGGGTGATGCGCAATTTATCCTTTGAATATTGTAAAAATAGTTAAAGGACATATTCTTTCTATAACTAATGTTCAAGAAGAAATTTACGTTTAACAGAAGTTCATCTAACAAATACAAATCGTTATTTGGTATGACATGGAAAATAATTAATTGGTTTCAAACAAATTAGTCTACTAATGCACTTTTTCAGCCAGAGATTTTAAAATAAAATAAAATAAAATAAAATAGAACTGCATCCCTTAAAAGGTGACTTTATTACACTATCCTCTTTTATATTTAAAATATATACTTTCCTTCTCTAAAAAATTAAGATAATTTACACTTTAATTATTTTTTAAGTTTTTCATTAACACTTCATTATCTCATATTTATTATTTTATTTTTAACTAAATTATCCTTTATTAATAGTTATACGTATTAATTTTTCTTTTACAAAATAAAATATATGTTCTAATAATATATATATATATATATATATATATATATATATATATATATATATATATATATATATTAAAATTTGAAATTATTTCTATATTAAGAGAATACATTATTAATAGTAACAATAATTTGTAATAATTATTTTTCTAAAATAAAAATTGCATATTTTCTTAGTTGTTAAATTTAGAAACTAATGTCAAAATCACAAAATTTTTCTCATTACTTTCTTCTTGATTCATTTTTATATACAATATGAACAAATAATTTTTATTTATTTATAAATTAATATTCTCAAGTCTATATATGAAATTTTCATTTTTTAAAAAATAATTATTACAAATTATTGTTACAATTAATAATTTGCTCCCTTAATATAGTAATAGTTTAAAAATTAATATATATATATATATATATATATATATATATTTTTCATTATTATTATTATTATTATTATTATTATTATTATTATTATTAATATTATCAGCCACATATATTTTATTTTGAAAAAAATAATTATGTATAATTATTAATAAATGGTATTTTGATCAAAAATAAAATAATAAATATGAGATAATGGATAATTAACTAAAAACATGAAAATAGATTAAAGTATAACTTTTCTTAATTTTTTAGGGAGGAGTGTATGTTTTAAAAGTAGAACAAGGGGAGTGTAATAAAATTATTTCTTAATAGAAGGGAAAAAAATTGAAAATATTTTCTGTAAGTTAATTTAAAACGAGTGTTTTCCATGGATGTTTGCTTGTCAAAATATTTGTTAGAAATAAACTTTTCTAACGAATTTTCTTCAATTGCTGCCGAATTGATGCATTTGACCGTAGTAACAATTTTATATTAGAATTAAAACTTATACTCATTTGTGTACCCAGAAAAACAAAAACAAAACTTATACTCATTCCGTACACGATGAATTTATTTTAGAATTAATCTTCGCAAATATTGCACGATGCAAGATAAATGTATAAACAAATATAAATGGTGTGGCAGATGTTAATGATAATGACAATATTGGATTTATATTCTAATTTTGAAACACAATTAAGTCACTTATCTAGCGATGGGAATTCATAACTAACCAAACCACGTCCACATATTGTATGGTCAATTGATCTAGGCTAGTATCCATCACATCTTTTTCAGTTTTGTCCGGCTGTTGGATGGTGACATGGTGCCAACAAACACTGCTTTGGCGGTTCTTGCAATGTGTGTCCTTACTTTGTCTCGCATTTGATATCTCCAACTTCCAAACATTATTCTTTACACAGGTCTGTATATATTTAAGATTACTTATTAAATTTATTCAACAAAAAATGTATTTAAATTTGTACAATAAAATAATGAGTTTAATTATTATGTATTGATAGTATAAAATAGTTTTATATGGTCAATTAATAGAAATAGGGAAAAATAAGAAATCATGGTAGGTTTCTCATTATAATGGGTGATTATTTATATGAGTTGGTACTTTCTACTATTTCTATTGGCTGACAGTATAAAATTATTTTACACTGTCAGTGTATTTAAATTAAATTCTAAAATAATTAGCACGTTAAATTTTGACTTGCAGAATATTTTTTGACAAGATTTATCAATAGCATCAATATATGCTGAATCAATAAATTGGCATCACCTGTAAAAATAACAAAATAAATTATTGAATATATTTACATTTTAGTCTCTAAAATATTTTCATTACAATACTTTAGCTCTTAAAAGATAAAATGAAAACATTTTAGTGCTAAAAAAATTTTACATCAAATATATCAATTCTTATAGCAAGAAAATTATATACATATTAGTCACAAAATTATATACGCATTAGTCACTCAAATATGATAGTAAGTAATGTGTGCAAATTTATTCTTTTTCATCGATTTTTAAATCTGTGAAAAAGAATAAATCTGTACAAGGAAAAAAAAAAGAGCAAAATAATAAATCATTATCTAAACTCTAATAAACAACCAATATATCTATAATCTATAATTTATAATCTATAATAACTATAATATTTGAGAACCATAAACTGCAAACTACTGCCACATGGCAGCTTCTAAAGCATTTTCACTTTCTCATAATTTCAAATTTTTACTAAAAAGTGAAACTTTTCAAACAAAATGGAGAGAATAAATGTAAACATTAGTAAAAAAAATATTATGTCATGACCTTCAGTCAGCTGTGACTAGCGAGTAGGGAATCCTCACTCCGTAGCAAGCCTAACACGCAAATTTTACAGAAAAATGAACAGAGTCTCTTCTAAAACTAGAACATTTCCCAAATAAGCGAAAACTTGTCAATTCTTAGCCAGACATTTCACCATAGTTCAGGACATATCTTGGTTAATTTTAGTGGCTATACATATACAAAATCTTTCATATGAAGTTACACATCAAATAACTAAGTTCCAAAAACTATACAAGTCCATACCACTATATATAACCCATAACACACATCTGGACCCTGCATGTGTTTCATGGAGCTCTATATAGCATATAAGCCATCTATGGTTGTACAAAATTATTCTAAAAAGAACAAATAAGCCCCTTCGAGTGGGCTCACCAAAAGAGGTCAACAAGAGCCCTAGAGGGCAGGAGGAGTAAGACTTGTCTCTACAGCTGAATCTGAATAGAAAAGAGAGCCACAAGGTGAGTTATACACTCAGTGAGGAATAATATGCTTATAGTTAGCATGAGACAAGTCTCAAACTCAAACCATGCTTAAAATTATACATAAATATATGTGATATCTTTTCACAATATAAAAGAATGAAATCGTAGGTTTTAATGTCATAATAGAGCTTAAGGGAGGATTCTATTGCAGAAGTAGTGCTGAGATCCAAGCATGTTCCTAAGACCTCTTAAAAGTCTTTCCAAAAGTAGGATGTGAATTGAGGCCCTTGATCCGATATAATGGATACAGTTACCCATGCAATATAACTATTTCATGAATGTACATTTGAGCATATTGAGCCACACTATAAGTGGCTTTCACTGGAAGGAAGTGGGTGGATTTAGTCAGTCGGTCAACAATCACCCAGATGGAATCGAATCCCTCAGAAGTCTATGGCAACCCAGTAACAAAATCCATAGTAACTCATTCCCATTTCCATTATGGTATCTCTATTTGTTGGTGATGACTAGCTGGTCTTTGATGCTTTGCCTTAACCTACTGACATACTAAACATTGAGACACAAAATCACCAACATCCTTCTTCATGCCTTCCCACTAATGCAATTGCTTCAGATCTTGGTACATTTTAGTCGAACTAGGATGAATGGTATACTTGGAATTATGGGCTTCCTCAAGGATGACTCTTTTCAACTCACCTAAGTTAGGCACACATAGGCGATTACCACACCTTAAGGCACCTATAAGCTCCATTGCCCTTCGAAAGCCACTTCATCGTTTGACAAATAAATAGAAATCACAAATACATCGCATTACATAGCTAATAATTTCACCCATATGGGTTCATGATGTTAAAGAGTACATAGAAGAAGGCTCATGGTTGTGCCATGGCCCAAATACTAAATTCAAATTAAAATGACATAGTTCGTTGGAAAAAGGAATATGTGAAGGTGCAGAGCAACAGTAACTACAAGTCCAAAACAGCATAGTCTGGCATCCCTCATCACACGTCTGCTCACAGTGTGAGGGATCCATGCTCCACTCTACCAGATGCGCCATCGGAATCTGGTGACGATATGGAAAATAACTAGGGTAAGAAATGATATTTCTCAATAGGACTCGAACTCGACATAGAATTGTCATCATCATCGTCCCAACCACTTCGATTTTATTAATGAAAGTAGTAAGCATTCATAAGGTCCAATTATTAGGTTTTCAAAACCTGAATATTCGAAGCAGATTCAATTTTAGGTACGTATTCTCATTGTAACAATAACATCATGGTGTACATAAGAGCTTATACGATAATTCCTATCATGCATGAATATCTTTAAAGTTTCATTCTTTACTTGGGTCGGACCGAAGTCCCTTTCATCCATTTGACTTGACTCTATCATAATTCTTTTAATTGCCACCCACTAAACATAGTTTGATAATGAGCTCATATCGTGGTCGTCATCACCATAATTTTTTGGTACTTACACTAGTTGGGTCTTTTGTCATGCCTCATATAAGCCCTTCCTCGGTACTCACACTAACTGGGTCCATTGCCATGCCTCATGCGAGTCTATGGGTGAAGGAGGTTTCTTATTACGGGCCATCTTCATTTTCGAAGGACCATACCTTTAGTTCAATCTCTTTTTATTAAGGCTTATGAGCAAAAATTATTCTAAGTCCATAAATCTTGCGGAATTTTGGTAGCATGACGGCTAGACCGGAGCTTCCTCAAAATTGCCAAACGGAGAGTTTAAATCTCACATATCATTAAGCATCATTATCATCATCATGTCATCATCATATCAACATTATCATCATCATATTGTCATCATATCAACGTTATCATCATCATCGTATTGGCACATAGAGGCATACATAACACACAAAGTCTTATGAGCTTAACTTAGTAAATTTGGTGTAAGCTTTTAATTGAATTGGCCTCTAGTGACGATTCTTTTATTAGGCATAGGGCCAATTTTGTATGTTATCCATTTTGAAACTTTTAAGTTGAATTATGAAGTTTTTCCATATCTTAATTTGAGGGTCTTAATGTCTTCAAGTTTGTTTCTCATTAACATTTTAAACTTAACCATAACTAGATTTACTTTTACTGTGGGGTAGTAACTTCAAAAATTGACCGTAATTTCATCTTTTATTATTTTGACGTGAATTTTGGTATGATTATACTTCTCTGAGTCTATTTTTAAACAAAACAAGCTCCACTCAAATTCATTTTATAACTTGAGATATGTACATTTTACTTTGACTGTTCAGTCTCTTAGATTCATTCCATAATAGTGGCTTGTAAACTTTATTGGGACCTCCTTACAAGGAATTTGCCAAAACTGCTTTATGGGGGGTGTTCCTCTCTATCTTAGCTTTCTAAAAAACTTCATCCCACTCAAAAATGTTTTGTATAGCTTGAGTTATTAAGATTTTTGTACAGACTGCCCGAGCAGAAACACATATGGGGATAGCCCACTTTGAAATTTGTATCTCCTTCATTTTAAGGTCAAATTTTGTGTATTTTATATGTATAAAAAGCTCTATAAGTTTATTTTCATTTAAACTTAGTTTCATTGCATTTTAAGTTGTATTGGGTGAGTTATTGGTCTCACAAAAAAGACTGCCAGAATTTCCAACTTCAACAGTTTTTGTTTTAATTAGTTTTCTTATAAAAACATTAAGTCTTTTCCTCAAGTGACCACTTTTCTCTTCCAAACCACTTTTATACTTTGAGATCTTGATGATAAATCAATATTTTGAGTTCTAAAAAGTTGGGTTCAAGCAATACATGTACCTAACTAGAAACATTTTACAAGAGCCATATCACAAGAAAACACTTCATGTCAAGGAGTATGGCCATGAAGCCTTAGAGCAAGTTCTAGAACCACTTAGCTATGGAGAGCTTAAGAGTTTTGGAGCTCAAGAACACATAAAAAGAAAAGGATTAGAGTCACTACCGCAAAGATTTTCTTGGAAGTTTGAAGGGTGGAAGTGGTTGAAGATGACCTCCTTCCTTAGAGCTTGGAAGAATGTGGCTAATGTGTGATTACTTTGCTTCTCCAAAGACTAAAGAAAGTGTTCCTTGAAGGGTTTGTGAGGGTGGTGATAAGAAAGAGGGTTGAATGGGGTGAGAAAGTGGGAAGAAGAATAAGAGGAATTGGAAGAGTAAGAGAGTTGGAATGAGACCTAAAGAAAGGTGAGAGCTTTTTGCATTGAAGTGAGAGGATGAAAGCTTGCAAATGGAGGAAAGAGAGAGGTTGAATGGTTTCCCATTCTAGGGTAAGGTATGAGGTGATTTTGCCTCCTTCAACAAGCAAAAGGGTTAAGAACTTTGGGGTAAAAGGGGTAGTTGTGTTTCGTTTGAGTCTTGGTGCATAGCAAGGACCCTTTTGTGTTTACTCAAGGGGTTAAAGGAAGGCACTACTCTTGGGATTTACTTGATGGAGTATGATTTATCCATGTGGCATGATCCAAGTGCTGGATAGCCTTTCTTTGGTCTTGCCTAAGATAATGCTACTGACACAAGCTTAGATCCAAGAGTGCAAGATTTAGGAATGGAGGGTTGGATTTGGCTCTTTCTTGGCCAAAATTTTCATACAATAATTAGGAGAAAGTTTTGAATTTTCAAAGCTATTAGAATTATCTAAGTTGTTAATTAATTTGATTAGTTTAATTGCTCATTAGTCAATTTCGGTTAATTACACTTTTAAGACATTTTTCCTCTAGAAGAATTGCTCTCATGAATTATGTATTTAGGGTGTAAGAATTAATTCATCTCAATTGAATAAGGTAAAACAATTTTCATGTACTTAATTAATAAGATTATATTAGCTTAATGATATTTCTATGTTACGAATTAACGAGGTTCGAATAATTAGGCTTTAATTAAAATATTTAGTGCGTTATGATTCAATTGTTGACTTGACTCGATTTACTAAGCTCTTGCTCATTGAGATTAGTCGATTAGTCCTCAGTTAATCACTAACCCCTCTAATTAGCCAGGGATATTGAGCTAATTAGGTTAGACAAAATTGGGGATGTTACAACCACACCCTCAAAGCTTCTTCTGCATGACTCAAGAATCATTTTCAAAAAGTCAAATGTGACATGACAAGATTCAAAAGAAGTGCTGACAAGTTTGAAAAGTTGGTCAACCATTAATGGCAATTTTTCCTTTTCTATGATACTTTTACTTGCTAAGAAAGAAAGCAACTTCTTCTCTACCCAATCTTTAACCAATGGATAAAAAAGGCTCAGAGCTCAAGATCTGCACATCTCAACGGATATATTCTAAAGTCTATAAAAAGCTGGAAGATGATAAAGAGTTAGTTAGATTGTTGAATATCCTGTGCTTTGAAAGATCATTCAATGCTCCTTCTTTCTCAACCTTTTGAGCATCTAGAAAGTTACCTGTTGTAACTTCTGAACCTCTCTTCTATATTGTATTAGGAAATGTGCTTTTACTAAGAGCATAGAGAAGTCACTACACACTACAACTAAGTGTCTATACTCTTTCGAGAAATTTAGTGTAAGTGTAGGAATCATAGGGAAACTAGGCTCTAATACTACTTCTGTCACGATCTTCACCCGGCCATGACTGGCGCATAAGAAATCCTCACTCCCCAATAAGCCTAACATGCAAATTTTACAAAAAAATGGATGAAGTTTCCACTGAAACCAAGACATTTTCCATATAATCGAAACCTGTCAAATCTTACCTAGACATTTCATCACAATTCAGACAAATCTTGATTAAGTTTAGTAGCTATACATACACGAAATCTTTCATATGAAGTTATACATCAAATAACTAAGTTCCAAAAACTATACAAGTCCAGTCCACTATATATAATCTAACAAGAAGGACGATGAACAAAATACAACCTATAACACACATCTGGACCTTGCCTATGTTTCATGAAGCTCTATACAACATATAAGCCATCCATGACTGTATAAAATCATTCTCAAAAGAAGAAATAAGCTTCTTCGTGTGGGCTCACCCAAAGAGCTCAACAAGAGCACTATGGGGTAGGAGGAGTAAGATTTGTCTCTATTGCTAAATCTAAAATAGAGAAGAGAGCCATGGGGTGAGCAAGGTTGACAATGGGTATCATGGGGGTAGGGGCCTGCCCCCATTTAGAATTTTGGCCTTCGTCTCCATTCCTATCCCCATTGTGGGTCCTTGTTCCTCATTTCCTGCTGGGATTCCATGAGTTTATATAAAAAACTTTTAAAAATCTAAAAAATGAGAAAAATATAAATAAAACACTCTTAAACCTAAATAAAATATTTATAAATATCCACAATTCTTTATAACATTATCTAATACAATACAATCGAAATTAAAAATAAAATATATAATGCAAATTTATTAAAAGACAACTAGAAATATCCAAATCACAAAGACACTAATATTATGACTAGGGTTTTTTTAAATTATGTATTTATATGTATGAAGGTGTTTAAGTAAATTCAAATTAACGGGGATTTAGCGGGTCCCCATTGGGGGGGAGCTAATACTAGCCCTTGCCCCATTTACTAGATGGGGACTTTCCCCTCATTCTCGTAGGGAACAAACTGTAAGCTCCAATGCCCTTCAGAAGCCACCTTGTGGTCTGGACACCTTTTGAGCTAAAGGTTTTGATGAACAACCAATCAAGTTTGAATAAAATCTTTTGTTGACTAATCGTTTGCTTAAGTATTTTCTTTTATGAGTTAGATCATTCAATTCACATAGAAAAGAGTCATAGATCAAAATAATCCAATCTTAGACCAGTGGATCAAAAAGGCTCAGTGCTCAAAATCTACACATCTTAACATATACATTTCAAGGTCTATAAAAAGCTGGAAGACAATGAAGAACTAGTTAAAGAGTTTAGCATTCTGTGCATTCAAAGATCATTCAATAATACTTCTTTCTCAACCTTCCAAACATCTAGAAAGTTATTTGTTGTAACTTTTGAATTAAAAAATCTTCTCTTTAGCTATGTATTAGCAAATATCCTCTTATAGAAAGATTAGAGAAGTCACTACACACTATAACTAACTGCTTATACTCTTCTAAGAGATTTAGTGTAAGTGTATTAGACACAAGCCCCAAATCTACTTATTGTAACTTGGCTTATTAGTGGTCATTATGAACTTGGAGAGGCTAGGAAAAATACTACTTAGTGTTAGCTTGTGTAACACCCTCCCAAGAACAGTACTATGCTTAAGTCATAGTACCATACCTGAGTTATTCTTTGTTACCTGCGGACCTTGTTTGACAAAGAACTTCACTGCCTTCGAAAACTTCTGAAACTATTTGGAGACAACACAGAAATAGGAGTGAGAATTATAAATTCTCAGTAGGATTCTCTAATTATCATACATAATATCATCGCTGTCATCTCCAGTTTGCTTCGGTTTATTTTAAAAAAAGTGAACATGCTGTACAAATTATTTAATTTTATAGTTCGAAAATATAATGTCCGAAGCAAAGCTCATTTTAATCATACACTTGGCATTTGGGAGAACCCATAAAAATCAATTCAAATATGATATCATGAATAATAACTATAGCATATTAAAACACATATAGCATCAATATGCTGGGAACATAACATCGGCACATAACTTTACTCGTACTTAAATTTATGCATATACAGAAAATTTACTTCTCTTTCTTCATCTTTCTTTTTCATCATAAAATCTTTACATGCCACATTCCAGAGTATGATCGCCATGTCATACCCCATCAGAGCGTGATCGCCATGTCACGTTCCTTAGGAATATGGGATCTTCCTTTGGTACTTACACTAGCTGGGTCGATGCCATGCCTCATGTGAGTGGGGTGCTTGCATATATTTTAAATCTTTAGTCTTTAGTCTTTAGCCTTTACTTGGCACACCTAGGCGTTACGTATCGCCGTCTCTAGGGTGCTTTTACTGCCCTTAGGTAGCCTGGCCTTGGAGTGAGCTCGTCAGCTTCACCTGTGACCGTCATCACACCGACTCACCCGCAAGGGGATTCACATGCCTCTAGTCTTGGAGGGATCTCATTCCGGTCACGTGCCTCTAATTGAAGGGATCTCTTCTGGTCACGTGCCTCGAAAGTGAGGGATCTCATCTAACCATGTGCCTTCAATCTAGAGGGATCTCATCTAACCACGTGCCTCCAAGGTAGAGGGTAGCTGCCTTCACAGGGAGGGATTCAATGTGCAACTGCCTCCAGGTGAAGGGATTCACATTTTATCATTTAACTGCCTTCACAGGGAGGGACCTCATTTAACTGCCTCCGAGTGAAGGGATTTACATTCATTATACTCATGCTTTGTCATTCTCATACATGGTCATGCATAGGCATGCTGAATGTACTCATACATATGCTTCATTTATTTTCATGTATCATTGCACACATAATCTTCACGTGTATATTCATAACACATAAAGGCCCGTAGCCTTTTTACCATTCTACTGGCACTCATACATATACTACATCATTTACCCTCATATACCTCATATCATACTTATGTCATTCTTGAATATAGAGTCTCCATATATTCACCCTTAGATTCATCCTTTATTTTCATATACGTCATAACTCATATCATACTTAAATTTACCCTTGCATATAAACATTCCTAGTTTCATAGACTTCTATCGTAAATCCGGCAGCATAACGGATCCGTTCCGTTTCCCATGAATAGTGCCAATTCTCACGGACAAACTAGCCATAGCAATATAATCAATTTAACATATCTATCAATATAAAACTTGCAATCCTCAACTCAAACCTTATATGTCCATTAACATTTATGAAACTATCAATTTGGCCATTCCGCCAATTCTATCCAGTTCTGCCCATGTTGTGCATATGTCACCTTTACCTCTATTCAACTCATTTAAACTTGAATTTTGGATATGTCATATATCTATATGTCTACTTTCTAACCTCTTTGGTCTCGTATCATTTTGATCTATATAACTCAGGATATTCAAATTTTACCTTAGCCTATTCAATCACTGGGCCAAATTACACTCATGGAAGTATAAATTCACTAAAAATCGAAACTAAGCTCAAATCATACAAAATTAGTCTCATATTGAAGCTAACAGGACCACCTTTCATTTGCCACAAGTTTCATTCCATTTACTTTAGTATAGCTCGAGTTATAAGTCTTGAAATTCCACCTTTCTGAACTACTTTGTCTTGGCTCAATTTGGACATAGGGAAACTTCCTCAAATCACTGGGAACAATTGAGACCATAATAAACTCGGAATTTCATATTGGGATGTTCCCCTGTATGTAAGCTTTCTAAAAAAGTTAGTTTCACTCAATTTGAAGTTGTATAGGGTGAGTTATACCCTCCTCAAGGTACCCTGCCCGGATGAAAGTCCTAGTTCCTAGGTCAACATTCAAAAATTCATATCTCTCTCAATATTATATATCTATGGAAAGCCCTGAATGTCTACTTTTATATAAAAATAGTTCCATCAGATTTAACCAGCTGTAGGCGGAGCCGTACACTCCGCCATACGGACTGCCGTAGAGCTTCTCACTTAGATAGCAGTCCAAACCTTCACTTCTCCTGGTTTTCTACTTCTAACCTTAATTCCAACTCAAGATTTCCTATTAATCCTATCATAATCCATCATAATACATCCAATAATCCATCAAATACATGAAGAAGAGTACAATTTCATGCAATGATAGTGCAAGTAATTCAAGAACAGAATGGAATCCTACTTCTTTGGAGTGTGATTTGAGCTAAGTGTTGAAGCTTGAATTGATAGAACCTTATTAAGTTTGAAAGAGTGATGGAGTTGGAGAAGAGAAAAAGAGAGCTGAACAAGGGAGAAGGTAGCATATAAATGGGGCTGAAGGAGAGAAAGAATGAGTTATACGTATAAGCTTGAGGTGGTGGTAGGCTTTGTGAGTTTTGATTGGTTGAAATTGTGTGAGTGAAGTTCAGCCATGTCTCTTACTTTTATGGCCAAGTTGCTCTCCACGTCGTCCCTCAAGCTGCTCTCCACATTGTCCCAAAAGTGGGATACACTTCCGTTCCACCTGAAATCAGAACTCGTCTATATTATGCTTTAAGTCGAATATTGTGTCATTTTACTTGAGCTTGGAGTTGAAGCCGGATATCGAAACTCGTCCTATCTTGTTTGTGACTTGAGGAAATCTTGTTTGGTTTATTCGAAACTTGGAAGCAAGGTCGGATGTCGGAAGTCAAAAGCTTACAATCACATAATCTCGGAACTCCTAATTCAAACTCGGAAACACCACCGAAATGGAAGTTTCTTGGGAATAATCTCGGATATCGGAAATCGGGCATGACGAGAAATCAACTCAAAGGTTTGAACTCATGTCCATTGAGTTCAACTCTAAGGCGGGAACTCGTTATATTCAACTCGGAGGTTGGTACTTGGATCAGTGTTAAACTATAACTTCGGAGATCGGAAGCCACGTATTTTGAAAATATGAGGTACTATGTCGGAAATCGGGTACATCGGCTGAAGCTTGGAGATAAACTATGAGTTCGGAAACCAGGTACGTTGTCTTTGAGACATTAAGTTGGACATCGGGAATCACATTCATGTTATTTGTACTTGAAGGTTAATTCGTAAGTCGGGAAATGAGGAATGCCGATTAAGGTCGGAAGTCGGAAATTATACTGAAAGTTGAACACGAACGCGGAAATCGAGAATAATCCTCATTGGAGACCTGGACATAAGTTTAGAGATCGGAAATCATGCCTCGGTATACTTTAACTCGAAGTCGGCTATTGGAACTCGGAAGCCACCCATTTAACTCGAAACTAGAACATTAAGTCGGAAATCAGGAATAATCAAAATTAGATGAAATCGGAAGTCAGACAGGACATGGAGTCGAAAATTCTGTAAGACGAACTCGAAACTCGGAGATCGGGGATGTTATAGCTTGGAGAGACTTTGTAAAGACTACTCATTTGGATAGCTTGCAGAGGCTAGGAACTTTGATAAGCTTAGACAAACAATACTCAATACATAAAATCTAAACAAAGTGTTGGGGATTGGACATAGGCAAGTTGTTGGCCAAACTAGTATAAAACATCTCTGTGTGATCTTTCTATCCTTTTTACTCTTTAATATTATTGTTCATGAAGTTTTTGATTCTATGCATAAACTTATTCATTGCATTACAAAAATATTTTTGAAACTAATGATTTTATCTCTAACTTTATCGCTTCCGTATTCAAAGTCTAAGACTTGAGAAAGTTGTTTTAAAAGTTTTTCAGGAATAAAAATTTGATTAGAAGCACAATTCAACCCTCTTCTCGTGCTACCTTATCCTACAATTAGCATTAAAGCCAACCTTTTGGGATTAAGCTTCCTAACAGTTGCAAAGGATAAAGATCTAGAAAATGGCACAATAGATCAACCATATTGCCGAGGGGCATTCTATTAACTGCCTTCCATACTTCACTGGTGAAGACTACCCTTATTGGAAGGATAAAATGAGACTCTTTATTGAGTCTACAAGCATTGATATGTGGGAAATTATTGAGAATGGTGACTATGTTTCAACTATTAAGTAACCAATGCCTTAAGTGGTTGCTGATCTAGTTCAGGCCTTACTAGTAGTTGTCAGAATAATTCCAAGAAACCAATGAACTGACCAACATAAAGCCAGAGTTCAAATGAATGCCAAGGCTAAGTATTTTCTCACACGTGCCTTGAGCAATAGTGAATACGACAAGATCATCTCATGTGACTTTACTAACGAGATTTGGGACAGACTCCAAGTTCTTCATGAAGGAACTGATTAGGTCAAAGAAACTAAGATTAGCATGCTAGTGCATCAATATGAAATGTTCAAGATGTTAGAGCATGAAAATATTGATGAGATGACAACTAGATTTATGCATACGATAAATCAGTTAAAAGCATTGGGCAAAAGATATACAAATGCTGAAATGGTAAGAAAGATCCTGAGGAGTCTTTCTAAGGCATGGCGCCCTAAGGTGACAGCCATTCAAGAAGCAAAAGACTTGAATGTGCTCAGTCTTGATGCTCTCATTAGGTCTTTAATGAGATCTAGCTAAATGAAGCCTATAAGGAGTCAAGCAGAAAAGGCAAATCTATTGCCTTGAAGACAACTCAAAGAAAAGTAAGTTCCCTTAAGGCCATGAAAGCTGCAGAAGAATCAGAAGAAAAAGAAGAAGATTCCTCTAATGATGATGATGATGATAAGAAGGATGAAATTGCTCATCTAGTAGAAAAAATATCCAAAGCTTGGATCAGAAAGAAGAAAAAGAAAGGTTTTGTCCCTAAAATGGACAAAAAAGGAAAGGTCAAGCAAAATGAAATCATTTGTTTTGAATGCGAAGAGCTTGGATATGTGAGAATAAAATGTCCGCGGATGAAAAAGAGTTCCAAGAAAAAGACTCCCAAGAAGAAGGCTATGATGGCTACATGGGAAGATCTAGATAAGAAGCAAGAAAGTACAAAATCTCAAGAAGAAGAAGAGATTATGGCAAATCTCTACTTCATGGCTAGCATAATCTCAGAAGAAGAAACTGAGGTATTAGACTCTGAACCTGAACTTTCATATGAGGATCTTCTGAAAGCTTATGATGAACTTTTGGACGATTCCCAAACACTTGCTTTTCACTATGCTTTTTTAAAGAAAAATTTTCCAAAACTATCCTTGAACTTGAAAACCTCAAAAATGAAAAAGTGGAGTTGGGGCATGAAAGAACTAAGCTCTTAAAAGAAAACACCCTTCTTCAGAAGGATGTCAGTGCTCTAAAAATAGAAAACTATTAAGCTTCTCAAATTTGATCTTGCAAAGATGGTGAATGGCTCCAAAAATCTAGACCTGATGTTTGGTAGCTAAAGGCATATTTTGATAAAATGGGGCTTGGGTTTGAGAAAAAAGTTGATAAGAAATCATCCAAAGATTCTCAAAATAAAATCCCTACATGCATATACTATTTTAAGAAGGGCCACTCTTCTGAAAGATGTTTTTCCAGAAGGAAAAGACAGCAAGTGAAAAACCCAAGAAGACAACTAACCCAAAAGGACCAAAAAAGATATGGGTACCTAAAGTGAAAGTTGTTTCTAATGTAGGTATGTCTTAAATCATACCATCAAAAGGAGATGAAGTAGTATTTGGACAATGGATGTTCCAGACACATGACTAGAAACAAGTCCTGGTTTAGAGACCTTAGACGTAAAGATGGAGGAGCTGTCAAATTTGTTGATGGCATCAAATCAAGGATCATTGGTATAGGAAATGTTGGTAAGGATAATTTCTGATTTGATTACTAATGTTATGTTAGTGGATCAACCTTCTGAGTATTAGTCAGTTCTATGACCAAGGCTACAGAGTTGTGTTTGAACCTTCTCGTTATATTATAAAGAATTCCATATCAGATAAAATCATTCTCACTATTAGAAGGCATGATAATACTTATGTATTATACGTAGATGACCTTATAGATCAAAATGTAAAATACTTAACAACCTTTGTAGATGAAAAATGGATGTGGCACAAGAAACTTAGTCATGCTCATGTGAGATTGATCTATGAGATTTGTCAAAAAGAGCTTGTCAAGAGTTTACCTCAGATTAGTTTTGAAAATGACTTAACCTGTGAGTTTTGTCAAAGAGGTAAACAAACAAAGAGTTCTTTCCACAATAATAATGTAGTCTTAACTACTAGTCTATTTGAGCTTTTACATCTTGATCTTTTTGGACCAACTAGAATTGCCAGTCTAGGTGGTAAGAAATATGGCCTAGTCATTGTGGATGACTTTTCTAGATTCATATGGATTATATTCTTAGTCCATAAGGATGAAGCTTATGAGGCCTTCAAAAGCTTTTAAAAAAGAAAATGGTTTTTACATTTGATCCATCAAATTAAATCATGGTGGAGAATTTGAAAATCATGCTTTTGAAAATTTTTGCAATGAAAATGACATTTCTCATAATTTCTTTTCTCCTAGAACACCTCAACAAAATGGGGTTGTTGAAAGGAAGAACAGATCTTTGCAAGAAATGGCCAAAACCATGCTTTTAGAAAGTGGTTTGTCAAAAGGGTTTTGGATAGAAGCAGTTAACATTATTTGCTACATTCAAAGCAAAGTTTTCATAAGGCCAATTATCAAGAAAACTCCCCATGAATTATGGAAAGGAAAGAAACCGAAGATTTCTTACTTTAACATTTTTGGATCTGAATGTTTTATTCTTAACACCAAGAATAAGCTGCCAAAGTGTGATCCTAAATCTAATCCTAGTATATCCTAGGATATTCTTCTATGTCTAAAGCTGACAAGGTGTATAATAAGAAGACTTAGATTATGGAAAAGACTATACACATAACTTTCAAAGAAAAAAAGAAAGATGTTGATAAGAAAGTTCATGACCTGGAAGAAGAAATGGAGAATTTGTCTCTGAATGATGATACTCAAAAGTAGCAATTCCTTCAGATAGCCACAAGAAATGACATTGAGGATTCTGACTTACCCTTACATTAACATGATTCTGATGACATATTTGAAGATTCAAAAGAGTCACCCATTAAGAGAAGATATACTGGTGTAAGAGATTTGAGAGTTATCTCTCAAAATCAAAGTATTGGTGAACCCTCTCAAGGAGTTAGAACCAGATCCTCTCTTAGAATAAAATCCAACTTAGCCTTGATCTCAAATGTTCAACTATAATGTATTAATGAGGCTCTACAAGATCAAAGTTGGATTGAACTATGAAGGAGGAACTTAATCAGTTCAAAAAAGCAGAGTTTGGACACTAGTTCCTTTGCCTAAAGGACTTTCTATTGTTGGCGCTAAATGGGTGTTCAGAAACAAGCTTGATGAAAGTTGGAAGGTAGTCATAAATAAAGCAAGGCTAATGGTTCAAGGATATAATCAACAAGAAGGTAATGATTATGATGAGCATTTGCTCCAGTTGCAAGATTAGAAGTCATTAGAATGTTGCTTGCCTTTGTAGAATATAAAGGTTTTGTTTTGTATCAAATGGCTGTCAAATCTGCTTTCTTAAATGGTTTTATTTTTGAAGAAGTATATGTCAAACAACCTCCTAGTTTTGAAAATGAAACTTTTTCTAATCATGTTTTTAAGTTGTCAAAAGCCTTGTATGGTTTGAAACAAGCTCTAAGAGCTTGGTATGAAAGACTTAGCTCTATTCTGCTTAAAACTGGGTTTAAAGGAGGAAAAGTTGATACAACTTTGTTTTTCATGCATGAGAAGAGTGATTTTCTTATTGTTCATATTTATATAGATGATAAAATTTTTGGTGCTATTATTCAAAATCTTTGCAAGAGTTTTTCTAAGCTTATGTAGGGAGAATTTGAGATGAGCATGATGGGAGAGTTAAAATATTTTTTGGGCTTGCAAATAAAGCAACAGAAAGATGGGATCCTTATTTATCAAGAGAAATATGTCAAGGATCTGCTTAAAAAGTTTGATATGGATAAAGCCAAAAGCATCAGTACTCCAATGCATCCCTCTCAAGTTCTTGAAGCTAATGAAGATTAACAAAAAGTTTTTGATAAACTTTATAGAGGTACTATTTGTGATGTTACAAGTTATTGTGATGTTGATTTTGCTGGAGTCAGAGTTGAAAGAAAAAGCACAAGTGAGTGTTGCTGTTTTCTTGGAAAAGCCTTAATAACATGGTCAAGTAAGAACCAGAACTTGTGTGATAATACAAGTGCAATTAACCTAACTAAAAATCTCATTCAGCATTCTAGATCTAAGCATATAGACATTAAGTATCATTTCAGAAGAGATAATGTTCAAAAAGGGGATATTGAGCTAAGATTTTTAAATACAGAAGATCAAATTGCTGATATGTTTACAAATCCTCTATTTGAAAATTGTTTCTGTTATATAAAGAACATTCTGAACATGACTATTTTCTGAGCATGCATTCATATCATATGGATTATACCCCCTTTAGCAGTAGCTTAAAGTTGAGATTGCTCCATCCAAGTTAATTTCCTTTCTGAAGATGGATTCTTTAAGAATGATACTCAGAACTTGTTCAAAAAGATCAACTTAGAATATTTCTCAAAGGACAAATCAGAATGATGTGTAGAATATATTTAGAAAGATATATTCAAGGACGAATCAGAAAGATCAGTTGAGAAAGATGGGTTCAACTTTGGTTCAAAAGTATTCAGAAATATGAGTTCAAAATGATTAGTTCAGGAAAGGTTTCTGATCATGAATTCAGAAAGAAGCTTCTCATTAGAAAGTTGACTCAGGTCTCTATTTAGAAAGTCAAATGATAAGTGTTATAACCATTTTAGAACGTGGGACGGTTTTGTAACTTGCCACTATGCCATGTTACAATCATGGAATAAAGCGAGAAAAACCAAAAGCCTTACACACTCCCAAATGTCATTTTTTCAGCCTCAAAACCGTTCATATTTCCTTAACTTTCAGGCATTTCTTTAACCACCAAATATTTTAAATACTCTGAGACCTTTTCTCTTCCAATGCTACAAAAAACCCATTCACTGTTCACAACTGATCACACTCACTCTCAAGTCTCAAATTTTCAAACTTCTCACTCCCTATATTCATCTCCTACCCATACATATTTCCTTTCTTCCTTCAAGCTTCAACCTGTGTACTTCATTATGGCTGGGAAAGGCGATCAAAATGTTCCATATATTTTCGAAGATGATGAAATGTAAACTAACTTCCAAAGAAATTTCTTTAGAAGGCCCACAGCTAGGGGGAGGAGTTTTTACTTAGAAAACTTCATTTCACTCCTTGAGGTCTTTGATATCTTCAAGTTCTAAGGATAGAACAATTTCTTGAGGATATTAGAAGATATCTACACAGGGCTGGTTCTAGCATTCTACAACACCCTTATTCCCACTAATGAGGACAACACATTTATTCGAAGCAAAGTTGGAAGCTTCGAAGTGCAAGTTCTGCCATAAGATATTGCTTAGATCACTAACACGCCAAATGAAGGCATTGTGTACAGAGTTGGTGAGAGATGGTGGGAAGAACTTGGAGCAAGAGAGGAGGAAGTTGTTGAAGTCCTTATCGACAAGAGAAGTATGCATGTAAGAGAGATTCACACTTCTCACTTGCTCATTTTTGTTAGGGTTGTATACTTAGTGGTCCAACACACTATGCTACCTCGTAGTGGTAACATAGATGTCATGACTGAGGTCGACCAAATAGTCATGTTCTGCCTTATGACAAAGAGAAAGATCAACTTGGTGAGGTTGATTCTAGACTTTATTCTTGCTGCTATCAGTGCTAAGAAAATGAGGCTTGCCACTTTTCCCTATGGCATGTTCTTCACAAAAGTCTTTATTTGAGCCCAATTGCCAATAAATGGGCACAGGGTATAGACTAAAAGACCAACAATGACCATGAAGACTTTCTCAGCCCTAGGACTAAAGCCTCAAGCTCCTAAGAAGGAGAAAGAGAAAGAGAAAGAAAAAGAAAAAGAAAAAGAAAAGGACAAGAAGAATAAATATTCTTCTATCAAAAAGATTAGCGCCTAGAAGAAAAAATCCAAGCCTTCTAAAGAAGAGAAGAAGAAGAAGGGACTAGAAAGAAGTCTCTCACCTATTTTTGAAGAAAAGAGAACTAGCAAGAGAAGACTGCTGAAACTTGCTGAGGATCTTTCTCCTGAAGATGAGGCATTTGCCATTGCTATAGATCCAATGAATGCTATTGCTCGACATGCTACTAGAGCCTCCAGTCTATTCAGAGGGGAATTGTAATAAGAGAACCTGAGCCTCAAGAATAACAAGCTGAAGAAGAGGATTCAGATGAAAAGTCTTCAGATGGCAACAACAAGGGCAAGAAAAAAAAAAATTAAAGAAGGCTCATCCTTAACCATCCAGAGATTCCACTCCATTTCCTCTAAGAAGAGCAATGAGAGAAGTTGTAGAAAATAAGCTGAGGGAGGAAGCTTGGTTGAGGAAACAAAGAAATTTGCCTGCTGGAATTGGAGTTTCAAAGCAAAAAAGCTCTTCAGTCTCTTTAGAGGTGGAACAAGAAGTTATGGTAATTGAAGAAGCTAATCCACCTTTTAAAATCAGAAAAGTCGTTGTACCCTCTATGTATCAAGAGCAAATGACAGAACAGCTTGCTACTCAACTTACAACCTTACCATTGGTGTCTTTGAATCAAGAAAGAACCATGGTTGAGAGAGCTAAACCTGCACCAAAAAGATCTAAGCCTGAAAGGACCAATGCCTTGGTAACAGAAGCTGAATCTGAACTTGTTGTTCTTGTACTTGAAGCTGCACCTCCAACAACTCTAATGCCCACTCCAGCCTTAGCCACAGCCTTCCAAGATATGCTAGCTACCCCAACAACTACTAAGACCTTACTGCTATTAACTTCTAGACCACAATTTGACAGAACAACAATTCTAGCTCATTCTACATTTGCCAAGTCCTCAATCGACCACACTGACAAGCTACCATATGGAGCACCATTAAATGCAGAAGCCTTTCCAAATGTTGTTGAAGTTTAGATGGATCTGATGCTGGCCAACTATCACACCATCATGGCCAATCAGTGTGAACTCCAAGCCCATCAGCAAGCACTAGAAAAGAGAATGGACAAGAAGGAACAACTCATGCTGCAAATACTGAAGGCTCTTCAAAAATGAAAAGGCAATCAGTGATGGCCTTCTATGTTCCCTAATCTATGGTTTTGATGACGTCAAAGGAGAAGAAGAATGAAGAAAAGCTTCAGTTGAGGAGAAGTCTATTCTGGGAGAGCTAGAAGTCATTGCATTCATATCATTCATGGCATTTAGCATTTTAGAATTTTGTTTATCATCATTTTTATATTTCTGGAAACATTTTTAAGTTCTCAAAGTATATTTAGACTCACTTCAGAACAGTTTATTTCTATTTATTTTAGAATGATATATTGTTTATTACTGTTTATTTTAGAACAGTTCTCTTTTAGTTACTCATGCTCTGATATTATTACTCTATTATTTTCTTACAATGTCAACTTATGCAAAGTTTTTGGCATGATATTCTTATTTTTTTGAATTGCTTTGAATATATATATATATATATATTATCACGATGGCTTTGATAATTCGCTTTGTATCATCAATTCTCTATTACTACATATATTTTGCTTTGATAGTTATAATATTTACAACTCTTTGATTACTTCATTTTTATTCGTGCTCTAATTTATCATGAACTTTCTTAACCATTGGAAATTGAGATAATTTGAAACTCATCTTGTCTTATTGGCAAATGTTTAAATTGTTCATGATTAATGATTTCCAAATTTAAACAATCTTTCTGATTAATTATACTTGTCTTTGAAGTTTCTGGTTAGCTTGACTACTTTAATAACCTTAGAAAGTACATTTTCTCTTAATCAGATGACTAAAACAAACAAACTATATGTCTCTACTCTTTCAATCAAATTATTTTCTCTCACCAAAGGTTTTCTTAAAAATTGATTTGCCATCATAGAAAAAGGGGAGATTGTAAGCTCCAATACCTTCAAAAGCCACCTCGTGATCTGAATACCTTTTGAGCTAAAGGTTTTACAAATCAAGTTTTAATAAAATCTTTTATTGACTAACTGTTTGTTTGAGTATTTTCTTTTGTGAGTTAGATCATTCAATTCACACCAAAATGAGTCATAGATTGCACAAAGTTCAAAGTTCTTTTATATGTTTCATCTCTAAACTTATAGAAAAGAACACTTTGTCATATCTATGATCTCTCTCACTCAAGAAGCATATCAGAAAGTTTAGAAGGATGAATCTATGCCATCAAAAAGTAAAACAAGCCATCAAAAGGATCACATATGCTTCAAAAGGATAATCTATCTAAAAGGCTATGTCTAGAAGGGTGACCACTAGAAAGTTGACACTCTTGAAATACTGCACCCTTAAAGCTTCTTCTGCATGATTCAAGGATCATTTTCAAAAGTCAAATGTGACATGACAAGACATGAAAGATGCTGACAAGTCTAAAAAGTTAGTGAACCATCAAATGACAAGTTTCTTTCTTCTTTGGTAATATTTCTATTTGCTGAGAAAGAAAGAAAGCTAATTCTCCCTCTAGTCTTAGACTAGTGGATCAAAAAGGTTTAAGGCTCAAGATCTGCACATCTCAATGGATACATTTCAAGGTCTATAAAAAGCTAGAAGACGATGAAGAACCAGTTAAAAAGTCTAGCACTCTGTGGAGTCAAAGATCATTCAAAAATACTTTGAACATCTAGAAGTTACTTGTTGTAACTTTTGAATCAAAAAACCTTATCTTAGCTGTGTTTTAGCAAATACCCTTTTACAGAGAGATTAGAGAAGTCACTACACACTGCAACTAAGTGCTTATGCTCTTCTAAGAGTTTAGTGTGAGTGTATTAAACACAAACCCCAAATCTACTTATTGTAACCTGATTTGTTATTGGTCATTATGAACTTGGAGAGGCTAGGAAAAATGTTACTCAGTGTTAGCTTGGAGAGGCTTTGTAAAGACTATTCATTTGGATAGCTTGGAGAGGTTGAGAAGAACTACTCAGCTGTAAAAGCTTGGAGAAGCTTGAACACAATACTTAGTATACAAACTCTAAACAAAGTGTTGGGAACTGGATATCGGCAAGTTGTTGGCCGAACCGGTATAAAATGACTCTGTGTGATTTTTCTGTCCTTTCTACTCTTTAATATTGTTGTTCATCAAGTTTCTGATTTTGTGCACAAACTTATTCACTGCATTACAAAAATATTTGTGAAACAACTGGTTTTATCTCTAACTCAATCACTTCCAAGTTCAAGACTTGAGAAACTTGTTTTAAAAGTTTTTTAGGAACTAAAATTTGATTAGAGGCATGATTCAACCCCCCTTTCTCGTGCTACTTCGTCCAACACAAACTTGTCCTCGTTCCCTTCCCTGTCGCAAGTAATTCCTGCTGGTACCTGCTTGGCGGATTTTTTTGCCATTCATAAATAGTCCATTGTCCCCACCATCATGTAAGAAGTCCTCCTTCTAGCTGAAAATGTGTTGGGCTATTTGATGTGCTGGCATGGTCAAATAAAATGTCTCTGTCTTGGTGTGCAATATGTGGTGGCATGCAAGAGAGATATTTTCCTCTTATTTTTCATATTTTTGAGTTAAAGTTGAAATAAATTTCTATTCAATAAATAAGTCATATTTAAGCCTTTTAAAAAATGTTTAATAAATACATTCAGGCCTAAGCTTTTAAAAAGACATATTTACAAAATTACGTGTTCCCTGTTCACACACTTTGCAAATTCATGGTGGTAAATTTTAAGGGAAAAAACATTCAAATCAATAATTCACAAATGCAAATTCTTCATCGACATCATCATTGTCATGTTGTTGTTATTATTATACATTATATAGTCTAAAATTTTGATGATATATAGAGTGAATTATTTTACAGTATCTTCAGATTGTGAAAATGACATCAAACCCCAAATTTGACCAGAAGTTACACATTAACCTTTTTATCTGACTAATCATTGTAAAAACGAAATCAAACCCCAAATTTGACCAGAAATTACGCATTAACTTTTTTATTTGACTAATCGTTGATATAATACTATTTCAGGAAAAAGAAAACAATTTAAAAAGCTCACTTACTATTTTTTTTTTTAATTTCTCAGAATATACTCTCACCTGATAGATAAAAGACTAATATTCAAGAAAACGATCAAATGCCTAAACAAAAATTCCTCCTAATAATATTTTTTTCACATATATAAATTTTGAAATCGAATCTAAAAGGTCAAGAACTCATGTTTAAAGAACATGAGTCCCTTTCACTTATACCAACGCCATTTGATAAAAACTCACTTACTATTAGTTGTTACCAAACTTTATATTACGGCAAGTTGTTACCAAACTTAAAATATATGTTCTAATAATGATATAAAATATTGATATATACATATTATTAAATTTTGAAATTATTACTCTATTAAGAGAATAAATTATTAATAGTAACAATAATTTGTAATAATTATTTTTTTAAAATAAAAATTGGATATTTTCTTAGTTATTAATTTTAGAATACTAATGTTAAAATCACAAAAAAACTTTCGTTACTTTCTTCTTGATACATTTTTATATACAATATTAATAAATAATTTTTTTATATAAATTAATATTCTCAAATCTATATATGAACTTTTCATTTTTTAAAAATAATTATTACAAATTATTGTTATTATTAATAATTTGCTCCCTTAATATAGTAATAGTTTAAAAATTAAATTATATCAAATTAAAAAAATGGCATTTCGATCAAAAATGAAATAATAAATATAAGATAATTGATAAGTAACTAAAACAAATGAAAATAGATTAAAGTGTAACTTTTCTTAATTTTTTAGGGATGAGTGTATATTTTAAAAGTATATGGAGGAGAGTGTAATAAAATCATTTCTTAATAGAGGGGAAAAAATTGAAAATATTTTCTATAAGTTAATTTAAAATTGAGTGTTTTCCGTGGATGTTTGCTTGTCAAAATATTTGTTAGAAATAAACTTTTCTAGCGACTTTTCTTCAATTGCTGCCGAATTGATGCATTTGGCTGTAGTAACAATTTTATATTAGAACTACAACTTATACTCATTTGCTTACCAAAAACAAAAACAAAAAGTTATACTCATTCCGTACACGCTGAATTTATTTTAGAATTATTCTTCGCAAATATTGCATGATGCCAGATAAATGTATAAACAAAAGGTGTGTCAGATATTAATGGTAATGACAATATTGACTTTACATTCTAATCTTGAAATATAATTAAGTCTCTTATATAGTGATGGAAATTCATAACCAACCAAACCACGTCCACATACTGTAGGGTCAATCGAACTAGAATAGTATCCATCACTTCTTTTTCATTTTTGTCCGGATGTTGGATGGCGGCATGGTGTAACAAACACTCCCTTGGCGGTTCTTGCAATGTGTATCCTTAGTTTGTGTCGGGTTGGATATTTCCAACAATCACTTGTTTGGTATCTCCAACTTCCAAACATTATTCTTTACACAAATCTGTATATATTTAAAATTACTTATTAAAATTTCTTCAACAAAAAATGTATTTAAATTTGTACAGTAAAATAATTAGCACGTTAAAATTCGACTTGCAGAATATTTTTTGACATGATTTATCAATAGCATCAATATATGCTGAATCAATAAAGTGGCATGACCTGTAAAAATAACAAAATAAGTGATTAATTAGATTTTTATATATTTATTTTCTCTCATATTTAGTTCATTAATCTTCTTTTGTGCTTAATAGGATTAATTTGGGCCATTTTGCATTTTATTGAGTTTTGGTTGAGCTAGATTTAGCTTTTCCAGCATTAAACTAATTTTGATACTATTTTGGTTTTTTGGGCATATCTTGAGTTATAAAGCTCATTTTATTGTGATTCTTGATTTGCAAGAAAGCTGAGAGATGGACCCACAATTCCTATGAGAGGTCAGAGGCCAATTCTGATGATAAGAAGCTGAAACTGGGCCTAGAAGTAAGCTGAAGAGATGTACTCGCAGTTTCTGAACTGGGTGCAGTATCTGGACTATATCTTGGTCCATAGTAGCCCAATTAAGCCTATTCTAGTGGCGTTTTGAAGCTAACATTCAAAGCTACAATTCTTCTTCAGAATACAAATCCAAACAGTTGCATATTCCTGGCCAAAACCATGGAAAACATTACTAGTTGTATTAGAAAGTTGAATTTAGTATTTTTAGCATAATTTTCTCTCTAGAATTCAGAATTTAGCAAATAAGATGTCCAAATTCATCTAGGAGACACGAAGATTAATGTAATAACTGTTACGGATTGTTTGGAGATGTTTCTTATTCTCTGATGGCTGAATTGAGTAGGGGCAAAACATTCTTTGTAGGGGATTAGACAGATTAGGAGAATATACAATTTTCGATTTTTTTTTCTTCTTCTTCTCTCTTCTCTCACGCCCCCCCACCTTTACATTTTCCTCCATTCATGGAGGAATAAACTTTTATCTGATTCAAGAACCAAAAGAAAGCAATCACACTCTTGAAGATTAGTGGAATCTAGATTCAATCCATTAATTTGATTTCATCTCTCTTTCTCTACTCTTAATTTTGTTTGGGAATTGAAGGTTTTCATTTCTAAATATAATTGAGAAGTCAATTGTCTTCATTCTATTCGTTCGATTGTATGAGTCAATTGTTGAAAGAAATTTGAATTAGATTAACTGCTGCATTGGTACATTAAATTGATTATATTCTATTTGGTTCTAAAGATTTCTGAACTGAATTGTTTTTGTAATTGGTTGTATGCATGGAAGTTTTTGTGTGAATGCTAAATTCTATTTGAGGTTTCATTTGGATTTATTGTTAATCACTGAATTGGGTTTGTTAATGTATTTTTTTTCATCTAATAATAGAGGGTAATTGCTCTTCTTGGTTCTTGGATTGGGTTTCATATTCTGTTTTAAATTCATTTTGAGTAGCTGCAATTCTTATTATAGAACCACCAAACCCCACTTCAAATTTCTGATCTTATAGCATTTGTTATCCTTGTGAGACGACCTGAGTTACACCCTTTGCTACAAACTAGTGTAATTTGGTTTTATTGTAATTTGACCGAGCTCAGCACTCGAGTCAAATTTTGACGCCATTGTCGGGCATGATTGATGTTATTTGGTCATGTGAATATGTGTGAATGTCATTGCTAGTTCTGTTTGTGTTTGAGTTTGCTTAAGTTATTAGTTTTAGTTGCCAGTTAGTGTGTTAGTAGTTTAGTTTCACGGTTCTTTACCACTAACTCTTTTCAGTTTGATTTTAGGGGACTTGATCCTATAGGAAAACAACCTTGTGAGAAAAACTCAATCCTTAAAAGGATTGATTTCGCCCCTGTTTTTGCCAAATTTGGCCATTTAGATAGAGTTTTTGCTGTCTTTTGTTGTTTTTTGATCATTTCGGGATATATTGGGTATTTTTGCTAAAGATTTTTGTTGTCTGATTGAGCTGATTTTTGGTAGGCTAAAGGAACGGGGTTTTCTGAGTTCAAGTCACTATTTAATAGTGATGCATGCCACTTTTTGGCCAAATTCTTTCGTTTAGATCACTTTTTTTAATTTTTTAAGATTTTTCTTTGCATTTTTGGACTCCTTGAGGGTCAAATAATTGAGCTGTGGTGGTCCCATAATTTTTAAAAATCATTTGGTAGCATTTTCAATTTTTCTTTGATTAATTTTGAGTGTTTGTTTGTATTTTCTAGTGTTTTGTGTTAGGTAGTAACATAGTTGTGCATATAATTCTATTTGCTGCCTTGTTAGTGTATGACTAGGTCTGACCCAAGTCTTAATTTAATTGAATTTGATCTTGAAGTAGAGAGGACTCTTAGACAAATTAGAAAGCTAAGAGAAGATTGTTTGAGACTAACAATTCTATTTTTGATTCTTTTCCTGAATTGGCTACTAATAATTCTAAATTTGCAGGAAGTGTAACATCCTCAATTTTATGTCGTGCTAAATTACCTCAATAACCCTGAGTAATTGGTACTTAATGAGAAATTATGAGATTAAGGCTTAATTAAGGGGTCAACTCGGATGAGAAGAGTCAAGAGAATGCTTAATTGAGGTTAGATAATCTCTAATTAAGCGAGTCAGAGCCCTTATAGCTTAATTAAGTACTAATCGCCCTTAATTAGCTTAATCGAGTTTAATTAAGGTCAATCAAGCTTAATCATAAGATTAATTTTTGTTAATTGTGTTCTTGTGTGTTAATCACTAATTCTTGCTTAATCATCTTAATTAAGTTGTATGAGCACTTAATCACATGATTAAATTCAAATTTAGTCAACTAGATAATAAAGTAGAGAGTGATGTCACTTAAGCAAAAAGCATTGACAAGACTACTTTATGTAAGAGTTTGACCATGCTTTGTCTCCCCATCATCCCATTTGTCCGCTTAGTCACTAATTAACATAAGATGACACAAAATTAAGCAAAATATCTCACTCTCCTCCTTTAATGTTGGACGCCACTTTCAAGCACACACACACACACACTCACATTTTTATTTTCACTCATCCTATTCTCTCTCTTCAAAGACAAATCCTCCAACTTCTCTCTAAAACTCTCTTCATCTTGTTCATCTTCTTCTTCCTTTCACCGCCACCACCACCCAAAAACCACTCACTTAGCCCTTCAAAGACCTCATCTTTGGGTCTTTGGAGACAAGATGTAAACACTACAACCTCCATTTTCACAGGATCTCACGAGCTTCTCCTTCCACCAAGCCAAACCACCACCATCTACAAGGAAAGGAACCACCATCATCTTCTTCTTCTTCTCTTGTTTTTGAGCCATTTCTAAGAAACGTAGTGATCTTCATCCTTTTTATTTTGTTTGCTCAAGAAAGCTTGGAGCTTGGTTCTTTCATGACCAAGATCTCTAAGTGAAAACTTGAGAAGATCCTTCATGCTCTTCAAAAGCAAAAGTTTCCATTTTTGGCAAAATATGTTCTTGTTGTTCTTCAAGTGTTCTTAAATTTCCTCTTTTAGTAAAATATGTTCTTGTTGTTCTTCAGGTGTTCTTAAGTTTCTACTTTTGGCAAAATAGGTTCTTGAATGTTCTTGATGGTATCTTTCTTAAAGTTGTTCTTTTTATGATGAGTTGATGATTAGAAAAGCTTCATCTTATTATGTTTTCATGATTTGATAAGATTATAAACATTCTAAAAGCTTTAAACTTTAAAAAGTTTGCTTCTTGATACAAAAAAAGTGGCGCAAGTTTTAGTGCCATCATAAAGTCTTCTTTTGTTTTATTTTGGAGACAAAGATATATGTAAAAGTCTAAGCTTTTTAGAATAACAAGCCTTTTTGAGTTATAAAATGATATCTTGTTACTTTGTGTCTTAGAAATCAAACTTTAAAGAAAGGACATTTCATAAAGTTTCAAACTTTACACAAGAATGAAACCTTTAAGTCATAAAAGTATTGTTTTGCAACATTTAATTCATAAATTTTAGATCTTGAACCAAAACAATGCAAAAAGGTGTTAACTTTTATGAAGATCAAGACGTTTTAACCTTGAAGTCAATGTTTCATATCACTAGTTGATAAAGTAGGAACCTTTTTAATGAAGAGACAACTTTAAATCATAAAGTTGAGACCTTGATAGTCTTAGAATAATTAAATGAGTCAATTTTCATAAAGAACAAGACTTTTTATTTAAAACAGCTAGTAATTTGTATCATTATTTCATAAAGATCCAATCTTAAGATAAGAACTTAATATCAAAGGCACTTACTTTCATAAAGAATAAAACTTTATGACTACCTTATAAAGAATGATAACTTTAATGAAGTCTAAAGTAAAACCTTGACGTGTTATTAATGAAAGCTTAAAACTTCGTAAGTTGAATAAGTTAAAAATCACCCTTGGTGATTAGTGAACATTGGTGTTGTTGGGTTCATGATGTGGTTATGTATTGTCATGACCCAAGGATTAGAGGGATCTCGAACTCCTTGGGAACAGAAGTATGATTAGGCCTCTGAGCATACCATGAACCTAGGAATCACTAAGTGAACTATCTCAAGGAAAGGAAACAATCACATAACTTAATTAATTTGAACAAGTGTTCCATAAGACGTGTACTTAAGTAAAGAATACTTCCACACAAGGACTAAGTAACTAAAAGACCATAAACACATATCCTAACTGTGTGACTCTCTCACTGGTAACCACGAGAAATCATATGATGAATCATAATGTGCTTCGCAAAGAAAAACACAAACTATAAACCCCTTTAGGGTATGAATATGTGATGCCATTCGGCATGATGAATGATGAGTTGGATTGAGCTTTGTTTCATGATTGAATGATGAGTGTGATGATATGATATAGATATGATGAACTGTTGGTTGAAAGTTTATGATTAGCATTTTGGGGAAGCTCCAGTCTAGCTGTTATGCTGCCAGATTTTTGTCAAAATTATGGACTTAGTCATATCATTGCATGTGTCTAGTCAAAGAAGTATTATACATGTAAAGTATAATGATAAGAAATGAAAGAATGGGACATGACCCCTCGATCACTTCTGGGAAGTAGGAGACGGTGATCCACAAGGAACCTCTATGAGGGAGGCAAGGGTGACATGGAGGACCCTCCAACTTAAAGGTAACTAATATCGGGTTAGTCTAACTTGGTTAGTACTGCGTGACGACGGTTACGGAATGAGCTCATGTCCAAAAGCAGTCTATTTCAAAGGAAAGTAAAGAATGTTAAGGATGTGTAAAAATGAAAGTTAATGTAGGGCCATGGTCAAGTTGATGAGTTGCATAGTCATGCATGTTATTATATTCCTCACGTGCATTATGAATGTTTATTATGTATATCAGCCTGTATGCCTATGTATGACACTATGGATATGATGATAAAGTTAAAAGTAACCCACTTCGGGATTTACATTTTCTGAAAATTATTAAAATTGAACCGATATCTATCCACTATTTTTATATTAAACCTAAAGTGGTTGGGACGATGACGATGGCATTGTGTTTGTCTAGTCGCGATCCTACTGAGAAATTTAGTATTTCTCACTCCTACGTTTCTGTGTCATCTTCAGAGGATGTCGGCGTCGGGCATGGTGGTGATTTTCATTGAGTTTCCGGTGATGCATTGGCACTTTGACCCTCTTTGAATGCATCTGCGTTTGGCCTTTCGTGCGAATGCGGGTCTACATGTTCCATAGTCGCTAGTTCTGTGCACCTGTGATGAGTCCGTTTTTCCGCCCTTATGAGTCATTCGAGGACATCACTATGGATGACATTCGCCCGCCTTTCCATCCTCCGAGGTACCCCACTGACGGAGATTCCGACTCGGACACCCACCTGACACCAACAATTTTGTTGGATTCCGATCCTTCGGAATCGTCCTATCCGAGCTATCGCGTGGAGATGGACCCGTCTGAGCCTTCCTACTCATCTGCAATTCGTCTGTCGTTTGATTCATCTGATTTGCGGTCGTGGGTTCATTCGTACTCGTGCCGTGCCTCGTGGGTGTGGCTGTGCTCGAGGAGGAGGTTGTGGTGATATTCCTCCCGGTGGATTCGGAAACGGCTACCTCCCGCTAGATGAGTGAGGTGTTGATTTGCATGTAGAGCTGAGCACGAGGATAACCCCTTTTTAGTTGTAGCAGGGGTTATTATTTTCTTTTGGCATGTATAGACGGATTGGGATTTCTTATGTATTTCCTTTTATCATGTATTTCATTAGGGTATTTTGTAGGGCCGACAGTAGGCATCGGACCCATTGTTATCATTGTGTATGACTGCTGTTATTACTACTACTATATTAACTATGGGATGACTATGGAATGAACGTTATCTTTATCTAAGATTGGTTATTGTCAATGCTTTTAGTTATGTTAAATGCGATGTATGAATGAGATACCGACGTTTGTATTATATGCTCACGATGCACCCATGGCTCTCGATTTCAAAAACGGTTTACTTGTTTTATAAAAAAAAAATAAAATTTACCCCTATTTTCGTTAAAAAGTAATTTCTAAAAGGTAATATTGGTTCCGTGAGCAAAGTAACAACTAATAATTCCATAATATGACTTAAGCATAGAATGGAACTGTTAGGGTGTTATAGGAAGCATGGCTAATAGAACCTTGAAGGAACTTGTGGTACCTGATGTCAACTATTAAGCTTTGGCCATCTAGTACCCGAATTTGGATGCAGACTTCGAGCTAAAATCAGGACTGATACATCTACTACCCAAGTTTCATGGCTTATCAGGAGAAGACCCTCACAAGCACTTGAAGGAATTCCATGTGGTGTGCTCAACCATGAAACCACATAAAGTAGAGGAAGACCATATCAAGCTGAGGGCATTTCCTTTCTCCCTGGATGGATCTTGTAACACCCTAATAGCTCCATTCTATGCTTAAGTCATATTGTGGAATTACTAGTTGTTACCTTTGCTCGCGGAACTAACATTACCTTTTAGAAATTACTTTTTAAACGAAAATAGGGGTAAATTTTTTTTTTTGAATAAAACAAGTAAACTGTTTTGAAATCGAGAGCCATGAGCGCATCGTGAACATGTAATACAAACGTCGCTATCCCATACATACATCGCGTTTAACGTACATAGAAATCATAAGAATAACCACAATCTTAGATGAAAATAGCATTCATTCCATAGCCACCGCATAGTTAATGTAGTAGTAGTAATAGTAGCAGTCATACACAATGATAACAATGGGTCCGATACCTACTGTCGGCCCTACAAATAACCTAACGAAATACATGATAAAAGGAAATACATAAGCAATCCCATACACCCATACATACCACAAAAAATATGATAACCCTAGCTACAACCAAAAGGGGATATCCTCGTGCTCGGCTCCGCATGTAAATCAACACTTCACGCATCTGGTGGAAGGTAGCCATTCCCGAATCCACCGGGATGAATATCACCACGTCGTCTTCCTCGAGCACGGCCATGCCCATGAGGCACGGCACGAGTACGGATGAACCCGCGACCGTGAACCGGGGGTGGTGTGTGATGAGGGGCTGCAGAAGAAGAAGACGAGTCGAACGACAGACGGATCACAGACGAGTAGGAAGGCTCAGACGGGTCTGTCTCCACATGATAGCTCCGATAAGAAGGCTCCGAAGGATCGGAATCCAATGAAACTGTCGTTGTCAGGCGGGTGTCCGAATCGGAATCTCCATCAGTAGGGTACCTCAGAGGATGGAAGGGCGGGCGAACGTCATCCATAGTGATGTCCTCGAACGGCTCATGAGGGCTGAAAAACGGACTCATCACGGGTGCACGGAACTAGTAGCTATGGAACATGTAGACCCGCATCGCTGCTTGAGCAGTCAGCACAGATGCATTTAGCACCGGGTCGAAGTGCCATTGCATCACCGGAAACTCAATGAAGATCACCACCGTGCCCGACGCCGGCATCCTCTGAAGACGACACGGAAACGTAGGAGTGAGAAATACTAAATTTCTCAGTAGGATCACGACTAGACAAACACAGTGTCATCGTCATCGTCCCAGCCACTTCGGTTTTAATTATAAAAGCAGTGGACAGATATACGCTCAATTTTAATGATTTGAAAACTTAAACTCTGAAGCGAGTTGCTTTTAAACTTAACATCATAACTACATCATCATAATCTAACATACATGCTGAAAGATAGAGTAAACATTCATAATGCAAATGGGCAACATAAGTACATGCAAGGACATGCATCATCATAGACTTAACTATGGTTATACTTTTGACTTTACTTTCATTTTTAGCACATGCTTAACATTCTTTACTTTCCTTTGAAATAGACTGCTTTTGGACATGAGCTCATTCCATGACCATCGTCACGCAGTACTAACCAAATCAGACTAAGCAGATATTGGTTACCTCTAAGTTGGAGGGTCCTCCATGTCACCCTTGCCTCCCTCATAGAGGTTCCTTGAGTCTTTATGGATCGCCGTCTCTCACTTCCCTTACCAAAGTGATTGAAGGGTCATGTCCCATTAATTCTTTGTTTATCATTATACTTTACATGCATAATACTTCTTTGACTAGACACATGCAATGATATGACTAAGTCCATAATTTTGGCAAAAATCCGGCAGCATAACGGCTAGACCGGAGCTTCCCCAAAATGCCAATCATAAACTTTCAACTAACAGTTTGTCATATTTATATCATATCATCATACTCATCATTCAATCATGAGACAAAGCTCAATCAAACTCATCATTCATCATGCCGAATGGCATCACCCATTCATATCCTAAAGGGGTTTATAGTTGTGTTTTTCTTTGTGAAGAATATTATGAATCATTATATGATTTCTCGTGGTTACCCATGAGAGAATCACATAGTTAGGATATGTATTAGTAGTCTTTTAGTTACTTAGCCCTTGTATGAAAGTATTCTTTACTTAAGTACATGTCTTATGGAACACTTATTCAAATTAATTAAATCATGTGATTGTTTCCTTTCCTTGGGATAGTGCACTTAGCGATTCCTAGGTTCATGGTATGCTTAGAGGCCCTAATCATACTTCTGTTCCCAAGGAGTTCGAGATCCCTCTAACCTTGGGTCATGACAATGCATAACCACATCATGAACCCAACAACACCAATGTTCACTAATCACCAAGGGTGACTTTTAACTTATTCAAGTTACAAAGTTTTAAACTTTTACTAATAACATACCAAGGTTTTGCCTTAAACATTATTAAAGTTGTCATTCTTTATAGAGTAGTCATAAAGTTTTATTCTTTATGAAAGTAAGTGCCTTTGACATTAAGCTCTTGTCTTAAGATTGGATCTTTATGAAATAATGATGCAAGGTACTAGCTTTTTAAATCAAAAGTCTTGTTCTTTATAAAAGTTAACACCTTTTGGCATTATTTTGGTTCAAGATCAAAACTTTATGAATTAAGTGCTACAAGACAACACCTTTATGACTTAAAGGTTTCATTCTTGATTAAAGTTTGAAACTTTATGAAAGGTCTTTTCTTTAAGGTTTGATTTTTAAGACATAAAGTAACAAGATATCATTTTATAACTCAAAAAGACTTGTTATTCTAAAAAGCTTAGACATTTTCATGTATTTTTGTCTTCAAAATAAAACAAAAGAAGACTTTATGATGGCACTAAAACTTGCACCACTTTTTGTGCATCAAGAAGCAAACTTTTTGAAGTTTAAAGCTTTTAGAATGTTCATATTCTTATCAAATCATGAAAACATAAAATGGTGAAGCTTTTCTAATCATTCACTCATCATAAAAAGAAAGGAACAACTTTAAGCAAGAGAACAATAAGAATATATTCTTCCAAAAGAGAAAACTTAAGAACACATGAAGAACATCAAGAACACATTTTACTAAAAATGAAAACTTTGGCTCTTGGAGAGCATGAAGGATCTTCTCAAGCTTTCACTTAGAAATCTTGGTTATGAAAGAACCAAGCTCCAAGCTTTCTTGAGTGAACAAAATGAAAAAGATGAAGATCACTACCTTTCTTGAAGGTGGCGCAAAAACAAGAGAGGAGGAAGAAGAAGATGATGACTCCTCTTGATGATGATGGTGGCGGTTTTGCAAGAAGGAAGGAGAAGCTCTTGAAATCTTGTGGAAATGGAGGTTATATTGTTTTGATCTTGTCTCCAAAGACCCAAAGATGAGGTCTTTGAAGGGCTAAGTGAGTGGTTTAGGGTGGTGGTGGTGGAGAAAGGAAGAGGAAGATGAAGAAGATGAAGAAGTGTTTAGAGAGAAGTTGGAGAATTTGGCTTGAAGAGAGAGAATAGGATGAGTGAAAATGAAAATGGATGACGGAGGGAGAGAGAGAAGATGGCGTCTTCATTAAGGGAGGGAGAGTGAGATATTTTGCTTAATTTTGTGTCATCTTGTGTTAATTAGTGATTAAGGGGACAAATGGGATGATGGGGAGACAAAGCATGGTCAAATTCTTACATAAAGTAGTCTTGTCTAATGTTTTATGCTTTTATGACATCTGTAACATCCCCAATTTTTGTCTAAGCTAATTAACTCGATGTCTCCGGCTAATTAGAGGGGTTAGCGATTAATTGAGAACTAATCGGCTAATCTCGAGAGCAAGGGCTTAGTAAATTAAAGGCAAGTCAACAAGATAAGTGAAAGTTAACAATTGAAACATAATGCATTAAAAGTTACAATTAAAAGTCTAATTGCCCAATCCTTATTAATTCATGATTTAGAACATAAAATCAAGGTGACCTAACCTAATTAACTAAGAGCATATAAGTATCACATCTTAATCACGTTAACCCTCACCTCTTCTTTACATAATTAATGAGGAAAATCCTTTTTATTGAAAATGTGCTAATGTGTAATTAAACCAATTGAATTAATTAACATTTAGATAATTGTAACAATGGTAAAATTTTAGAAACTTCCCTTTAATTATTGTTTGAAAGTTTGGTTAAGGCAAGAGCCATATCCAACCATCCATTTGTCTTCTCATCATATACCATTAGATCAAGAGTCCATGTTAGTAGATTCCTTGAGTCAAGACAAAAGATCTACTCTCCTCCATCAAGATTGTGACACTTGGAGTGATCACATCCACCCAAGCCAATCCCAAGAGTAGTCATGCTTTTAACCACTTGAGAAAACACCAAATGGTCCTTACCCAAACACCAAGACTCAAGGAAAACACAACCCACCCTTTTACCCCAAGGTTCCTAGCCCTTTTACTTGAAAAAGAAGTAAGACTCACCTACTCTTTCTTGCTTGTTGGAGAGGCAAAGCAATCAGCCCACTTCCCCCCATTTTTGTGCCCCAAACAGCCCCCCACTCTCTCATTTGTGATTTTTATCCTCTCACTACAAGCCTAAGCTCTCACTTCTCTCTAAGCCTCATTCTAGCTCTTCTACTCTTCCAATTCCTCTTGTTCTTCTTCCCACTTTCACACCCCATCCAACTCTCTTTCCTTTCACCATTCCACAAGCCCTTCAAGGACCACCCTATTTGGTTCTTGAGGAAGCAAAACAAACACTCACTTAGCCCCATTATCAAGCTCAAGGAGGAGGAAGGTCATCTCCAACCCATCAACTCTTTCTACTCCTCAAGAAACTCATTTAATAGTGACTCTAACCTTCTTCTTTTATGTGTTCTTCAAGCCTTTGAACTCCTAAGCTCTCCATAGCTAGGTGGTTCTAGGACTTGTTCCCAAGGCCTCATGGCCATGCTTGTTGATATGATGAGTTTTCATGTGTTGTGTTCTTCTCTTTGGCATGAAATTTTCGGTTGGTATGTCTATTGTCGTTGAACCAAATTTTTAGAAGTTAAAACATTGAGTAATATCAAGATCTCAAAGATTAAAAGTGGGTTGGAAGAGAAAAGTGATCACTTGAGGAAAAGCTTTAATGTTTTTACAAGAAAACTCATTGAAACCAAAACTGTGGAAGCTGGAAAATTCTGGCAGTCTGTATGGCGCGACTGATAACTCTTTCAATATAATTCCAAATGAAACGAAACCAATTTTATGTGAAAATAGACTCATATAGATTTATACATGTAAAATACGTGAAATTTGGCCTTAAAACGAGAGAGATATGAATTTTCAAAGTCTGCTGTCCCCAGATGAGTTTCTGTTCGGGCAGTATGTAATAAAATGTGCATAACTCAAGTTATACATAACATTTTTGAGTGGGACTAAGTTTTTTAGAAAGCTAAGACATAGAGGAAGACCCCCATAAAATAGTTTTGTCAGATTCCATGTGAGGAACTCCCAGTGGAGTTGACAATCCATTAACCCGAGTTGAACTTTCAAGTCTAAATAGTCAGAATAAAATGTGCATAACTCCAGCTACAAAATGAATTTTTGAGTGGGGCTTATTTTTTTTAAAAATAGACTCAGAGAAGTATAAACATACCAAAATTCGAAGCAAAAGAGTGAAAGGTGACATTATGGTGAATTTTTGAAGTTACTGCCCCACTATAAAAGTAAAACTGTTATGGTTAAGTTTTAAAGATTAATGAGAAATAAGCTCTAAGACATTAAGACCTTTACTCTAAGCATTGGAAAAACCCTCATAATTCAACTTAAAAGTTTCAAAAAGGATAATGGATGAAATTGGCCCTATGCCTAATAAAAGAATTTATTCAAGAGGCAACCTCAATTAAAAGCTTGCACCAAATTTACTAAGCTAAGCTCATAAGACTTTGTGTGATATGTATGTCTTTATGTATCTTTATGATGACAATGATATGATGATGATGATGATGATGATGATGATGATGATATGATAATGATGTGATGATGATCATGATGATGACGATATGATATGATGATATGACATGATGATGATGATTATGATAATTTTATGATGATAAGAATGACAATGATATGATGGCAATGTGATGATGAATGATAATGATATAAATATGATATGTTGATGATATGATGCTTAATAATATACGATAAAAGAATCACATTTGGGGACGGCGATACGTAACGCCTAAATGTGGAAGAAAATTAGAACAATTTTGCATCATAAGCTATAATAAGAAGAAGATGAACTAAGGGTGTGATCCTTCAAAAGGGAAGGTGACCTAATTTAAGCTCCCCTCACCCACGACTCACATGAGGCATGGCATGACCCAGCTAGTGTAAGTACCGAAAAGTTATGGTGGCGACGGCCATGGTATGAGCTCATTACCACTTATGTTTAGTGGGTGAAAAGATAAGACTTAAGTTAAAGTCAAGTTAAGAAAAGAAAAGGGACCTCGGTCCAAACCCTTGAAGGGAAGAAGTTAAGAGAAGCTTATAGCATAGCCATGCATGTTTTATGTAATTATACTTGTGCTTATGAATATTATGATATAAATGATTAGAGAATACGTTAAAATTGAATCCGCTTCGGATATTCATGTTTTCGAAAACCTAAGAATGGAACCTTATGAATGCTCACTATTTTCATTAATAAAACCGAAGTGGCTGGGATGATGATGATGACACTTTCGTGTCGGGTTCGAGTCCTACTGAGAAATTCCATTTCTCACCCCAGTTATTCTTCCGTATCGTCACCAAATCTCAATGGCGCATTCGGCGGAGTGGAGCATGGATTCCCTACATTGTGAGCGGACGTATGAAGTGGGATGTCAGACAATGTTGATTTGGGCTTGTAGTTGCCATAGCTCTGCATCTTCATACATTCCTTTTTGTGACAAATGATGTCAATTTATGTTTGTATCTAGTATTTGGATCATGGCACGACCATGAGCCTCCTTCGTTGTAATGCTGATATGTATGTATATATATATATTATGAACCCATATCGATGTAATGATTTTGCTATATAATGCAATGTATTTGTGAATTACTATTTATTTGCCTTTCTTTTGTTTTATGATATTGGAGTAAGTATTTTATGCGGCACGCTCTTTCTCTATCTAGCTTCTCGCTCATGGTTTTACTTTTCAAAACGCTGCAATAGCGATGACGTATTTCAACAAAAAAAAAAAAAATCTTACCGTATTTTCCGCGTAACTTAATTTCAAGTGAAGTTTAGTTTTCCACGAGTATAAGTAACAACTAATAAAACGCCGTAATACGACTTAAGGGTAGTATGTGTTTATTAGGGTGTTACAACATCATTGTTTACTTTATTGTCTAGTTGACTAAATTTGAATTTAATCATGTGATTAAGTGCTTATACAACTTAATTAAGGTGATTAAGCAAGAATTAGTGATTAACACACAAGAACACGATTAACAAAAATTAATCTTATGATTAAGCTTAATTAACCTTAATTAAACTCGAGTAAGCTAATTAAGGGCGATTAGTACTTAATTAAGCTATAAGGCTTTGACTTGCTTAATTAGAGATTATCTGATCTCGATTAAGCATTCTCTTGACTGTTCTCATCCGAGTCAACTCCTTAATTAAGCCTTAATCTCATAATTTCTCATTAAGTGCCTAATTACTCAAGGTTACTGAGGTAATTTAGCACGACATGAAATTGAGGATGTTACAGATCTACCAAGGATTGGTTCTACTACTTGCATCCAGGTGCCATCACAAGCTGGCAAGACATGAAGAGGATGTTCTTGGAGAAATTCTTTCCTACATCAAGAGCTGCTGCAATCAGGAAGGACTTTTGTGGAATAAGGCAGATTAGTGGAGAGACATTGCATGAGTGTTAGGAGAGGTTCAAGAAATTGTGTGCAAGCTGCCCACACCATCAGATTAGTGACTAGCTTCTTATTCAGTATTTTTATGAAGGTCTCATGCCAATTGACAGAAGTATGGTTGATGCTACTTTTGGAGGAGCTCTGGTAGATAAAACACCTATTGCAGCTCGTGAATTAATTGCAAACATGGCTACTAATGCACAATAATTTGGTACCCGAGCCATGGTGTCAACAAGTGGAGTAAATGAAGTGCAAACCTTTGATACAAACCAGCAAAGGATGAAGAGCCGAATAGATGAGTTGGCAACCTTGGTAAGGCAATTGGCACTTGGCTAGCAGCCTTAGCCTCAGCAACCAGTAGCTATCATTTGTGGCATTTGCTCTGGACATCCAATAGATCAATGTCCACAGCTGCAAGAAAATACTAAAACTGTTGCAGGAATTTTTCCTAGGAGGCCTTACCAACAACCATAGAACCACCAGAGGAATTATGATCCCTTCCCCAATACATTTAATCCTGGCTGGAGAGACCACCCAAACTTGAGGTATGGCAATAACTCTATTCAGTTTTAGCAGTAGCAACAGTTTAGGCAACAAGCAGCAGGGCAACCATACCCACAACAGCAGGTGAAACAAGAGAAACCATAAGCCAGTAACAGTGCAGAACCTAGCCTTGCAGATTTAGTGAAGCAGATGGCAACTAGCAGTGTTTAGTTTCAACAAAGAGCAGAAGCTAGCATCCAAAATCTGCAAACACGGATTGGTTAGTTGGCTACAACAGTAAATGAGATGAAGTCTCAAGGTTCTGGCAACCTTCCTTCCTAATCCGTGACCAATCCAAAGAATGTGAGTTCCATCACTTTGAGAAGTGGCAAGGAGCTTAAGGTTCCTAATGTTGCAATAAAGAACAACCAAGCAGATTCTGCAAAACAACCAAAGGTAGCAGAAAAATTTGATTTTGCAGAAACAAAAAGAAATAATGAAGAAACAACCAAGACATCTGAACCAAGCACCCCTCTACCTTTTCCAATTAGAGTGACACAAAATAAGAAGCTGGCAGAAGCAGAATTGGACAAGGAGATCATGGAGACCTTTAGGAAAGTAGAAGTGAATATTCCACTCCTAAAAGCCATCAAACAGATTCCAAAGTATGCCAAGTTTCTCTATGACTTGTGCACTCATAGAAGGAGACTGAAGGGAAATGAAAAAGTGAGCATGGGCAGAAATATTTCTGGCATTATTCAGCCAAGCATTCCTCCAAAATGCAAGGATCCAGGGACTTTCACCATTCCATGCATCATAGGAAGCAAGCAATTCAGTCAAGCCATGTTGGACCTTGGAGCCTCAATCAATGTGATGCCTAGGTCAGTTTATCAATCCTTACATATTGGAGAGCTTAAGCCAATGGGAGTGGTGATCAAAGCACAACACACCTTGAAGGGGTTTTAGAAGACGTGTTGGTAAGAGTAAATGAGCTTATTTTTCCTGCTGATTTTTATGTGGTAAACATGGAGGATGATATGCATGTTAATCAACCAACATTGATCTTAGGTAGGCCATTTTTTAAAATTGCTAAAACTAAGATTGATGTACATTCTAGTACTTTATCCATGGAATTTGGAGATAGCAAGGTGCATTTTAATTTATTTGATGTCATGAGATATCCACTAGAAGAACATTCCATTTTTCATTTAGATATCATTGATTCATTGGTTGATAATGTGCATGAACAATTGTTGTATGATTTTCTAGAAATTATAGGTTTTAAAGATGAATTTCAATGTTCTAATTGTGATAGAATTCATGAGATATGTGCTATTTGTGCTGAGATTGATGCATGCATGCTGAAAATTCTTTTTCTACTGTTTCTGAATGTTCTATTTCTGCTATTTTTGAATGTGCTATTTCTGCTATTTCTGAATGTGCTGCTTCTTCTATTTCTGCAGATTCTAATTTAATTTCTGCACATTCTAAAAATATTGTAAATTCTATTTTTGCTGTTTCTACTAAAAATTCTATTTTTAATTGTGCAGATTCTGCTGCTGTTCCTATTTTTTTGCTATTCCAAATTTTTCTGATAAATCTGTTTTTGTTTCTATTTTTGCTGTAATTTGCAAATCTGAAAATTCTGGTTCTATTTTTTAAGTTAAGAATTCTAAAGGTGTTGTCACATTATTTTCTGTTGCAGAAAATTCTGTTTCCACTGATTTAAATTTTGCAGCATCTGTTTCTGTCAATTCTTCTACTGTTCATTCTAGTTGTGCAAATTCTGGTTGAGCACATGTTGTTTCTACTAATTCTGTTCTTTCTGCTATTTCTGAAAATTTTGCAGATTTTAGTGTTAATTTTGAAGTTTCTGCAGGTTCTGAAATTAGTAAATCTACTGTGAATTTTGAAGCTTCTGAAAAGTTTGCTGCTGTCAAATCTATTTTTCCTGTTTTAAATTCTGAAAACTCTGCACATTATGGAAATTCTAATTTTGTGCATTCTGGAAGTATGAAGTCTTTTGCACCTAATTCTGTTAATATTATTTCCAAAGGATATGATAATGCTCTTGTGCAAGATTCTTCATATGTTGCAGGTGCAGAAATTAAACTAGCTGAAGAAAACCTAAGATTAGCACCTTCCATACAAGAACCACTCACCTTAGAGCTGAAACCACTGCCAGAAAATTTGAAGTATGCATTTTTGGCACCAAATGAGAAGCTACCAGTAATTATAGCCAAAGATCTGCAACCAGAGCAAGAAGAGAAGTTGCTGAACATCCTGAGGCAAAACATGAAGGCTATAGGCTGGACATTGGCAGACATACCTAGGATTAGCCCCTCTACATGTATGCATAGAATTCAGTTAGAGGAGGGAGTAAAACTAGTGAGGCAATCTCAAAGAAGGCTCAACTTGCTTATCTTAGATATGGTGAAGAAAGAAGTGAGTAAGTTGCTGGCTGCAGAAATCATTTATCCAATTTTAGACAGCAAGTGGGTGACCCCGGTGCAAGTGGTTCCAAAGAAGACTGGAATAATAGTGGTGAAGAACTCAAAGGAGGAGCTGGTGCCTACAAGAGTGCAGAACAGCTAAAGAGTCTACATAGATTACAGGAAATTGAACCAGGCCACTAGGAAGGACCATTTCCCATTACCCATCATTGATTAGATGCTGGAGAGATTGGCAGGTCAGTTACACTACTATTTTCTTAATGGATTTTTTGGTTATTTTTAGATCCACATTGCAACAGAAGATCAGGAGAAGACCACCTTTACATGCCTATTTGGCACATTTGCATATCGGAGGATGCCTTTCAGTTTGTTCAATGCCCCAGGTACATTTCAGAGGTGCATGGTGAGTATCTTTTCTGATTTTTTTAGAAAATTGTATAGAAGTCTTTATGGATGATTTTACTGTTTATGGCACTTCATTTGATGCATGCTTTGATAGCCTTGCTAGGGTAATACATAGATGTGTTGAGTCTCAGCTTGTTTTGAATTATGAAAAATGTCATTTTATGGTTAGGCAAGTGTAGTCTTAGGACATGTTATTTCTAGTGAGGGTATTGTTGTTGATAGGTCCAAGATTGATGTTATTGCTTCTTTACCTTAGCCCACATGCATGCGGGAAGTGCATTCTTTTCTTGGATATGCAGGTTTTTACAGGCGATTTATCCAGGACTTGCAAAATTGCCCTTTCCGCTATCCAAGTTGCTGCAGAAGGATGTAGACTTCCAGTTTGATGATGAGTGTAGGAGAGCTTTTGACCAGTTGAAGTGGCATCTGATTTCTACCCCTGTTCTTCAACCGCCAAACTGGGAGTACTCATTCGAGCTCATGTGTAACGCATCAAACCCCGCCGTTGGTGCTGTCCTTTCCCAGAGGGTTGGGAAGATTCCCCATGTCATAGCATATGCTTCCTAAACCCTGGATTCTGCACAGGCTAACTATATCACTACTGAAAAAGAGTTTTTGGCTATCATTTTTGCTTTAGATAAATTTCGTGCTTATCTGTTGGGAACTAAAGTAACAGTTTTTTCTGATCATGCAGCATTGAAGTTCCTATTGAAGAAGCCAGATGCGAAGCCTCGACTCATCAGGTGGATGTTACTGTTAAAAGAGTTCGACATAGAGATCAAGGACAAGAGAGGAGTTCAGAACCTGGTGGCAGACCACTTGAGTAGGATTCCATAGACTTTAGAGCCTCTTCCTATCCGTGAGACCTTTCCAGATGAGCAGCTTCTAGAGCTGCAAGGTAAAGACCCATTGTATGCTGACTTGGTTAACTATCTAGTTGCTTTTGAGTTGCCTGCTTATTTTAAAAAGCATCAGATAGAGAAACATAGGAGTGAGGCTAAATATTATGTCTGGGATGATCCTTATTTGTGGCACATGTGTAGTGATCAGATTATTAGGCGTTGTGTGCATGAGCTTGAAATTCCTTCCATTTTGCATTTTTGCCATACACTTGCTTGCGGTGGTCACTTTGGGCCACAAGGCACTGCTAAGAAGGTCTTAGATTCATGATTTTATTGGCCCACATTATTTCATGATTTTTACACATATTGTAAGAATTGTGAACAATGTCAGAAGACAGGTACTATTTACTGTAGGAATGAGATGCCTCAACAACCATTAGTATTTTGTGAGATATTTGATATTTGGGGTATTGATTTTATAGGTCCATTTCCTATCTCATTTGGTTTTCTGTATATTTTGCTGGCTGTTGATTATGTTTCTAAGTGGGTAGAGGGCAAGGCCACCTGGACTGATGATTCTCATGTTGTTGTAGATTTTGTCAGATCATATATTTTTTTGCAGATTTGGAGTGCCTAAAGCAATCATCAGTGATCAGGGGAGCCATTTCTATAACAAGAACATGGCAATTCTACTGAAGAAATACGGTGTCACCCACAAGGTCTCAACTCCATACCATCCACAGACTAATGGACAGGCAGAGGTATCAAATAGGGAGTTGAAGCAGATTCTGGAGAAAACAGTGCAGCCTAGCAGGAAGGATTAGAGCAAGAGGCTGGAGGATGCATTATACACTTACCGCACTGCCTACAATACTCCTTTGGGGATGTCCCCTTATAGGATTGTCTTTGGCAAGGCATGCCACCTTCCGGTGGAAATTGAGCACAAAGTATATTGGGCATTCAAGAACTGCAACCTTGATATGAGCCAATCCAAACTTCACAAGAAGTTCCAACTTCAGGAGTTGGAGGAGACCCAGTTGGAAGCCTATGAGAACTCTCGCATGTACAAGGAGAAGACAAAACTCATCCATGATAAGAAGTTGCTACAGAAGGAGTTCTCGATTGGCCAGAAAGTGCTTCTCTACAATTCTCACCTCAAGCTCTTTTCTGGTAAGCTTCGTTCTAGGTGGCTTGGTCCTTATATAGTGATTAAGATTTTTCGATATGGTGCTGTGCAGGTTTTGGAGCTTGGGACCGATAAAGCTTTCACAGTGAATGGCCACCGCCTGAAGCCATTTCATGAAGACACACCCTTGGAGACCATTGAGGAGGTCCGCTTGCTAGCGGCCACTTACACTTGATAGGGGAGTTTCTCTTTTCTTTCCTTCACCTCATTTTACTTACCTTGCATTTCCATTGTGTGTAATACATTGAGGACAATGTAAAGTTGAAGTGTGGGAGGGTGGTTTTGACATGGGTTGTAGGTTGTGTCGTTTGGTAATTAGTCTTGTATTATAGATTTGTTTCATGGTTGCTTTTACTTCATTTTTGCTTAAACAAAGATTTTGCTTTGTTCTGCTTTATTCTACTTTGGTTCTCCATTGTTGAATTGAAAGTTGTTGAGTTAAGGCATTAAGCTTTAGGGAGGATAGGGTTCCAACATGATTTCATCTTCCTCTTCTTGATATGTGTGAGTTGGGTGGTTGATCTTGATTTGCCGCGATTGAGTATGTTGAATTTTACCTTCGTGAGCTTTTGAGCCTTAATTTAGATGGTTGCGTTTCATGTCATTCTTTTCCTTCTTGTGTGTTTTCCCTCATAGATTTTGTTATTCTAGAACTTACTTTGATTCTTCTTTGAGGCTACATTTTTCATATGCATTTATGAACATGATAGAGGCATTTATTTCATTTTAGCCACTTGGCCATATAGCCTACCTTGCATTTTGCCCCTTGTTTAGCCCTTTTGAGCCTTATTGACCATTCTTTGGTTTCTATCACATTACAAACTTTAAGTGGAAAACCACGTTATACCCAACCTTAGGGAATAGAGAGTGCATTGGTTTCATCATTATTGTTGTTTGGGATCAAGTGTGGGGGTTTGAAATGATGCAAGGAAAGTTTAAAAAAAAAAAAAGAAGGAGAAAAAGAAAAAGAAAAAAATAAAATAAAATTGGGAATCTTGATAAAGGGAAAAGAAAGTTCAAAGAGAGTAAGTGTGTTATGGCTTGATTTGTCTAATGACCAATATTACTTCTATTCTCTTAGGTTGTATCTTGTCATATCATCATATTTTCCTACCCTTATCTTGGCCCCATTACAACCTTAAATAAAGTCCTCTTGATTTGTGTTTGAATATGATTATGAGTAGTGGATAAATAGAAGATTAACAAGCTTATGGTAATGTATTGTCTATTGAGGTGACTTAAGTGAAACACTTTTGCCCATACACTTGCGAGTTGAGAGATTCAAACACCATCTTGTTAACCCTTTCATGCTTGATCTATTTGCATTTTGAAGGATATTGCTTAACTTACATTTTTTGAGAAATGGGGTGTTGAATGATTTGATTGTTGGAAACTCTTAATGCCTTATATGCTCTTATGTTCCTAAGCTTAGCACTTTTGATGATTCATTGGAGAATTTGTTTATTCAATTTGGTTATTCTCTTATTTTTAAGTTGCATGTTTTTGTCCTTAGTTGAATTTTGCATGAGGACATGCAAGAACTAAGTGTGGGGGAATTTGATTAATTGGATTTTTATATATTTATTTTTCTCTCATATTTAGTTCATTAATCTTCTTTTGTGCTTAATAGGATTAATTTGGGTCATTTTGTGTTTTACTGAGTTTTGGTTGGGCTAGATTTAGTTTTTCCAGCATTAAGCTAATTCTGACACTATTTTGGTTTTTTGGGCATATCTTGAGTTATAGAGCTCATTTTATTGTGATTCTTGATTTACAAAAAATTTGAGAGATAGGCCCACAACTCCTATGAAGAGGTCAGAGGCCAATTCTGATGATAAGAAGCTGAAACTAGGGCTAGAAGTAAGCTAAAGAGATGCACTCGCGGTTTCTGAACTAGGTGCAGTATCTAGACCATATCTTGGTCCATAGTAGCCCAATTAAGCCTATTCCAGTGGAATTTTGAAGCTAACATCCAAGGCTACAATTCTTCTTTAGAATACAAATCCAAACGGTTGCATATTCCTGGCCAAAACCATGGAAAACATTACTAGTTGTATTGGAAAGCTGAATTTAGTGTTTTTAACATAATTTTCTCTCTAGAATTCAGAATTTAGCAAATAAGATGTCCAAATTCATCTAGGAGACAGGGGGATAATGTAATAACTATTACTGATTGTTTGGAGATTTTTTGATTCTCTGATAGCCGAATTGAGTAGGGGGCAAAACATTCTTTGTAAGGGATTAGACAGATTGGGAGAATATACAATTTTCGATTTTTTTTTTCTTCTTCTTCTCTTTTCTCTCACGTCCCTCCCCACCTTTACATTTTCCTCCATTCATGGAGAAATAAACTTTTATCTGATTCAAGAACCGAAAGAAAGCAATCACACTCTTGAAGATTAGTGGAATCCAGATTCAATCCATCAATTCGGTTTCATCTCTCTTTCTCTACTCTTAATTTTGTTTGGGAATTGAAGGTTTTCATTTCTAAATATAATTGAGAAGTCAATTGTCTTCATTCTAATTGTTCGATTGTATGAGTCAATTGTTGAAAGAAATTTGAATTAGATTAATTGCTGCATTGGTACATTAAATCAATTTTATTCTATTCGGTTCTAGAGATTTCTAAACTGAATTGTTTTTGTAATTGGTTGTATGCATGGAAGTTTCTGTGTGAATGCTAAATTCAATTTGAGGTTTCATTTGGATTTATTGTTAATCACTGAATTGGATTTGTTAATGTATTTTTTTTATCTAATGATAGAGGGTAATTGTTCTTCTCGGTTCTTGGATTGGGTTTCATATTCTGTTTTAATTTCATTTTGAGTAGCTGCAAATCTTATTATATAACCACCAAACCCCCCCTTCGAATTTCTGATCTTATAGCATTTGTTATCCTTGTGAGATGACTTGAGTTACACCCTTTGCTACAAACTAGTGTAATTTGGTTTTATTATAATTTGACCGAGCTTGGCACTCGAGTCAATAAGTTATTGAATAAATTTACATTTTACTCTTTGAAATATTTTCACTATAATACTTTGGTCCTTAAAAGATTAATGAATACATTTTAGTCCTAAAAATTTTTACATCAAATATATCAATTTTTATAGCAAGAAAACAATATACACATTAGTCACAAAATTATATATGCATTAGTCACTTAAATATGATGGTAAGTAATGTGTGCAAATTTATTCCTTTTCATCGATTTTTATATTTGTGAAAAAGAATAAATTTATGCATGAAAAAAAAAAAAGGAGAAAAAGAGTAAATCATTGTCTAAACTCTAATAAACAACCAACATATCTATAATCTATAATCTATAATAACTATAATATTTGAGAACTATAAATTGGAAACCATTGCCACATAGCAGCTTCTAGAGCATTCTCACTCTCTCATAATTTCAAATTTTTACTAAAAAGTGAAACTTTTCAAACAAAATGGAGAGAATAAATGTAAACATTAAACAAAAAATATTATGTCACGACCTTCAGCCAGCCATGACTAGCATACAAGGAATCCTAACTCCCTAGCAAGCCTAACGTGCAAGTTTTATAGAAAAATGGACGGAGTTTCTTCCAAAACTAGAACATTTCCAAAATAATTGAAACCTGCCAATTCTCAGCCAAACATTTCATTATAGTTCAAAACATATGAAGTTATACATCAAATAACTAAGTTCCAATAGCTATACAAGTCCATTCCACTATATATAATCAAACAAGAAGGATGGTGAACTAAATACAACCCGTAACACACATCTGCCTGAGCTACATGGAGCTCTATACAGCATATAAGCTATCTATGGATATACAAAATCATTCTAAAAAGAACAAACAAGCCCCTTTGAGTGGGCTCACCAAAAGAGAGCAACAAGAACCCTACAGGGCAGGAGGATCAACTCATCTTTATCACTGAATTGGAAATAGAGAAGAGAGCCACGGGGTGAGTTATACACTTAGTGAGAAATAATATGCTTATAGTTAGCATGAGACAAGGCTCAAACTCAAACCATGCTTAAAATTATACATAAATGTATGTGATATCTTCTTTTCACAATATAAAAGAATGAAATCATAGATTTTAATGTCATAATAGAGTTTAAGGGAGGATTCTATTGCAAAAGTACAGTGCTAAGATCCAAGCATGTTCTTAAGGCCTCTTAAAAGTCTTTCCAAAAGTAGGATCTGAATTGAGACCCTTGATCCGATATAATGGATACAGTTACTCATGCAATCTAACTATTTCGTCAATGTATATCTGAGCATATTGAGCAACAATATAAGTGGCTTTCACTGGAAGAAACTAGGCGGATTTAGTTAATTCGTCAACAATCACTCAGATGGAATCGAATCCCTCAGAAGTATGTGGCAACCCAATAACAAAATCCATAGTAACTCATTCCCATTTCCATTCTGGTATCTCCATTTGTTGGTAAAGACTAGCTAGTCTTTAATGCTCTGTCTTAACCTACTGACATACTAAACACTGAAACACAAAATCACCAACATCCTTCTTCATGCCTTCCCACTAATACAACTACTTCAGATCTTGGTACATATTAGCTGAACTAGGATGAATGGTATACTTGGAATTATGGGCTTCCTCAAGGATGATTCTTTTCAACTCGCCCAAGTTAGGCACACACAAGTGATTACCACACCTTAAGGCACTTGTAAGCTCCAATGCCCTTCGGAAGCCACTTCATTATTTGAACTTATATGAGCTAAAGGGTTTTGATGAACAACAAATCAAGCTTTAATAAAATATTTTCTTAACTAACCATTTGTTTAAGTGTTTAAATGCTTCTGTGAGTTAGATCAAGTTATTTGCACAGGAATGAGTTTTGGGATTGTACAAAGTTCAAAGCTCTTTGTTGTATCCCATCTTTACACTTTTAGAAAGAGAACACTTTGTAACAATATGGTCTCTCTTACTGAAGAAGCATATTAGAAAGTTCAGAAGGATGAATCTATGTCATCAGGACGAAGAACAAGCTATCAGAAGGATCACGGACTTTTCAGAAGGATAACTATCCAGGAGGCTATGTCTAAAAGGGTGACTTCTAGAAAGGTAAAATTCATGAAATACCACACCCTCAAAGCTTCATCTACATGACTCAAAGATCATTTTCAAAAAGTCAAACGTGACTTGACAAGATCCAAAAAAGGTGCTGACAAATCTGAAAAGCTAGTGAACTATCAATGGCAATTTTTCCTCTTTTATGATACTTTTACTTGCTACGAAAGAAAGCAACTTTTTCTCTCTCTAGTCATAGATTAGTGGATCAAAAAGGCTCAGAGCTTAAGATCTACACATCTCAACTAATATATTTTGAAGTCTATAAAAAGTTGGAAGACAATGAAGAGTTGGTTAGACTATTTAATATCTTGTGCTTTGAAAGATCATTCAATACCTGTTCTTTCTCAACTTTCTGAACATCTAGAAAGTTACTTATTGTAACTTCTAAAAAGAAAAATCCTCTTTTCTGTATTGTATTAGCAAATATACTCTTACTGAGAGCATAGAGAAGTCACTACACACTACAACTAAGCATCTATACTCTTTTGAGAAATTTAAAGTGAGTGTATGAATCACAGGGAAACCAGGCTCTGATACCACTTTTGTAACGACCTTCACCCAGCCGTGATCGGTGCATAGGAAATCCTCACTCCCCAACAAGCCTAACATGCAAATTTTACAGAAAAATGGACGAAGTTTCCATCGAAACTAGGACATTTTCCATATAATTGAAACATGCCAAATCTTAGCTAGACATTTCATCACAATTTAGAACATATCTTGATTAAGTTTAGTGGCTATACATACACGAAATCTTTCATATGAAGCTATACATCAAATAACTAAGTTCCAAAAACTATACAAGCCCAGTCCACTGTATATAATCTAACAAGAAGGATGTTACACCCTCCCAAGTACAGTACTATGCTTAAGTCATAGTACCACACCCCGGAGTTGTTACTGCTACTGAATCCGACTTATCGACACAACTTCACAAGGCTACTCTGATACCTCTTGGAACTCTCTAGAGACAACACGGAAAATAGGAGTAAGAATTATAAATTCTCAGTAGGATTCTCTATAATACACATGTAATGTCATCGTTGTCATCTCCAGTTTACTTCGGTTTATTATGAAAACGGTGAACATGCATGCATAAACTGTTTAATTTTACATTTCGGAAATATCTTATCCGAAGCAAAGTTCATTTTAATCATATGCTTAGCATTTGGGGAAAATCCATAAAATCCATTCAAATATAATACCATGAGTAATAACTGGCATATTAAACGCACATAACATCTCGCACCTAACTTTACCCATACTTAAATTTATGCCATACATAAAACTTGCTTTTCTTTATGCATCTTTCTTTTCTTTGTCATCATAAAATCTTTACGTTGCCACATTCCAGTATGATCGCCATGTCATACCCCATCGAGCGTGATCGCCATGTCACGCTTCCTTAGGAATGTGGGATCTTCCTTTGGTACTTACACTAGCTGGGTCAAGCCATGCCTCATGTAAGTTCTGTGCCCTATACTCACACTTGCTGGGTCGATGCCATGCCTTATGTGAGTGGGGTACCTGCATAAGCTTTAATCTTTAATCTTTAGTCTTTAATCTTTAGCTTTTACTTGGCACACCTAGGCCTTACGTATCGCCGTCCCTAGGGTGCATTTATTGCCCTTGGGTAGCCTAGCTCGAGGTGAGCCTGGTCGCTCTTCACCCGTGACCGTCGTCACACCGACTCACCTGCAAGGGGACCCACGTGCCTCTAGGTTGGAGGGATCTCAATCTGGCCATGTGCCTCTAATATAGAGGGACCTCATCTGACCATGTGCCTCCAACATAGAGGGACCCAAATCTTAGCTGCCTTCACAAGGAGGGATTGATGTCTGGCAACGCTCGAGGTGAAGGGACCCCATGTCCTTATCATTTAACTGCCTTCACAGGAGGGATTTCAAATAATCGTCTCCGAGTGAAGGGACCCACATTTTATCTTATTGTCTGCCTTCACAAGGGACTCGATAGCTGCCTCCAAGTGAAGGGACTCACATTCAATATATTCACATTCTTTCATTCTCATGCTTATTCAAGCATAGTCATACCGAGTGTACTCATACATATACTTCATTTGTTTTCATATATCTCATCTTATACTTATGTCATTCTCAAATATAGGGTTTCTATATACCCATTCATACTCTAATTCTTTCTTATATCTAAGCATTCATATAGACTTCTTATCAGTAAATCCTGCTATGAAGATAATGGATCAGTCCGTTTCCCCATGAATAGTGCCAGCCCTCACGAAGACAGTTCAGTCATAAGCAACATAAATCAATTTAACACATATATATCAATATCAAACTGTCCTAACTCAAACTTTATATGTTTCCACTTTGTGAAATTTTCTAATTGGAGTCACTTTGTGAAACTATCACTTTCATTCGACACATTCTAGCCTGGTTCTGCCCGAATTTCATATGATCCACCCTTATTTCTATTCAACTCATTTAAATCTGAAATTTGGGTATATCATAGCTCTATATGTCTATTTTCTAACCCCTTTGGTCCCATATCATTTTGATCCATATAACTCAAGATATTTAAATTTTGCCTCAACTCGTTCAGTCACTAGCCCGAGTTACACTCCTGGAAGTATAAATTCACTAAAAATCGAAACTAAGCTCAAATCATGGGAAATTGGTCTCATATTGAAGCTAACAGGACAACCTTTCATTTGCCACAAGTTTCACTCCATTTGCTTAAGTATACCTCGAGTTATAAGTCCTGAAAGTCTACCTTTCTGAACTACTCTGTTTTGGCCTAGATTGGACATAGGACAACTTCCTCGAATCACTGGGAACAATTGGGACCATAACAAACTCGAAATCTTATATTGGGGTGTTCCCCTGTGTGTAAGCTTTCTAACAAAATTGGTTTTACTCGATTTGGAGTTGTATAGGGTGAGTTATACCCTTCTAAAGTCACTCTGCCCGGATGAAAGTCTTGAACCCTAGGTCAAACTTCAAAAATTCATATCTCCCTCAATACTAATTTAATAACCTTATATGATATATTCATGGAAATCCCTGAATGTCTACTTTTATCTAAAAATGGTTTCATCGGATTTAACCGGCTGTAGACGGCGTCGTACACTCCGTCATACGGACTGCCGTGGAATTCTTCATCCAGACAGCATACTAATTCTTCTCTCCTTCTAGTTTTCTCCTTCTAATCATAATTCTAACTCAAAATCTTCTATTAATTCAATCATAATTCATCATAATCCATCATAATACATCCAATAATTCATCAAATACATGAAGAAGAGTACAATCTCATGCAATCATAGTGCAAGGAATTCAAGAATAGAAGTAGAATCCTACCTCTTTGGAGTATGACTTGAGCTAAGTCTTGAAACTTGAAGAATTTGGATAGAGTGGAGAGTTGAGAGAGGAAAAAGAGGTGAAGTGAGGAAGGAAAGCAACGTAAGAAATGAGTGAAGAGGCGGGAGGAGGATATATATATATATATAGACAAAGCTTCAAGTGGTAGTTAGAATGAGTGGCTTTGATTGGATGAAATTTTGTCAAGGTTCATTGAAATGTCTCACTCTTTTTGTGTCAAAATTGCTCTCCACGTTGCCAGAGAAGTGAAACTCGCTTCCAGCGTATCTGAACATGACATCGGAATTCGGAATAATCATCTTGATCTCGGAACTCCAAGTTCAAAGTCGGGACTCCTTGTAATAAGATCGGATATCGGAACTCGTGTGTTGTGGAAATCAGCTCAACGATCCGAACTCGTGTCCATCCCAATGGAGTTCAACACTAAGGCCGGAACTCGTTACATTAAACTCGGAGTTCGGTTCTCATACCATTGTGTTAATCTATAACTTCTGAGATCGGATGAAGCATGAGGTCTGAGGTCGGAATGAGGATGCTTAAGATCGGAACTCGGGTGATTCAATCACATTTCCAAACCCAAGTACTTAAACCCGGAAATCGGTATCTTACATTTGATGAGATCAGAAACCGGGTATAATGTCTTTAAGACATGAAGTCGGAAGTCGTAGACATTGGAAATCAGAGAATATCATAAGATAAAGTCGGAAATCAGGAGTTTGAGACTAGATGAAGTCGGAAATTTGAGGTCATGAAGTCGGAATTAATGCTGAAAGTTGAACACAAACACACAAATTGGGAATAGTCAAACTTAAACGAAATCGGAAGTCGTACCAATACATGAAGTCAGGAATTCAGCTATGCAAACTCGGAAATTGGGAATAATTATTCTAACTGATATCCCAAAATGAAGTCGGAAATCATGGGCTTGGAAGTGAAGTTGGAAATCGGAACTCGGATGTTACAAAGGATGATGAACAAAATACAACCTATAACACACATCTGTACCCTGCTTGTATTTCATGGAGCTCTATGCAACATATAAGCCATCCATGGCTGTACAAAATCAGTATAACAAGAAGTAATAGGCTCTTTCAAGTGGGCTCACCAAAAGAGCTCAACAAGAACCTTATGGGGCAGGAGGTGTAAGATTTGTCTTTAATATTGAATCTAAAATTGAGAATAGAGCCACGAGGTGAGCAGGGTTGGCAATGGGTATCATGGGGCCAAGGGACCTGCCCCTATTTAGAATTTCGCCTCTCGTCTTTGTCCCCATCCCCGTCGTGGGTCCTTGTTCCCCATCTCCTATTAGGATTCCATGGGTTTATATAAAACACTTTTAAAAAAACTAAAAAAAGAGAGAAAAATCTAAATAAAATACTCTTAAACCTAAACAAAACATTCATAAATATCCATAATTCTTTATAACATTATCCAACACAATACAATCCAAATTAAAAATGAAATATATGATGCAAATTTATTAAAAGACAACTAGAAATATCCAAATCACAAAGATACTAATATTATGACTAGGGTTTTTAAAATTATGTATTTGTATGTATGAAGGCGCTTAATTAAATTCACAAAAATGGCGATTTAGCCCATGGGGACCTCATCCTTGCCCCTGCCCCATTTACTAAATAGGGACTTCCCCCCATCCTGGTAAGGAACAAACTGTAAGCTTCAATGCCCTTCAGAAGCCACCTCGTGATCTGAACACCTTTTGAGCTAAAGGTTTTGATGAACAACAAATCAGGTTTGAATAAAATCTTTTGTTGACTAATCATTTGTTTGAGTATTTTCTTTTATGAGTTAGATCATTCAATTCACATAGAAATGAATCATAGATCGTACGAAATTCAAAGTTCTTTTATGTGTTTTATCTTTATACTTCTAGAAAAGAACACTTTGTCATATCTACTATTTCTCTCACTCAAGAAGTGTATCAGAAAGTTCAGAAGGATGAATCTATGCCATCAAAAAGTAAAACAAGGCATTAGAAGATCACAGATGCTTCAAAAGGATAATCTATCTGGAAGGTTATGTCCAGAAGAAAGACTACCAAAAAGTTAACATTCTTGAAATAGTGCACCCTCAAAGCTTCTTCTACATGATTCAAGGATCATTTTCAAAAGTCAAACATGATATGACAGGACATGAAAGAAGCACTGACAAGTCTAAAAAGTTGATGAACTATCAAATGGCTAGTTTCTTTCTCCTTTGGTAATATTTCCATGTGCTGAGAAAGAAAGAAAGCTAATTCTCTGCCCAGTCTTAGACCAATGGAACAAAAAGGCTTAGGGCTTAAGATCTGTGCATCTCAACATATACATTTCAAGGCTATGACAAGCTGATAGACAATGAAGAACTAGTTAAAGAGTTTAGCATTCTATGCATTCAAAGATCATTCAATAATCCCTCTTTCTCAACCTTCTAAATATCTAGAAAGTTAGTTGTTGTAACTTTTGAATAAAAAAATCTTTTCTTTTGTTATGTGTTAGCAAATATCCTCTTACAGAGAGATTAGAGAGTTCACTACATACTACAACTAATTGCTTATACTTTTCTAAGAGATTTAGTATGAGTGTATTAAACACAAACCCTAAATCTACTTGTTGTAACCTAACCTATTAGTGATCATTGTGAGCATGGAGAGGTTAGGAAAAATACTACTCAGTGTTAGCTTGGAGAGGCTTTGTAAAGACTACTCATTTGCATAGCTTATAGAGGCTAGGAAGAACTACTTAGTTGTAAAAGCTTGGGCAAATAATACTCAGTATATAAAATGTCAACAAAGTGTTGGGGATTGGACATAGGCAAGTTGATGGCCAAACCAATATAAAAGTCTTTGTGTAATCTTTCTATCCTTTCTACTCTTTAATATTATTGTTCATCAAGTTTCTAATTCTGTGCACAAACTTATTCACTGTCTTACAAATATATTTTTGAAACAACTGATTTTATCTCTAACTTACTCGCTTCCACATTCGAAGTCCAAGACTTGAGAAAGTTGTTTTAAAAGTTTTTCAAGAATAAAAATTTGATTCCTTCTCGTGCTACTTCATCTTATAATTGCCATCAAAGCCAAGCTTTTGGGGTTGAGCTTCCTAATTGTTGCATAGGATAAAGATCTAGAAAATGGCACAATAGATCAACCATATTACCAAGGGGCATTCTATCAATTGCCTTCCATTCTTCAATAGTGAAGACTACCCTTATTAGAAGGATAGAATAAGACTCTTCATTAAGTCTACAAGCATTGATATATGGGAAATTATTAAGAATGGTGACTGTGTTTCAACTATTATGCAACCAGTGTCTGAAGTGGTTGTTGATATAGTTCAAGCCTTACTAGTAGTTGTTAGAGCAATTCCAAAAACCAATGGACTGACCAACATAAACCTAGAGTTCAGATGAATGCCAAGGCCAAGTATCTTCTCACATGTGCCTTGAGTAAGAGTGAATACGACAAGATCATCTTATGTGACTTTACTAACGAGATTTGGGACAGACTTCAAGTTCTCCATGAAGGAATTGATTAGGTCAAAGAAACCAAGATTAGCATGCTTGTGCATCAATATGAAATGTTCAAGATGTTAGAGCATGAAAATATTGATGAGATGACAACTAGATTTATACACATGATAAATCAGTTAAAAGCATTGGGCAAGAGATATACAAATCCTGGAATAGTAAGAAAGATCCTAGTAAGGTGACAGCCATTCAAGAAGCAAAAGACTTGAATGTGCTCAATCTTGATGCTCTCATTGGGTCTTTAAAGACTCATGAGATCGAGCTAAATGAAGCCCTTGAGGAGTAAAGCAGAAGAGGCAAATCTATTGTCTTGAAGACAACTCAAAGAAACGCAGGTTCCCTTAAGGCCATGAAAGCTGCAGAAGAATCAGAAGAAGAAAAAGATTCGTCTAATGATGATGATGGTGATGAGAAGGATCAAATTGCTCATCTAGCAGAAAAGATATCCAAAGCTAGGATCAGGAGGAAGAAAAAGAAAGGTTTTGTCCCTAAAATAGACAAAAAGGGAAAGGTCAATTAGAATGAACTCATTTGCTTAGAATGCAAAGAGCTTGGGCATGTAAGAACAGAATGTCCAAGGCTAAAAAAGAGTTCCAAGAAGAAGACTCCTGGGAAGAAGGCTATGATGGCTACATGGAAAGATTTAGATGAGAAGTAAGAAAGTACAAAATCTAAAAAAGAGATAATGACAAATCTCTACTTCATGGCTGTCATAATCTCTAAAGAAGAAACTTAGGTATTAGATTTTGAACCTAAACTTTCATATGAGGATCTTCTGAAAGCTTACGATGAACTTTTGGATAATTCCTAACCACTTGCTTTTCACTATGCTTTTTTAAAGAAAAATTTTCAAAAATTGTCCTTGAACTTCAAAACCTCAAAAATGAGAAAGAAAAGCTGGGGCATGAAAGAACTAAGCTCTTAAAAGAAAACACCCTTATCTAGAAGGATGCCAGTGCTCTAAAAATAGAATCTTTTGAAGCTGCTTAGAATACATCTTTTGACATTTCTGAACTTCAGAAAACTATTAACCTTCTCAAATCTGATCTTGGGAAAATGGTGAATGGCTCCAAAAATCTAGACTTGATGCTTGGTAGCCAAAGGCCATATTTGATAAAATGGGACTTGGGTTTGAGAAAGAAGTTGATGAGAAATCATCCAAAGATTTTCAAAATAAAATCCCTACATGCACATATTGTTTTAAGAAGGGACACTCTTCTGAAAGATGTTTTTCTGGAAGGAAAGAAAAAAGACAGAAGGTGAAAAAACCCAAGAAGACAACTAATCCAAAAGGATTCAAAAAGATATGGATACCTAAGGTGAAAGTTGTTTCTAATGCAGATTTGTCTTAAATCACACTACCAGAAGGAGATGAAGTAGTATCTAGACAGTGGATGTTCCGAACACATGACTGGAAATAAGTCCTGGTTTAGAGACCTCAGACCTAAAAATGGAAGAGCTGTCAAATTTGTTGATGGTATCAAATCAAGGATCATTGGTATAAGTAATATTGGTAAGGATAATTCTGATTTGATTACTGATGTTATATTAGTTGAAGGATTAAGTCACAACCTTTTGAGCATTACTTAGTTCTATGACCAAGGTTACAAAGTTGTGTTGGAACCTTCTCATTGTATTATAAAGGATTCCATATCAGATAACATCATTCTCATTACTAGAAGGCATGATAATACTTATGTATTATATGTAGATGACCTTCTAGATCAAAATATAAAATGCTTAGTATCCTTTGTAGATGAAAAGTGGATGTGGCACGAGAAACTTGGTCATGCTCATGTGAGATTAATCTCTGAGATTTCTCAAAAAGAGCTTGTCAAGAGTTTACTTCAGATTAGTTTTGACAATGATTCAACCTGTGAGTTTTGTTAAAGAGGTAAACAAACAAAGAGTTCTTTTCATAGCAAAAATGTAGTCTCAACTACTAGACTACTTAAGCTTTTATCTCTTGATCTTTTTGGACCAACTAGAACTGCCAGTCTAGGTGGTAAGAAAAATGGTCTAGCCATTGTGGATGACTTTTCTAGATTCACATGGGTTATATGCTTAGTCCATAAGGATGAAGCTTGTAAGACTTTCAAAAAGCTTTTCAAAAAGAGTTCGAAATGAAAATGGTTTTTGCATTTTACCCATCAAATTAGATCATGGTGGAAAATTTGAAAATCATGCTTTCGAAAATTTTTGCAATGAAAATGACATTTCTCATAATTTCTCTTCTCCTGGAACAACTCAACAAAATGGGGTTATTGAAAGGAAGAACAGATCTTTGCAAGAAATGGCCAAAACCATGCTTTTAGAAAATGGTTTGTCAAAATGTTTTTGGACAAAAGTAGTTGACACTACTTGCTACATTCAAACAAAGTTTTCGTACAGCCAGTTATCAAGAAAACTCCCTATGAATTATGGAAAGTAAGGAAACTCAACATTTCTTATTTTCACATTTTTGGATCTGAATGTTTTATTCTTAACACCAAGGACAAGCTGTTAAAGTTTGATCCTAAATCTAATCCTAGTATATCCTAGGATATTCTTCTATGTCCAAAACTTACAAGGTGTATAATAAGAAGACTCAGACTGTGGAAGAGACTATACAAATAACCTTCAAAGAAAAGAAGAAAGATATTGATAAGAAAGTTCATGACTTGGAGAAGAAATGGAGAATTTGTCTCCGAATGATGATGCTGAAAAGCAACAATCCCTTAAGATAGCCATACAAAATGACACTGAGTATTTTGACTTACCCTTACATCAACATGTTTTTGAGGGCATATTTGAAGATTCAAAAGAGTCACCCATTAAGAGAAGATATACTGGTATAAGAGATTTGAGAGCTGTTTCTCAAAATCAAATTATTAGTAAACGCTCTCAAGGAGTTAGAACCAGATCTTCTTTTAGAGCAGAGTCCAACTTAGCCTTGATTTCAGAGGTTCAACCATAATGTATTAATGAGACTCTAAAAGATTAAAGCTGGATTGAAGCCATGAAGGAGGAACTTAATCAGTTTGAAAAGAGCAGAGTTTGGAGACTAGTTCCTTTGCCTAAAGGACATTCTATCATTAGCACTGACTGGATGTTCAGAAACAAGCTTGATGAAAGTGGGAAGGTAGTTAGAAATAAAGCAAGGCTTGTAATCAACAAGAAGGCATTGATTATGATGAGCATTTGCTCCAGTTGCAAGATTAGAAGTCATCAGAATGTTACTTGCCTTTACAGCATATAAAGGTTTTGTTTTGTCTCAAATGGATGTCAAATCTGCTTTCTTAAATGGTTTTATTTTTGAAGAAGTATATGTCAAACAACCTCCTAGTTTTGAAAATGAAACTTTTCCTAATCATGCTTTTAAGCTATCAAAAGCCTTCTATGGTTTGAAACAAGCTCCAAAAGCTTGGTATGAAAGACTTAGCTTTTTTTCTACTTAAAAATGGCTTTAAAAGAGGAAAAGTTGATAAAACTTTGTTTATCATGCATGAGAAAAGTGATTTTCTTATTGTTCAGATTTATGTAGATGATATAATTTTTGGTACTACTAATCAAAATCTGTCCAAGAGTTTTTCTAAGCCTATGTGAGAGAATTTGAGATGAGCATGATAGGAAAGCTGAAATACTTTCTGGGTTTGAAAATAATGCAATAGAAAGATGGGATCCTTATTTATCAAGAGAAATATGCTAAGGATCTGCTTAAAAAGTTTAATATGGACAAAGCCAAAAGTGTCAGTACTCCAATGCATCCCTCTCAAGTTCTTGAAGCTAATAAAGATCGACAAAAACTTTTTGATAAACTTTATAGAGGTACTGTTTGTGATGTTACAGGTTATTGTAATATTAATTTTGTTGGAGATAGAGTTGAAAGAAAAAGCATAAGTAGGTGTTGCTGTTTTCTTAGAAAAGCCTTGTTAACATGGTCAAGTAAGAAGCAGAACACTATTGCTTTTTCAACTGCTAAAGCTAAATATATATCTGCAGCAAATTGTTGTGGTCAAATTCTATGGATAAAGCATCAATTGGAAGATTTCAACTTGAGATATTCCAAGATCCCTATCTTGTATGATAATACAAGTGCAATTAACCTAGCTAAAAATCCCATTTAGCATTCTAGATCTAAGCAGATAGACATTAAGCATCATTTCATAAGAGATAATGTTCAGAAAGCGGATATTGAGCTAAGTTTTGTAAATATAGAAGATCAAATTACTGATATTTTTACAAAACCTCAAGTTGAAAATCATTTCTATTATATAAAGAACCTTTTCAATAGGACTAGCTTCTAAGCATGCATTCATATCAGATGGATTACACCCCTTTTAGCATAAGCTTAAAGTTGAGATTGCTCCATCCAAGTGAATTTCCTTTTTGAAGATGGATTCTCTAAGCATGATACTCAGAACTTGTTCAGAAAGATCAACTTAGAATATTTTCAAAAGAACAAATCAGAATGATGTATATAATATATTGAGAAAGATATATTCAGGGACGAATCAGAAAGATCAATTGAGAAAGATGGGTTCAACTTTGGTTCAAAAGTATTCAGAAAGATGGGTTCAAAATGATTAGTTTAGGAAAGGTTTCAGATCATGAATTCAGAAAGAAGGTTATCATTAGAAAGTTGACTCAAGTCTCTAATTGGAAACTCAAATGATAAGTGTTATGACCATTTTAGAACATGCGAAGCTTTTGTAACTTGCCACTGTGCCATGTTGAAATCATTGAATGAAGCAGGAAAAACCAAAAGCCTCACACACTCCCAAACGTCATCATTTCAACCTCGAAATTGTTCACATTTCCTTAACTCTTGGTCATTTCTTTAACCACAAAGCATTTCAAATACTCTGAGACCTTTTCTCTTCCAAAGCTACAAAAAACCCATTCATTGTTCACAACTGATCACACTCACTCTCAAGTCTCAAATTTTCAAACTTCTTACTCTTTGTATTCATCTCCTACCCATACACATGTCCTTTTTTCCTTCAAGCTTCAACCTTTTTACTTCATTATGGTTGGCAAGGGTGATCAAAGCGTTACATATATTTGCGAAGACAATGAAATGCAAACCAGCTTCCAAAGAAATTTCTTTAGAAGACCCATAGCCAGGAGGAAGAGTTTTTACTTAGAAAACTTCACCTCACTCCCTGAGATTTTTGATATCTTCAAGTTCCAAGGATGGAACAATTTCTTGAACATATTAGAAGATATCTACATAGGGCTAGTTCCTGTATTCTATAGCACCTTCATTCCCACTAATGAAGACAACACATCTCTTCGAAGCAAAGTTAGAAGCTTCGAACTACAAGTTCTGCCATCAGATATTGCTTAGATCACTAACATGCCAAATAAAGGCATTGTGTACAGAGATAGTAAGAGATGGTAGGAAAAGCTTGGAGCAACAAACGAGGAAGTTGTTAAAGTCCTCACTAGCAAGAGAAGTATGCATGTAAGAGATGTTCACACTTCTTACTTGCTCATTGCTGTTAGGACTATATAGTTAGTAGTCCAATATACTATGCTACCTTGGAGTGGCAACACAGATGTCATGACTGAGGTCGACCAAGTGGTCATGTTCTGCCTCATGACAAAGAGAAAGATCAACTTGGTGAGGTTGATTCTAGACTCTTTTCTTACATTGTCAATGCTGAGAGGCGGCTTACCACTTTTCCCTAAGGCATGTTCCTTACAAAAGTCTTCATTCGAGCCTAATTGCCAATAAATAGGCACAGGGTAGAGGCTAAAAGACATACAACGACCATGAAAACTTTCTCAGCCTTAGGACTAAAGCCTTAAGCTCCTAAGAAGGAGAAGGAGAAAGAGCAAGAAAAAGAAAAGGACAAGAAGAAGAAGTAAAGACTGAAAAGAAGTTTCTCACCCATTTCTAATGAAAAGAGAACTAGCAAGAGAATACTGTTGATACTTACTGAAGATCTCTCTTTTGAAGAAGAGGAATCTGCCATTACTATAGATTCAATGAATACCATAACTCAACCTTCCACCAGAGCCTCCAGCCCAGTTCAGAGGGGAATTGTAATAACAGAACCTGACCCTCAAGAATAACAATCTGAAGAAGAGGATTCAGATGAAAAGTCTTTAGATGGCAAGGGCAAGGGCAAGAAAAAATTAAAGAAGGCCCCTCCTTAGCCATCCAGAGATTCCACTTCATCTCCTCTGAGAAGAGTAAAGAGAGAAGCTGTAGAAAACAAGTTGAAGAAGGAAGCTTGGTTAAGGAAACAAAGAAATTTGGCTGCTGGTATTGGAGCTTCAAAGCAAAAAAGCTTTTCAGTCTCTTTAGAGGTGGAACAACAAGTTGTCATAATTGAAGAAGTTAATCTACCTTTTGAAATGAGAAAGGTTGTTATACCCTTTGTGTATTAAGAGCAAATCACAGAATAGCTTGCTACTCAACTTACAACCTTACCATTGGTGTCTTTGAATCAAGAAAGAACCATGGTTGAGAGAGTTGAACCTGCACCAGAAAGATCTAAGCCTGAAAGAACCAATGCCCTGGTGACAGAAGCTGAAGTTGAACTTGCTGTTCTTGTACCTGAAGCTGCACCTCCAATAACTCCAATGCCTACTTCAACTTAGCCACAGCCTCCCAAGATATGCTGGCTACCCTAATAACTACTAAAACCTTACTGTTATTGACTTCTGGACAACAATTTGATAGAACATCAACTCCAACTCGTTCTATATTTGCTAAGTCCTCAACTGACCACACTGATAAGCTATCTTCTGGAGCACCATCAAATGCAGAAGCTTTTCCAAATGTTACTGAAGTTTAGATGGATCTGATGCTGGCCAATCAACACACCATCATGGCCAATCAGTGTGCACTCGAAGCTTATCAGCAAGCACTAGAAAAGGAGAATGGACAAGATGAAACAACTCATGCTGCAAATACTGAAGGCTCTTCAGAAAAGAAAAGGTAATTAGTGATGGCCTTCTATGATCCCTAATCTTTGGTTTTGATGATGTCAAATGAGGAGAAGAATGAAGAAAAGCTTAAGTTAAGGGGGAGTTTATTTTGGGAGAGCTAGAAGTCACCGCATTTATATCATTCATGGCATTTTTAAGTTTCTCAAAGTATATTTAGACTCACTTTAGAACAGTTTATTTCTATCTATTTTAGAATGATATCATTGTTGTTTATTACTATTTATTTTAGAATAGTTCTCTTTTAGTTACTCAGGCTCTGATATTATTGCTCTATTATTTTCTTACAATGTCAACTTATGCAAAATTTTTGGCATGATATTCTTATGTTCTAAATTGCTTTGACTATATATATATATATATATATATCAAATAAAAATGAAGTAATTAGAGAGTTATAAATATTATAACTATCACAGCAGAATATATTTAGTAACAGAGAATTGATGATACAAAGCGAATGGTCAAAGCCATAGTGATAAAATATATATATATATATATATATATATATATATATATATATATATATATATATATATATATATATATATATGCTCTAATTTATCATGAACTTTCTTAACAATTGGCAATTGAGATAATTTGAAACTCATCTTGTCTTATCAGTAAATGTTTAAATTGTTGCTGATTAATGATTTCCAAATTTAAACAATCTTTCTAATTAATTTACTTGTCTTCGAAGTTTCTGGTTAGCTTGACTACTTTAATAACTTTAGAAAGTACATTTTCTCTTAATCAGATGATTAAAACAAACAAACTGCATGCCTATACTCTTTCAATTAAATTATTTTCTCTCACCAAAGGTTTTCTTAAAAATTGATTTGCTATCACCAAAAAGGGGGAGATTGTAAGCTCCAATGCCCTTCAGAAAGCCAGCTCGTGGTCTGAACACCTTTTGAGCTGAAGGTTTTGATGAACAACAAATCAAGTTTTAATAAAATCTTTTATTAATTAACTATTTGTTTGAGTATTTTCTTTTGTGAGTTAAATCATGCAATTCACACCGAAATGAGTCATAGATCGTACAAAGTTCAAAGTAATTTTATGTGTTTCATCCCTACACTTCTAGAAAAGAACACTTTGTCATATCTACGATCTCTCTCACTCAAGAAGCATATCAGAAAGTTTAGAAGGATGAATCTATGCCATCAAAAAGTAAAACAAGCCATCAAAAGGATCATAGATGCTTCGGAAGGATAATCTATCTAGAAGGCTATGTCCAAAAGGGTGATCACTAGAAAGTTGACACTCTTGAAATATTGCACCCTCAAAGCTTCTTCTACATGATTCAAGGATCATTTTCAAAAGTCAAATGTGACATGACAATACACGAAAGAAGTGCTGACAAGTCTGAAAAGTTGGTGAATCATAGAACGGCTAGTTTCTTTCTTCTTTGGTAATATTTCTATCTACTGAGAAAGAAAGAAAGCTAATTCTCTCTCTTGTCTTAGACTAGTGGATCAAAAAGGCTTAGGGCTCAAGATCTGTACTTCTCAATGGATACATTTCAAGGTCTATAAAAGGCTAAAAGATAATGAAGAACTAGCTAGAAAGTGTAGCACTCTATGAATTCAAAAATCATTCAATAATACTTCTTTCTCAACCTTCTGAACATCTAGAAAGTTACTTGTTGTAACTTTTGAATCAAAAACCCTTCTCTTTAGCTGTGTATTAGCAAATATCCTCTTATAGAGAGATTGGAGAAGGCACTACAAACTGTAACTAAGTGTTTATACTATTCTAAGAGTGTAGTGTGAGTGTATTAAACATAATCCCCAAATCTACTTATTATAACCTAACCCATTATTGGTTATTGTGAGCTTAGAGAGGTTAGGAAAAATACAACTCAGTGTTAGCTTAGAGAGGCTTTGTAAAGACTACTCATTTGGATAGCTTTGAAAGGTTAGGAAGAACTACTCGGTTGTAAAAGCTTGGAGAAGCTTGGACACAATACTCAGTATATAAACTCTCAAGAAAGTGTTGGGGACTGGACATAGGCAAGTTGTTGGCCAAATCTGTAATAACCAGGTATAAGAATACATAAATCGTGATGCGCTACCATGTCAAACCCTGAGAAGTTCCAAGTCTGGACCCTAGGCCTCCTTGGAGGGTTGTATGTGTAGGACATTTTCATAGGATCAAAAGTCCCGGTAATTATTCTTTATATATTCGAGAATTGAAGAGTGATTTTTAATGAATTTTATGATGTCTTTAACCCTTTCGTTTTTAGCCCGAAAGTTTAAGAAAATGCAAGTTTTCGGAAGTTTGTACTAAAATCCAAAAGTTGGATTTTTTATTCTTAAGGAGTTTGATTTTTCCAATATTTTTATTAGATTCAAATGAGGGGTGTTCTCTTATTTACATTTATGTTTTAAAGTTAATGGAGAGTAAAATAAATGAGGACAGTATAAATAAGCACATGATGATATTTGAGAAGTGTTTGGAAGAGGAGAAAAAAAAAAAAGGGACTAGGTGCCTAGGCACTGGGTGCGTTGATGAGCCTCAGGTGGAAGAGCACCCAAGCAGCTAGTTCGTGGCACACAGGCTCTCGCTAGTCAAAAATAAAGAGGAAGCTCGACCTTTCACCCCTTGCCCCCCCCCCCCCCCATTTTCACCCAATTTCTCTCTAGGTTTCTTTACCTTACATACTCCATCAATTTACCACCTTTTTCCCATTAGATTCTTAGTAAATCCATCCTCTCACTCCCTTTTCTTCATCACCATCATCATCATCATCTTCTTCCTTAAGCTCTCTCTCACTTCCTGAAATGATAGAAAGTCAAAGGTAGAGGAGATGCACCACTATTCTCTTGCCCAAACTTCATTCCAAGATCTTAAGGTAAATCTTGATGTTCTCTATCTCCTTTTATCTATAGACTGATTGTTGATTCCATAGAGTTAAGTTTGGGTTCTTGTTATAAGGGTTTAGGATTCCTAAATTTAGGGATTTTGAGTTAGGGTGTTGATTGGAGTTAAGTTTGGTTCGTAGAAGCTTATTCATGATAGTTTGTTATGTTTTGTAGCTTTGGACTCTTCCTAGGAGTTTCTAGTTGGCTCAAAAGTGCCACCCCTTGAGTTCTTGACTTCAAATTTGAGTTGATAGTATATCTATAGCTTGTGTCTTATTCTTAATTTCCTAATTACATGCCTAAATGTAATTTAGTGAAGCTTATGAAAGAATTGAATTAATATGTTTTACTCTGTATTTATAAAACTCTTGACATAATCATGTTAGTTATGTGTGTGTGTATATATATATATATATATATATGTTTAAGCATATATGTGGGACAAGCTCTTATAGAAATTGATTTAAGATATTTGAGTAATATGATAGAAAGATATGAAGTCTTAAGTTATTAGAAGTTATTATGTTCTTAAAGCCAATGCTTGAGCGATTTAATAGAAAGAGATAGCTAAATTTCAATAATTTGAGAAAGAACTCTAGATACTTTAAGATGAATAGTTTGAAAGTACTATACTTTGAACTTATGTTTGATAGTGTTGTTATTTTGAATATTTGAAAAGTTGGTAACTCTATTTGTTGAGAATAAGGAAGTTTCATGAATATTATTATGTGTTGAAGTTATGAGCAAGAAAGTATATGATTTTGAGCTAAGGAAAAGTTTTAACATTAAGGATTTAGTAAAGAATAAGTTTTCCCAAGGGAAGAAAACTATAATAGAAACTGTTTGCTAATGGCAGCAGCATTAGCCTTGGTGTACCTCAAGTAACCCAACTAGCAGGATAATTGCTAGCCTGGCATGTTTGGCTGACATGTTTGAAATATATATAGATACGCACATGTATGAAGTTATCATTTACTGTTGGAGTTAGGCCACAGGGCCACCTAGTTAGGCAACTATTTCTGAAATAGGATCCTTCCTTAAGCTTTATAATGATTTTAAAACAAGTATTTACTTTTCATGTTATGAGAAAGTATTTCTATCTTTCAGCCCAGTTCTTATATCCTTATTATATATATGTTTACCAAGAAGTTTTTATCCAATTGAAAGAAAAAGGTGATTAATGACCTATGGATATTTTAAGGACAAATTATATTTCAGGTATGTTTTTGTCACAACCCAACCCAGGATGTGACTGGCGCATGCAAACCTACATACGATCTTTCTGTAAAAAAAATAAGTCAGAGTCTCCTTTATATTTAGGACTATTCCCAAATAAGGATCCTCACCCTGCATAAAACATACAAATATGCCAAATCATTGGGGATCCATAAATTCTCAGAATGCACCCCACAGCACAGATCATAAGAGTTTAAAACATTTACATGCTTATAAAAATATGTATACATATACATAATCATTAAGATTCAACTGTTCATAAATAAAAACAATTATACAATTACTACTATGCAAGACCAACATAGGAAGGACCTTGCATGTAGGCCAATGGAGCGTTACTAAAAGCTATACAATTACACTCAAGAATATACTTTGCAAATACAACAACCTCTAGGAACCACACGAAAAGTGTGGATTGACTAAGAGTCAAACACCTCTGTCTGACTATTAAAGCTTGAGCATGAGCTTGCACGTGTCTAAAAACTTGGAAAGGAAGAAGGAGTGAGTCATACAGATCAGTGAGGGATAATATACCTATAACAGGAGTGGGACAAGCTTGAATGTAAGCTTTTAACAAAAATATAACATTATAAAACCTCATACATCATTTCTCAAGTAAAGTACTTTGTTTATATTTCAAAATGCCATAAATTTTCTGGTAAAACATATCTGATATCTGATTTATCTTTGAACCCTCTTTAGCTCATTAGAGCACTTTTCAATTTAGCTGAATATAAACTTCTTTATATCAATTCATATGCATTCTTACTCATGACTTCAAATATATAATAAAATTCAACTTTAGCATCAACATAATACAATTTCAACTAGTAAATAGGCATTTTAAACATAACTGCATAAGATAAAAATACTTCTCAAAATATAAAGAATAATTACTTACTTCAATGTCATGATAAAACTTAAGAGAGGATCCTATTTTAGAAAATAGTTGCCTGACTGGGTGGCCCTGTGGTCTAACCCCAACAGTAAAAGGTAACTTCATGCCTTTGTGTATCTATGTCTTCCAAACATGTTGGCCAAATATGCTGGGCCAGCAATCACCCTGCTAGCTGGGTTATTCGAGGTGCACCAAGGCTAATGCTACTACCATTAGCAAACAGTTTTTGTTACAGTTTCCTCTACTTAGGAAGGCACTCACACTTGCTGGGTCTTCGCCATGCCTCATGTGAGTCTTTGGCTTAGATTACTTGGAAACACATTTCCTTTCTTTAAAACATTTCTAAATTCAAACTAGTTTTAAAACATTACGAGTTCTAAAAACATGAAACTTTGTCTTTTCTATCAAATTACTCAAATACTGGAAATCAACTTTCAAGTTAGTTTGTCCCACAACTACACACACACACACACACACACACACACACATACACATATATATATATATATATATATATGTATGTATGTATGTACTTAACTAACATAATTGCTTTCAAGAACTTCATAAACATAGGATAAGCAATTGATCATATTCCATCATAATATAGTGAAATACATTCCAAGCATATCTTTAGAAATTAGAGAAAAATGGGTTATAGGTACATTATTACTCACAACCAAGATTCCAAGTCAAGAGCTCAAGTAGGTGGTGCCTCTGAGCCAACTGGAAGCTCTTGGGAAGAGTTTAAAGCTACAAAACATATCAAACTAACATAAAGAAGCTTCTAAGAATCAAACTCAACTCTAATCAACATCCAAACTCAAAATCCCTAATTTTGAGCCCTAATCCTTCTTCACCCAAAACCCACATTCAACTCCATGAACAAACAACCAACTTATGACTAAAAGGAGGTAGAGAGTATCAATAATTTACCTCAAAAGCCTTGGGAAAGAAAGTGGAGCAAAGGAGGAGTGATAGGTCTCCTCCACTTTTCTCTTTCTCTCACTACAAGAAGAGAGAGAAAGAAATTCAAGGAAGAAGATGATGATGGTGATGAAAGGGGAATAGTGGTGATTTGTGGTAGATTCTTAGGGAAGAGATTGATAAGCTATGGGTTTGATAAATAAGGGAGAGAATTTAGGGATAGAGACATAGAGCATAGAGAGATTTTGGAAGAAGAATGAAAAATGGGTCAAAATCCCCAAATTTATCAAGTAGTGGGCGCTCGAGCAGCCACTTCTTGGCCCCTAAGCACCCAGCTGCCTGAAACCTGAAAATTCTATTTCTAACGTTTGGCGCTTGAGCGAGCAATTCCTGGTGCTCGAGCGCCCAACTACCTGAAACTCTCAAGACTCCATCTCGCAGCTGGTGCTCGGGCGCCCAAAGCTGGCTTCTCAGCACTAGCTCTAACTCTCTAGAATTTTTTATTATTATTATAGCAATTTTTATTCCTCATAATCTTATTTTCACTCTAATAACTTCCAAATACTCAATAATGCTAATTTAAAAGATCATATCAAAGTCCATAATTCGGACAAACTCGAAATTTACCTCTGTAACATTTAATCTTTATATCGAGTATTACAATTTTACTGAAAAGTTTATAATATATTAACGTATAGACAAAGTATTTTACTTAAGAAATTATATGAGTTTAAAGAAACTTATAGGTTATATGTTAATAAAAGATTATGTTTAAGCTTGTCCTACTCTTGTTGTAGGTATATTACCCCTCACTGAGTTTATGTGACTCACTCTTTCTTTTTCTCCATGTTTTTAGACAAGTGCGGGATTATGCTCAAGCTTCCACAATTAACTAGAAGTTTCAACATTTAAGCTTAAGGATAAAATCTTTAAAAGTGCTCCAATAACCTACACCAGGGTCCTCCCTGTGTTGGGTCATATGTTGTAATATGTATATTGTTGTTTTGAGTTGTAATTAGTTTAAATCTCAATGATTATTGATTAAAGCTTCTTGAATAGTTATGTAAACATATTTTCATAAGTGATTATGTTTTAAATTATCGTATTGTGTGTTGTGAGGTGCATTTGGAGAATGCTTGGATCCCTAATAAATTTGCATGTTTGTATGTTTTATGCAGGGCGAGGATCCTTATTTGGGAATAATTTTAAGTATAAAAGAAACTCTATCCAATTTTCTATTAGAATAAAGTCTAAGTAGAACTGCAGGGGCGTGTCCTCTGCCACCCATCACAAATTGGGTTGGGTCATGACAGAATCAGTATAAAATGTCTCTGTGTGATTTTTCTTTCCTTTCTACTCTTTAATATTGTTGTTCATCAAGTTTCTGATTCTGTGCACAAACTTATTCACTGCATTACAAAAATATTTGTGAAAAAATTGGTTTTATATCTAACTCAATCGCTTCCAAGTCCAAGACTTGAGAAACTTGTTTTAGAAGTTTTTTAGGAACTAAAATTTGATTAGAAGCATGATTCAACCCCCTTTCTTATATTATCTTGTCCAACACAAACTTGTCCTTGTCCCCTTCCCTATCGCAGGTAATTCCCGCTGACACCTACTTTGGCAAATTTTTTTGCCATTCATAAATAGTCCGTTGTCCCCACCATGGTGTAAGAAGTCCTCATTCTAGCTGAAAATGTGTTTGGCTGTTTGATATGCTGACTTGGTCAAATAAATGTCTCTCTCTTGGTGTGCAACATGTGGCATGCAAGAGAGATATTTTCCTCTTGTTTTTCATATTTTTGATTTAAAGTTGAAATAAATTTTTATTCAATAAATAAGTCATATTTAAGCATTTAAAAAAATGTTTAATAAATACGCTAAGGCCTAAGCTTTTAAAAAGACATTTACAAAATTAGGTGTTCACTGTTCACACGCTTCGCAAATTAATGGTGGTAAATTTTAAGGGAAAAAACATTCAAAGCAATAATTCACTAATGCAAATTCTTCATCAACATCATCATTGTCATGTTGTTGTTAATATTATACATTATATACTCTAAAATTTTGATGATATATAGAGTGAATTATTATACAAACTGAGATTGTGAAAACGACATCAAACCCGAAATTTGACCAGAAATTAGACATTAACTTTTTTATTTGACTAATCATTGTAAAAACGAAATCAAACCCCAAATTTCACCAGAAATTACGCATTAAACTTTTTATTTGACTAATCGCTGATATAATACTATTTCAGGAAAAAAATAATTTAAAAAGATCACTAACTATTTTTTTTTTAATTTCTTAGAATATACTCTCATATGATAGGTAAAAGACTAATCTTCTAGAATACGATTAGATGTCTAAACAAAAACTTTCCCTAATAATAATTTTTCTATATGCATAAAATTTAAAATCGAATCCAAGAGATCAAGATCTCATGTTTAAGGAACATGAGTCCCTTTCACTCACACCAACACCATATTGATAAAAACTCACTTACTATTAGTTGTTGCCAAGCTTTATATTACGGCAAGTCTTTAAAGACCCGCTCAAACTCAGGGAGGGTGATGCGCAATTTATCTTTTCAATTTTGTAAAAATAGTTAAAGGACATATTCTTTCTTTAATTAATGTTCAAGAAGAAATTTACGTTTAACAGAAGTTCATCTAACAAGTAAAAATCGTTATTTGGTATGACATGGAAAATAATTAATTGGTTTCAAACAAATTAGTCTGCTAATACACTTTTTCAGCCAGAGATTTTCAAAAAAAAAAAAAAAAAAAAGTAAAATAGAACTGCATCCCTTAAGAGGTGACTTTATTATACTATCCCCTTTTATTTTTAAAATACATACTTTTCTTCTCTAAAAAATTTACACTTTAATCATTTTTCAAGTTTTTCATTAACATTTGATTATCTCATTTGATTATTTTATTTTTAACTAAATTATCCTTTATTAATAGTTATACGTATTAATTTTTTTGTTTACAAAATAAAATATATGTTCTAATAAAAATATAAAATATTGGTATATACATATTATTAAATTTTGAAAATATTATTATATTAAGAGAATAAATTATTAATAATAACAATAATTTATAATAATTGTCTTTTTAAAATAAAAATTGCATATTTTCTTAGTTATTAATTTTATAATACTAATGTTAAAATCACAAAAAAATTTTCGTTACTTTCTTCTTGATACATTTTTATATACAATATTAACAAATAATTTTTTATATAAATTAATATTCTCAAATGTATATATGAAATTTTCATTTTTTAAAAATAATTATTACAAACTATTGTTATTATTAATAAATTGCTCCCTTAATATAGTAATAGTTTAAAAATTAAATTATATCAAATTAAACATATATATATATATATATATATATATATATATATATATATATATCAATATTTTATTATTATTATTATTATTATTATTATTATTATATACAATTATTAATAAATGGCATTTCGATAAAAAAAATAAAATAACAAATATAAGATAATGGATAATTAACCAAAAATATAAAAATAGATTAAAGTGTATCTTTTCTTAATTTTTTAGGGAGGATTGTATATTTTAAAAGTAGAGTGAGGAGAGTATAACAAAATCATTTTTTAATGGAGGGGAAAAAAATGAAAATATTTTCTATGACTTAATTTAAAACTGAGTGTTTTCCGTGGATGTTTGCTTGTCAAAATATTTGCTCGAAATAAACTTTTCTAACGAATTTTCTTCAATTGCTGCCGAATTGATGCATTTGGCTGTAGTAACAATTTTATATTAGAACTAAAACTTATACTCATTTGTGTATCGCAAAAAAAAAAAAAAAAAAAGAAACTTATGCTCATTACATACACGATTGTGTCAGATATTAACGATAATGACAATGTTGACTTTACATTTTAATTTTGAAACATAAATAAGTCACTTATATAGTGATGGGAATTCATAACTAACCAAACCACGTCCACATATTGCAGGGTCAATTGAACTAGAATATTATCCATCACATCTTTTTCACTTTCGTCCGGATGTTGGAGGGCGGCATGGTGCAACAAACACTCCTTTGGCAGTTATTGCGCATATACACAGGCACAAGATGCGGATGTGATACAGTATAGAAATGGGGTTATAATAATATTTAAAAATATTAAAATATAATTGGATTATATTATGATATATAAAATTAATAAAAAATTAATATAAAAATATAAATTTTAAATTAAAATAAAAAAATAATTTAAATATTAACATAAATTTTTGTAAATATATTAAAATATATTTATTTTATTAATTATTATAGAATTTTCATTTATATAAATATAAAAATATCAAAAAATAAAGCATAATTTTTTAAAATATAACTAAAATTATCTAAAAATATCTATAAAATATCCAACATAACATATATGAGATATAGATACGACGATTATTTTGAAATATCCATGCAACATAATTTCTTGCAATGTGTATCCTTAGTTTATCTCACGTTTGATATTTCCAACAATCATTTGTCTGATATCTCTAGTTTCCAAACATTATTCTTTACACAAATTTGTATATATTTAAAATTACTTATTAAAATTTCTTCAAGAAAAAATGTATTTAAATTTGTACAGTAAAATAATTAGCACGTTAAAATTTGACTTACAAAATATTTTTTGACATGATTTATCAATAGCATCAATATATGTTGACTCAATAAAGTCGCATGAATTGCAAAAATATTAAACTAAGTTATTGAATAAATTTACATTTTACTCTCTGAAATATTTTTATTACAATATTTTAGTCTTTAAAAGATTAAATAAATACATTTTAGTCTTAAAATTTTTTACATCAAATATATCAATTCTTATAGCAAGAAAATTATATACATATTAGTCACAAAATTATATATACATTAGTCACTTAAATCTGATAGTAAGTAATGAGTGTAAATTTATTATTTTCATCGATTTTTAAATTTGTGAAAAAGAATAAATCTGTACAAGAAAAAAAAAGAGCAAAAGAATAAAATCATTATCTAGACTCTAATAAACAACCAACATATCTATCTATAACTATAATATTTGAGAACCATAAACTAGAAACTATTGCCACACGATAGCTTCTAGAGCATTCTCACTCTCTCATAATTTCAAATTTTTACTAAAAAGGGAAACTTTTCAAACAAAATGGAGGGAATAAATATAAACATTAATAAAAAATATTATGTCACGACTTTCACCTAGCCGTGACTGGTGCATAGGGAATCTTCACTTCCTAGCAGACCTAACATGCAAATTTTATAGAAAAAGTGATGGTGTTTCCTTTGAAAATAGGACATTTCCCAAATAATCAAAACTTGTCAATTCAGCCAGACATTTCACCACAATTCAGAACATATCTTGATTAAATTTAGTGGCTATATATACACAAAATCTTCCAAATGAAGTTATACATCAATTAACCAAGTTCCAATAATTATACAAGTCCATTCCACTATATATAATCTAACAAGAAGTATAATGAATAAAATACAACCCATAGCACACATCTAGACCTTACCTATTTTTCATGGAGCTCTGTATAGCACATAAGCCATTTATGGCTGTACAAAATCATTCTAAAAAGAAGAAATAGGCCCCTTCAAGTGTGCTTACCAAAAGGGATCAACAAAAGCCCTACACGGCAGGAGGAGTAAGACTCGTCTCTAACGTTGAATCTGAAATAGAGAAGAAAGCCATGGGGTGAGTTATACACTAAGTGGGGAATAACATGCTTACAGTTAGCATGAGACAAGTCTCAAACTGAAACCATGCTTAAAATTATACATAAATGTATGTGATATCTTTCCACAATATAAAAGAATGAAATCGTAGGTTTTAATGTCATAATAGAGCTTGAGGGAGGATTCTATTCCAGAAATAACTTTCTAACTAGGTGGCCTCAACAATCTGACCCCTGCAGTATCTAATCAATCCCACAACTGAGTGGCCCCAACAACCTAACCTCAACGTGCTTAAATCTTCCTGAAATGTCGGCCAAACATGCTGGGATAATAACCACCTTGCTAGCATCTCTCTGAGGTGCACCAAGGCTAACGCTTATTGCCGTTAGCGAGTAGTCTTGTCATAGTTTCCTATCCTTTAGAAAACCTTTAGGTTATTCATAAAATCACTCACCATCATACTTTCTTTTCATCTTAAATCATATGAATTCTCATCAATAGCGCCAAGTATATAATGAAATGTTAAAGGAAGCTCCATGAATTCACCATATTAGAGAAAATATAGCTATTATGCCTTGTCTCATGCCCATAATGTTTAACAAGAGTAGGATATAGATTTTAGGCTAGTAATCATGAATTTTAAAACATAATTACCAGAGGCAATTTACTAAAATCTTGGAAAACCAATTTAAATAAGTCTTCAAAGGCAAATAGCAATATAAACATACAAATACATAAGTTTACCTAACAATTAACCATAAGCACATCATTCACTCACAATTAAGACTCAAGGGTGAGGATTCAATGGGATGGTGCCTCCGAGCCAATAGGAAGATCCTTGGAAATGACCAAAGTTACAAAAGACATCAAATCAACATTAATAAACTTTTAGAAACTAAATCTAACTCCAACCAACTCTTACTTCTCAAAACTCCCAAGTTAGAAACCCTTGGACCTCAATCCCCCATCTAATTTGGTCAGCTTCAAATCTATGTAGAAATTTGCTAATCCATAACAAGGGGAAGGTCACAAGCTCAAGAACTTACCTTAGAATGTCGAGGAAGGGAATAGAGAAAGTGGAGGATCGTGATTCTCCTTCCACCTTTACTTTCTCTCACTAAAAGGAGAGAGAAACATAGATATGAAGATAGAGATGATGATGAAAGGGTGAAAATGAGTGTTTTGTGGTGGATTTGAGGGAAAAATTGATGAGTTTGTGGGTATGATAGATGGGAAAAAACCTGGAGAAAGAGGCAAGACGAAGAGAAAATTGGAAGAATTGAGGGAGGGTTCTCCTTATTTTGGGGCAGAGCCTTCCTTATTTTTTTTCCACCACCTTCGCTACACTCGAGTGTGGTTTGCTATGCTCGAGTGTAGCCTAGGCCCATAAACTTCCTTGGCTTTGGGTGCTAGCATGCTTGAGTGTGGCCTAAGCTTAGAGACTTCTTCTGTCCTAGTTGGTGGCATGCTCGAGTGCAAGGTGCTATGTTCGAGCATGGCCTAAGGCCAGCAACTTCCTCCGCTCTAGTTGATAGCTCACTCAGGCGCAAGGTGTTGCCCTCGAGCGTACCCTTGCCTGGGCTCAAAATGTCTAAAATCCATGATTCATGTGATTCTTGGCTTGGGTGTTACATCCTCCCCCTTAAGAAAATCGATCCCTGAATTTAAAAATTTATTTTACCTAGAGTCTCAAATAGCTGGGCATACTTGGCTCGCATAGCGTCTTCCATTTCCCATGAGGCTTCTTCTCTAAAGTAATTATTCCATATTACCTTTACTAAGCTTATGTTCTTAGATTGAAGCTTCTTTACTTATTGATCGATAATAACTATGGCCTTTTCTTCATATGACAAATTTTCATCAAGTTGAATTGTTTGAAGGGCTAGGATATGAGATAGATCAGATACATATTTTCGAAGCACTTAGACATGAAAAATAGGGTGAATCATGGACAACTTAGGAGGTAGGGCTAGCTCTTTCTAAAATTTCAAAAAGTCCGATGTAGCGGGGACTAAGCTTCCCACACTTCCCAAACCTCATCACGCCCTTCATAAGAGAGATTTTGAGAAATATATGATCACTTACTGAAAACTCAAGGTCACGTCTCTGATGGTCAACATAGGCCTTTTGCCTACTTTGAGCTATTGACAACCTTTCTCAAATTAATCGAACCTTATCCATTGATTCCTGTACCAAGTCTGGGCCCAAAAGTTTAGTTTTAACTATTTCAAACCATCTTATAGGAGATCTACAACATATTCTGTATAAAGCTTCAAAAGGTGCCATTTGAATGCTAGATTGATAGCTGTTATTATAGAAAAATTCAATTAAAGACAAGTCCAACTCTTGTCAAAGTCAAGAACACAAGCTCTCAACATATCTTCTAGGATTTGGATAGTTCTTCGGACTATCCATTTGTCTAAGGGTCAAAAGTAGTGTTGGGATCCAAGCATGTTCCTAAGGCCTCTTAATAGGCTTTCCAGAAGTAGTACGTGAATTGAGGCCCCCAATCCAATATAATGGATACGGGTACCCCATGCAATCTAACTATTTTGTTAATGTACATCTGAGCATATTAAGCCACACTATAAGTGGTTTTCACTTCAAGAAAGTGGGTGGATTTAGTCAATTGGTCAACAATCACCCAAATGGAATCGAATCCCTTAGACGTCCGTGGCAACCTCATAACAAAATCCATAGTAGCTTGTTCCTATTTCCATTTTGTTATCTCTAATTGTTGGTAAAGACTAGCTGGTCTTTGATGCTCTGCCTTAACCTACTGGTATACTAAACATTGAGACATAAAATCACCAACATCCTTCTTCATGCCTTCCTACTAATACAATTGCTTCAGATCTTGGTGCATTTTAGCCAAACTAGGATGAATGGTATACTTGAATTATGGGCTTCCTCAAGGATAATTCTTTTCAATGCACCCACGTTAGGCATACACAGGCTATTACCACTCCTTAAGGCACCCTCCTGGTCTAAGGTGAAGTCAAAAGTCTTGCCACTTTGTCCATCTTCTATTAACTTCTTCAACCTTGAATCCTTGCACTGATATTCTCTAATCTGTTTAGTCAAAGATGATCAGGCTCTTATACAAGCCACAAGTACCCTAGACTTACTCAACTCAAACTAGACACCTTTTGTCTCCAACTTGTGAATCTCTTCTATTAAAGGCCTCTTACTAGGAGTTATATGGGCCAAACTGCCCATTGATTTCCTACCCAGAGCATTTACTATGACATTTGCTTTGCCTAGGTGGTACAATATGTTGTAGTCATAGTCTTTAAGCAATTCTACCCATCTTCACTGCCTTTAGTTCAAATCTCTTTTATTGAAAGATGTATTTAAGACTTTTGTGATGAGTGTAGATCCCACAAGCCTTACTATATAAGTAATGCCACCATATTTTCAAGGCAAAAACAACTATTGTCATCTCCAAGTTGTGGGTGGGGTAATTTTTTCTCATGTTTCTTAAGTTGTTTGGAAACATAAGCAATTACCTAGCCATATTGCATCAAAACATACCTAGCGCCTACCCTTAAGGCTTCACAACACATTGAGAATCAACCCAAACCTGAAGGTAGGACTAGAACTGGAGCCGTAGTTAAGCAAGTCTTGTGTTTCTAAAAATTTCTTCATGAGCATCTGACCATTGGAACTTCACATTCTTTTGTTTTAATTGAGTCATTGGTGCTGTAATCTTAGAGAAATCCTTAACGAAGCGATGATAATAACCCGCCAAACGCAAGAAACTACGAATCTCTGTAACAGTCGTAGGCCATGGCCACTACTGTACAGCTTCAAATTTCTTTGGTTCCATTGTAATTCCTTCTCTGGATACTACATGACCCAGAAAGGCTACCTTGTCCAACCAAAACTCACTTAGAAAAGTTGGCGTACAATTGGTGATCTCTTGAAGTTTGAAAGACAATGTACAAATGTTATTCATTCTCCTCCTGGCTCTTAGAGTACACTAGAATATCATCAATGAAAACAATCACAAAGTGATCCAAGAAAGGCTTAAAGATACAGTTCATTAGGTCCATGAAAGTAGCTGGGGCATTAGTTAACCTGAAGGAAATGTCCATAACGGTTATGGAAAGCAGTCTTTGGAATGTCTACTTCTTTAACTTTCAACTAGTGATACCCAGAACGAATGTCAATCTTGGAAAAGCAAGAAACTCCTTGAATTTAGTCAAATAGGCCATCGATTCAAGGCAGAGGATACTTATTATGTATAGTCACCTTGTTGAGCTACCTATAATCCATGCACAATCTTAAAAACCCATTCTTCTTCTTTACAAACAACATGGAAATACCCCATGGAGAAGTGCTTGGACAAATAAAACCCTTATCTAACAAGTCCATTTACTACTCCTTCAGTTCCTTCAATTTAGCCAGTGCCATGCGGTAAGGAGGTCTAGAAATAGGTTAGGTGTTTGGGAATACATCGATACCAAACTCAATTTCCCTCTTTGGAGGCATTCCAATTAATTCTTCTAGAAATACATTTAGGAACTCCCTAACCACAAGGACTTGCTCCAAGTTGGGTACTTCGGTCTTACTATCCCTAACCATTGTAAGTTATCCTTGGCTTCCCTTACTTATCGAGTGTAAGACATTAAAGGAAGAAATCAAGCTGGCAGGGATTATGCAACCATTTCCTTTATAGACGCAATACGGACCCCCCAGAATCTCAAACCTCACCTTTTTCAAATGGCAGCCCATTGTGCCATGACATGATACCTAGGATAACATCAAAATCAACCATTTCCAGGAGCATCAAATCTACCAGTATGTTAATACCATATATATTGATTACTCATAATTTAAACACTAAGTGAACTATTAGCGATTGTCCTATGGGGGTACCAACCCAAAATGGACTATCTAAACTCATAGGAGGCTCACTGAATCAGGAAGCAAGGTATGGGGGACACATATGAATACATGGACCCTAGATCAAACAACACATGAGCATCAATAGAACATACTTGGAGAATACCTACCACTACTGCATTAGAAGCTTGGACGTCTTGTTGTGTCAGAGTAGAAAGATGTGGCTATCTTTTCCCTGAGATTGCCTCTTCTACCTCCCGCATTTCTACCACTTATTCCTCTACCAACTATTCTAGAGGTAACACCTTTGTGATGGTGTTGAAAAAGAAGAGGATAGAATGGCTGGCTACACTGAACCTTGGTTGGACCTGCCTAAATGTTAAAGGTAGTCCCTCTTGGTCCTCTACAACACACCCTTGAGTGCACTTTCCCATAATTTTGACAAAGTGATTGTGCTTGACCCAAGTGTTCGGGTCCCTATATACTATGTTGTGATGCATTTCCTGATTGTGATACTATAGTAGAGACATTCATTGAGATCAGCCCTTAAGATATGGCCCCTCCCTAATGAACCCACTACTGACTCTATGGTCCATAACCTCCCCTAGAATTGGAATACTTAGAAAAGAAACCTTAGGTCTTTGGCTTCTTGGCTGCTTCCTTGGATACCCTTATCTCTATCTTGCTAGATTCAATTAGTAATGCAGTATTCACTACTTTGGCATATGTCACCTTGCCAATCAAGGCCTTTGTGGCCACCAATGGTGGAGCGTAGTGAGAAAGTCGAGTGAACTCCATGTCATCCTTTGTGACTAACATTACTAGTGTCAGTTTCAGCTTCTCAAAGTCTACAACAAGATTCACCCACTTACCATTGAGAAGGAATCGAGTTATAAAAACATCATAGAATTTCTCCTAAGTGAGAGGAGGTAAAGCATTTGATTTTCCTATTCTCAAGGTCTCAAACCATTGTTCTGCTAAGTCATCCAATCTGTAAGCTGCTAGCTTAACTACCTTCATGGTCAAATATTCAAGAACATGAATAGCTTTGAGAGTTTTGTCTAGGAATAATTGAAGGTCCTCTAGCATGAGATTTCCCATAAAATGTAAGGGAATCTAACTTGAGAAAATCTTGGATCGTGACATCCCTCTACAGAGGAGGGAAGAGTTGCACCTACCCAGGAGCAGCAGGTGCTGCAGCTGTTACTTAGTGTTATCCTCCAACCCATCTTGGATTTGCCATTATGCCTACCAAGTTTTTGATAGCCTGTGGACTCTACAGATCTTTGCTACCACTTCGGGCATAGCCCCAGCAGGGGTAGGTTCCTTTGCTCATCTAGCCACTCTTCCATGGCCTATACTCCTCGACCAACCATGCCCTTCCCTCTAGGTTCTGGGTAGGGGCCCAGTCTAATTTAGCATCTGAGGCCTCCTAATTCGTGGCCTCCTAGCACAAGTATGCCTTGTAACACCCTAATAAACCCATACTATGCTTAAGTCGTATTACGACATTTTATTAATTGTTACTTATGCTCATGGAAAACTAAACTTCATTTATAAGTTAAGTTATGCGGAAAATATAGTAAATTTTTTTTTTTTGAAATATGTCGTCGCTTTGCAGCGTTTTGGAAAGCAAAGCCTTGGGTGAGAAGACACATTGAGAAAGAGCATGTCACATAAAATACATACCTCAATATCATAAAACATGAGAAAGGTAAATAAATAGTAATTTACAAATACATTGCAGTATATAACTAATCATTACATTCACATGGGCTTATAATATATATATATATATATCAGCATTACATCGAAGAAGGCTCATGGTCGTGCCATGATCCAAATACTAGATACAAACTTAAATTGACATCACTCATCACAAAAAGGAATGTATGAAGATGCAAAGCTACAGCAACTACAAGTCCAAATTAGCATTGTCTGACATCCCAAGTCCTACATCCGCTCACAGTGTAGGGGATCCTTGCTCCACTCCATCGGATGCGCCATCAGATTCTGGTGACGATACGGAAAAGTAACTATAGTGAGAAATAAGATTTCTCAGTAGGACCCGAACCCGACACTAAAGTGTCATCGTCATCATCCCAGCCACTTCGGTTTTATAAATGAAAATAGTGAGCATGCATAAGGTCCAGTTCTTAGATTTTCGAAAATATAGCCATTCGAAGCAGATTCAATTTTAACATGTCCTCTGATCAGTTATATCATAACAAGCATAGGAACAACTATAATTACATAAAACATGTATGGCTATGCTATAAGCTTCTCTTAACTTTTTCCCTTCAAGGGTTTGGACCGAAGTCCCTTTTCTTTTCTTAACTTGACTTTATCTTAAGTCTTTTTCTTTTCACCCACTAAACATAAGTGGTAATGAGCTCACACTGTGGCTGTCACCACTATAAATTTTCGGCACTTACACTAGCTGGGTCATGCCATGGCTCATGTGAGTCGTGGGTGAGGGGAGCTTCTTATTACAGGTCACCTTCCCTTTTGAAGGATCACACCATTAGTTCATTTTCTTCTTATTAAGGCTTATGATGCAAAATTATTCTAATTCTTTTCCACATCTAGGCATTACATATTGCCGTCCCCAAATGTGATTCCTTTATCACATATCATTAAGCATCATATCATCAACATATCATATTCATATCATCATCATTCATTATCATATCGTCATCATATCATTATCATCCTTATCATCATCATATCACTATCATAATCATCATCATCATATCATATCATCATCATCATGATCATCATCATATCATTGTCATCATATAGACATATACGTATAAGATACATATCACACAAAGTCTTATGAGCTTAGCTTAGTAAATTTGGTGCAAGCTTTTAATTGAGGTTGCCTCTTGTGTAAATTCTTTTATTAGGCATGGGGCCAATTTCGTCTATTATCCTTTTTGAAACTTTTAAAGTGAAGTATGAAGTTTTTCAATATCTTAAATTGAGGGTCTTAGTGTGCTTAAGTAAGGTTCTCATTAGTGTTAGAAGTTTTATCTTAACTAGTTTTTACTTTTATTGTAGGGTAGTAACTTTAAAAATTCGCCATAATTTCACCTTTTACTATTTTGACTTAAATTTTGGTATGATTATACTTCTCTGAGTCTATTTTTAAACAAAATAAACCCCACTCAAAAATTCATTTTCCAACTTGAGATATGCGTCTTTTAATCAGACTGCTTAGCTTTTAAGTTTATTCTCGGTATAGTGACTTTTAAACTTTACTGGGAATTCCTCACCAGGAATTTGACAAAACTGTTTTATGGGGCTGTTCCTCTATGTCTTAGCTTTCTAAAAAACTTTGTCCCAATAAAAAATGCTTTGTATAACTTGATTTATTAAGATTTTATTACATACTGCCCGCGCAGAAACATATCTGGGGACAACACACATTGAAAATTCATATCTCTCTAGTTTTAAGGCCAAATTTCATGTATTTTATATGTATAAAAAGCTCTATGAGTCTATGTTCATTTAAAATTAATTGTTGCATTTGGAGTTATATTGAAAGAGTTATTAGTCGCGCCATACAGACTGCCAGAATTTTCCAGCTTCCACAGTTTTGGTTTCAATGAGTTTTCTTGTAAAAACATTATGTCTTTTCTTTAAGTGACCACTTTACATTTCCAAACCACTTTTATACTTTGAGATCTTGGTAAAAATCAATATTTTGAGTTCTAAAAAGTTGGATTCAACATAAAACAAAATGCACAACCAAAGTCATTTTCCAAAAGAAGAGCAAAATCACAAACAACTTCTTATAATGAAAGCATGGCCATGAAACCTCTATAGCAAGTTCTAAAACCACCTAGCTATGGAGAGCTTAGGAGTTCTAGAGCTTGACAAACATAGAAGAAAGAGGGGTTAGAGTCACTATCAAATGAATTTCTTGAAAGCTTGAAGAGTGAAAATGGTTGGAGATGGCCTCCTCCTTCTTGAGCTTAATAATGGAGCTAAGTAAGTGTTTATTTTGCTTCCTCAAAAGCCGAAGTGGGTGGTCCTTGAAGGGCTTGTGAGGGTGGTGAAAGGAAAGAGAGTTGGATGGGGTGTGAAAGTGAGAAGAAGAACAAGAGGAATTAGAAGAATAGAAGAGTTAGAATGAGACTTAGAGAGAAGTGAGAGCTTAGGCTTGTAGTGAGAGGATGAAAATCACAAATGAGGGAGTAGGGGGGCTATTTTGGGCGCAAAATGGGGGAAAATGGGCTTATTGGTTTTGCTTCTCCAACAAGCAAGGGAACGTAGGTGAGTTTAACTTCTTTTTCAAGTAAGAAAGCTAGGAACCTTGGGGTAAAAGGGTGGGTTATGTTTCTCTTGAGTCTTGGTGCTTGGGTAAAGACCTTCTAGTGTTTTTTAAGTGGTTAAAGGCATGACCACTCTTGGGATTGGCTGGATTGAATAAGATCACTCCAAGTGGCATAATCCTAAGGGAGGAAGGTACTTCTCTTATCTTGACTAAAGAGATACTACTAACATAGACCCTTGATCTAAGAGTGCATGATGAGAAGGCAAATGGATGGTTGGATTTTGCTCTTATCCTTGGCCAAAATTTGGTGCATCAATTAGGAGAAATTTTTAAATCTTTAAAGCTATTAGAATTACCTAAGTTGTTAATCAGTTGGATTAGTTAAATTGCTCTTTAACTGATTTCGGTTAATTACACTTTTAAGAAGTTTTTCCTCTAAAAGAATTGATCTTATAAATTATGTAATTAGGGTATAAGAATTAATCTATCTCAATTGGTAAGATAGAACAATTGTCTTGTACTTAATTAATAAGATTGGATTAGCTTAATTATATTTTTAAGTTACAAATTAATGAGGTTCGAATAATTAGGTTTTAATTAAAACATTTAGTGCGTTATAATTCAATTATTGACTTAACTCAATTTACTAAGCTCTTGCTCATCCAAATTAGCTGATTAGTCCTCAGTTAATCGTTAACCTCTCTAATTAGCCAGAATCATTAAGCTAATTAGCTTAGACAAAAATTGGAGATGTTACATGCCTTCTATGTGGCATCTCCACCTATAAAGAGAAAGTTTTGTTAACACATGATTAAGATATAGAATAACAAGAATAGGAATATTTAAGACAGAAACATATAAATTCATTCCCTAAAGGCCTTTGTTAGCTTCATGTTTTTGTTAAAATAGGTTAGCTTCCATTTACGCAATTTTGACTTTACCTAAGGACACTTGCTCCATGAATCATAGGGAAACCAGGCTCTGATACCACTTTTGTTATGACCTTCACTCAGCCACAACCGATGCATAGAGAATCCTCACTCCTTAACAAGCCTAACATTCAAATTTTACAAAAAAAATGGACGAAGTTTCCTTTGAAACTAGGATATTTCCCATATAATTGAAACATGTCAAATCTCAGCTAGACATTTCACCACAATTCAGAACATATCTTGATTAAGTTTAGTGGCTATACATACACGAAATCTTTCATATGAAGTTATACATCAAATAACTAAGTTCCAAAAACTATACAAGTCCAGTCCACTATATATAATCTAACAAGAAGCATGGTGAACAAAATACAACCCATAACATACATCTGAACTCGACCTATATTTCATGGAGCTCTATGCAGCATATAAGCCATCCATGGTTGTACAAAATCATTCTAACCAGAATAAACAGGCCCCTTCTAGTGGGCTCACCAAAAGAGCTCAACAAGAGCCCTATGGGGCAAGAGGAGCAGGACTCATCTCTACTGTTGAGTCTAAAATAGAGAAGAGAGCCATATGGTGAGTTATACACTTAGTGAGGAACAATATGCTTATAATTAGCATGAGACAAGTCTCAAACTCAAATCATACTTTAAATTATATATAAATGTATGTGATATCTTTTCAATATAAAAGAATGAAATCGTCGATTTTAACGTCATAATAGAGCTTGAGGGAGGATTCTATTCTAGAAGTAACTTCCTAATTGGGTGACCCCAACAACCTGACCCCACCAATATCTAATCAATCCCACGATTGAGCGGCCCCAACAAGCTAACCTCAGCATGCTTAAAGCTTTCAGACATGTCAGTCAAACTAGTTGGGCTAGCAAGCACCCTGTTAGATAGGCTCTCCGAGGTTCGCCAAGGCTAATGCTTATTGCCGTTAGCGAGCAGTTTTGCCATAGTTTCGTCCTATTTGGAAAACCTTTAGTTTATTCATAAAATCAGTCACTGTCATACTTTCTTTTCATCTTAAATCATATGAATTCTCATCAATAGCACCAAGGATATAATGAAATGTTAAAGGAAGTTCATTGATGATAACTCCCTTCAGTAAGTTATATTTTTAGTTAGTTTTTACTTAATTTAGGATGTAGTTGTTTAGTTTAGTTAATATTTTATTTTATTTTTGTTAAGTAGTTTAGATTAGGTGGTACTTTTATTTTCTATTATTTTATTATATTTTAGATACTTATTTATGTTTTTGTCTTATTGTCATTAGGTATAAGCACTCAAGTTGGAATTTGGAGCCATAAATGAGCTTATCTTGCATGAAGTTAGGACCTTTCAGTATTGGAAATTTGATATCTAGCTCTCCAAAAGTCGGATTATGATAATTCAAGATTCTTTGGAAAGAAGAAAAATCTCCAACTTTGATGTTGGACAATTTTTCCACTTCTCAAGTCTTCTAGGAGAAAAAGGTGAAACAAGATTGAAGCTTCATCTTGTCTCTAATGCTGTCAAGTCTGACCTTTCATCCCTATTTCACTCATATCTTGGGCAACAAAACTCCGATTGAGATGATTCTTATTGCATTGGAAAGCTTACTCAAAGACCTACAATTGCTATTTTACTTCTGAGGGCAAATTCCAACTATTCTAACCGTTACATAGCTTAGAAGTGTGTAAAAGTGGTTAGCGCGCTCCCATTTCGCCAATCACACCAAATTTTGAGTGTTGCGCTATAGCATGACCTCGACTACAGAATTAGTGGGCTGGGGTTGAATTTTGATAAAAAGGATCCGCGGATAATAAAAGGCATTACTTAAGGTCAGAAAATAGATCCCTAAACATCTTACACCCTTCGCAAGACAGACGACTTCTTCCAGAAAGATTAAAGGCGAAGATTCAAGGATTCCAGAGTTCAACTGCAACACGGAAAGATCCACATTCTTCTGAATATCTTGATTCTAGCTTAATTTCTTGATGGCTTTTTGTTCTTTTGTCTTCTCATCTTCGTACTCTTCCGTTGTTTTTTTCTCTTTAGTCATGAACTAAGTTTCTTTTGCTAGGGTATTAATGGACTCTTTTGTATGACAATTTTACTTATGGATTGATGTTAATCTTATTTCTATCTCTATTGTTTAGTGTTTTTATTTGTGCCTAATGCCTTTGATTGCTTGATCACCAATTAATTGATCCGAAGATTTACAATAACTAGAGAGAGGGTTTGTGAATAAAGCATCTTAACAGAAACATGTGACCTGAACAAAAACTAGAGATAGACAAACACAGTTCATGCGGTCAACATAGGAACCCAGAGCTTTAACCTTTACCTAGATTAGTTTGTGCTAAGAGATTAGACAATCAGTTTAGGATAAAGAGTATTGCTTGACCTCGAGAAAGGCTAGGAATAAATTAAGGGGAACCAACCGTGAGTCAATTAGGATAGAAACGGGTTAACGGAAATTCATAGTAAATGCGTTTGCAATAGGTGAAATTAATTAGCCCTAGCATCCATCGCATTGTATTTGTTCACCCCTATTGCATCCGGTTACATTACTATTTTTCTTGTTTATTTTCTTTAATTTTTATTTTAATTTCCTGCATCCATGAATTTATTCTTTCCAAATAGTCATCCCTTAGACTATTTGGTAATTGACCTATCCTCGTGGGAACGATATTCTATTTATCACTTTATTACTTGTACGACCCGGTATGCTTGCCGGAGCCGCATTAAGTTTTGGCGCTATTGCCGAGGATAGTATCAATATCATTCTTAGTTGACAGGATATTAGATCTGATTTTTATTTTTATTTTATATTTGTTTTTGTCTTGTTTATTTTTTTATTATTTATTTTATTTTTATTTCTTTTTCTTTCATTATTTATTTTATTTAGCTTTTGTTTTATTTTATTTTATTCCTACTTTCACTTGTTCTTGTGTTTTATTTTGCAATTTATGCGAAGGAGTCAATCCACGAGAGATTTATTCTTTGATCTAGAGATCGAGCATTCTTTGCGTCAAGTCAAAAGAGAACGGAGAACAGTTAAAAGAGTTTTTAAAGCTACCATGGCTGATGAAAACGAGCAAAATGACAGGGCCATGAAGGATTATTTGGCACGCACTCTTCAAGGCTGTTCATCTAGTATTGTGAGGCCACCCGTCCAAGCAAACAACTTTGAGTTGAAGATGTTGCTCATTCAGTCTGTACAACAAAATTGCCAATTTGCTGGACTGTCTAGTAAAGACCCTAATGAGTATCCCAGCAAATTTCTAGAAATCTGTGACACTGTAAAAATTAATGTTGCCATAGATGATGCTATTCGGCTGAGATTGTTTCACTTATCATTGAGGGACAAAGCCAGAGCCTGGTTAAAGTCTTTACTACAGGGTACACTCACTACTTGCGATATGGTGGCCAAGAAATTCTTGGAGAAGTACTTTCCTCCTGCCAAATCTGCCAAGATAAGGAATGACATCACCTCTTTCAACCAAGTAGATGGTGAGTCTTTTTATGAATCATGGGAGAGGTACATGGAGCTGTTCGCTAAGTGCCCACATCATGGCATCCCACTCTGGATGCAAATCTAGACATTCTACAATGGTCTCCTTATGTCCACTCAAATCATGGTTGATGTAGCAACTGGTGGTTCTCTGAAGAGTAAGACACCTGAGCAGTCTTGGGAGCTATTTGAAGTATTGGCTAGCAACAAGTACTAGAGGCCTAGTGAGAGAACCCAGAAGAGGGGAGTTCTAGAAGTTGACACTACTACTGCGCTCTTAGCCCAGAAGCAAGCCCTTTCTATCCAAAATACAACCATTCAGAAGCAATTGGGCTTGCTTAGCACCACTTCACTAACACATGTCATGCGTTGTGATTTTTGCCATGGGAACCATCCGAATGGAGAGTGCACTATAGCTCATCCTCCTGATCAGTAGGTTAACTACATGAATGCCCAGAAGCACAACTTCTACTCCAACACTTATGTTCTTAGGCAACAGTTCAATCAACCTCCACAAGAAAAGAAGCCCAACCTAGAAGACATGTTTCAACAGTTCATAAGAGGCATATGTCTTTTGTGGAGAAGATTGAAGCTTTTATGGAGAGGATAAAGGCTTAATTTATAGCTCATGATGCTGCAATAAAAAACCTAAAGCATTAAGTAGGGCAAATTTCTAAGCAGTTAGCTAAGAAGCCATCAGGTTCCTTACCTAGAAATACCATTGCAAATCCACAGGAGCATGTGAATGCAATCATACTGAGAAGTGGTAAAGAATTGGCTAAATCTGAAAAGGAAAAAGCAAGGATAGAAGAAAAGCCTGCTAAAGATTCCAATATGGCATGTGACACCCACTGCTTATGAACCTCCAATTTCTTATCCTCAAAGAGTGAAGCAACAAAAGAAGGAACCACAAGGGTAGCAATTCCTTAAGGTTCTTGATGTTCTTAAGAAGCTCCACACCAATATTCCTTTTGCTGAGACATTGGGAGCGAATGCCAAATGATGCCAAGTTCATGAAGGAGCTATTCTCTAAGAAAAGGGAATTGGATGTTGATGAGACTATACCACTCACTGAGGAGTATTCAGCAATCATTTAGAGGAAACTGCCACCTAAATTGAAGGACCTTGAGAGCTTTAATATTCCATGCACCATCGGTGATTTGAGGATTGAAAAGGCACTTTGTGACCTTGGAGCAAGTATCAGTCTAATGCCTTTGTCACTTGTGCATAGATTGGGCATTATTGAAGTGAAGCCTACAAGGGTATCCCTACAGTTAGCTAATAGATCTGTCAAACTTCCCTATGGTATTATTGAAGATGTTTTGGTGAAGGTGGACTATTTCTTTGCTCCCATTGATTTTTTTATATGGAGAAGGATGTCAATCCCCCTCTAATTTGTAGGCGTCCATTCTTGGCCACTAGTAGAGCCCTGATTGATGTAGAAGAGGGGGAGCTAACTTTGAGATTTCAGAACAATAAAGTGAAGTTCAAAGTCTTCCAAGCAAGCTCAATACTATAAAGTGGATGTAATGGAAGCTAACTTAAGTACTTCAGTCCTTGCATCACATGCCACACCTCCTTGGGAGCCTCCATTAAGGAAGAGCAAAACAAAGAAATAAAATAAAAGGGTAGGGATGATGATCTTAAGCTACCTAAGAAGCCGCCAGAAGCTTTCCACTTACCATTCGAGTCTAATTCTATCTCGTTGATTTTTGGGAAGAAGAACCACTATCTTGGTGACAAGTCACCAAAGAAGGGGAAGAAGGAACCACCATGAATGACAAGACCATGTCTAACTTAGGGATATTAAACCAAAGTGCTTGTTAGGAGACAACCCAACTTCTCTAACTCTTCTTTAATTTTAATTTTAATTTTCCTCTTTTTAGTTTTTCTTTTGATTTAGGTAGAATTTTAGTTTTAAATCATTTTAATTTATTTTAATTTTTTTGTTTTTGTTTTATAGGTTCATGGGAGCAATTAGGAAGCACATAAGTGGAGGAAGAAGCCACATTGGGCATGTAGCAGAGAAAGTGCAGAATTGGTAGCAGTAACAGTGCGCTATAGCGAGTTGCTTTGCGCTATAGCACATTATCGAGGAAGCAGCACTAGTTTGAAAACATGGCTGCATTATAGTGCATTGCTTTGCTTTGTAGCGCAATTGAATTCACCATATCAAAGAAAATATAGCTATTATGCCTTGTCTCATGCCCATAATGCTTAACAATAGTATGATATAGGTTTTAGGCTAATAATCATGAATTTTAAAACATAATTGCTTGAGGCATTTTACTAAAATCATGGAAAACCAATTTAAACAAGTCTTCAACGGCAAATAGCAATATAAGCATACGTATACATAGGAATTTTACTAAAATCTTGGTAAACCAATTTAAACAAGTCTTCAAAGGCAAATAGCAATATAAACATACATATACATAAGTTCACCTAACAATTAACCATAAGCATATCATTCACTTATAATTAAGGCTCAAGGGTGGGGATTCATTGGGATGGTGCCTCCGAACCAATGGGAAAATCCTTGGAAATGTCCAATGCTACAAAAGGCATTAAATCAACATTAATAAACGTGTAGAGACTAAATCTAACTCCAACTAACTCTTACTTGTCAAAACTCCTAAGTTAGAAACCCTTGGACATCAATTCCCCCCCTAATTTGCTCAACTTCAAATCTATGGAGAAATTAGCTAATCCATAGCAAAAGGAAGGCCATAAGCTCAAGAGCTTACCTTACAATGTTGAGGAGGGAAATAGAGAAAGTATAGGTTGATGATTCTCCTCCAACCTTTAGTTTCTCACAAAAAGGAGAGAGAAACATAGATATGAAGATAGAGATGATGATGAGGGGGTGAAAGAGAGGTGTTTTATAGTGGACTTGAGGGAAAAATTGATGAGTTTGTGGGTTTGATGGAAAGGAAGAGAACCTAGAAAGAAAGGCAAGTAGGAAAAAAAATTGGGAGAATTGAGATAGGGTTCTCCTTGTTTTCCCTTATTTTTTCTTCCACCACCTTCACTACGCTCGAGTGTGGTTTGCTACGCTTGAACATGGCTTAGGCCTAAAAACCTCCTTGGCTCTAGGTGGTAGCACGCTAGAGCATGACTTATTGCGCTTGAGCGTGGCCTAAGCCCAGAGACTTCTCCGCCCTGGTTGGTGGCATGCTCAAGCGCAAGGTGCTGCACTCGAGCATGGCCTAAGGCCAGCAGCTTCCTCTGCTCTAGTCAATAACACACTTGAGCATGCCCTCCTATAGGCTCAAAATGTACAAAATCTGCAATTTATGTGATTCTTGGCTTGGGTGTTACATATTATCTGGGTAGTGTAACATCCCTACTTTCGTAAATAGAACGTAATGGAAACTTTAAATTATTTCCCTTAAGCAGCGTGAGAATTTCTCAGGCAGTGCTATGCCATGACGATCCTCACACTTGGAATTATAAGGTAGTGTAATACTGCCGTTGAAAATATGGCACTGCCATATGTTAAAAAGTAGGAAATGATAAAAGTGCCCTGATAAACTTTTGTTAATTGCAGTGATGCCCAGAATTTTTAGAAATTATATTTTGACCTCAAAGACTTATTCCCATAATAACCCTACAACTTTTCATGAAATGATCTTCATATCCCCACATCTGTAGAATTAGCATAATGGGATTTTAAATAGAGCAGAATCACATGGTGAAACCGTAGAAGTTTAAATCTTTGCCGATTGGGCTATGGAGGCAATCTAGTGTGAAATGACGTGGGGTGCCCCTCGACTTGCTCAAAATTACGGAAATGCCATTAGCTATGGGAAATGGAAAATAGAAAAGCTCCGAATTTGCAAATAACGTTTATTTCACGTTAGTAAGTAACTTATTCGATCTTATTGACTAAGTAAGGTTAATTAGAAGTTAATTAGATGTTAATTAGAGGGATTAGGCTTAGGAACAATTAGAATAGAGATATAGAAATTCTCTCAGAGTCATTTAGTAAAGTTTTGCCAATTTGAAGAAAATTGGTGAAGATCTGGTATTTTAAAACGCCAGAACCGAACCAGTAGAATTTTCTATTGGAAACCCTAACTTAAGTGGCTAAAATTCAACCAACCCTACCACATATGAGTGCCGCCAAGTGTTGCTCAAGATAGTGGAGAAACTTGGCCTCATTTCCACTGGATTTTTATAATTTTTCACCCAGTTGTTCGGTTTTTATCAAATAATTGAGGTTAATGAAATTTGACTAAATATTTATTTAGGGTTAATTAACTAGCAAATAATTGAGTTTAGATGGGAGAGATCAACCTTCAAGTTTTGACAAGATTCCACCCACCTAAACTTTAACATCTAGCAAGATTATATACAAGGAGGTAGGAACTTCATCCTTTCTCTTATTTTTCTCTGATTTGGGGCTGCCTAGGGCTCCCCCTTCTGCCTTTGTTTTGATGTTATATTGGGTGGATATGATAGATTATGGGTGGTTTAAGATGTATGATTGAGTTAGAGTTGAAGATTGGATGGATTGATTTAAGGAAATCATGAGTTCAAGATATTGTTAGGGTTTTTCCTCGGTGGTCTGTACGGCGGAGTGTACGGCTCCACCTACAACCATTTAAATTTGATGAAATTATTTTTATGTGAAACTAGACATTCAGATATTTCCATACATATATAATATAAGGCAATTGGATTAGTATTGAGAGAGATATGAATTTTGGAAGTTGACCTAGGTTTTTGAGTTTGATTCTGGGCAGACTAGGTTATTCAGGGAAAAACTTACCCTATACGGCTTGGAATTGAATGAAACTAACTTTGTTAGAAATCTGAGAATATCTCATACAAATTTCAGAGTTAGATATAGTCCCGTTTGTTCCCAGTGGTTAGAGGAATTTGCCCTATGTCCAAACCAAGCCAAAACAGGGAAGTTTAGAAAGGTCAAATTTCGGGACTTATAACTCATGCTCAACTAAAGAAAATGAAATGGAACTTGTTGTAAATGAAATCTTGTCCTATTAGCTTCAATATGATACCAATTTCATATGAGTTGAACTTGTTTTGATTTTTAGTGGATTTTTACTTCTAAGTGTGTAATTTTGGCCAGCTATAGGGCAGGTCGAGATAAAACTTAAATAACTTGAGTTATACAAATCAAAATGAGATGGGACCAAAAGGGTTGGAAATTAGACACATAGAACTATGACATATCCAAAATTCAGATTTAAATGAGTTGAATAGAAGTAAAGGTGGATTTTACAAAATTCGGGCAGAAGAGGGTAGAGTGAGCAGAAAACTTTGTTGATATTTCTATTGATTTTGACATACCATATGATTAATAATGTTGCTGTAACTTGCTGTTTTACATTGAATTGCATACTTAATTGATTGTATTAGTAGCCTAGCACTATTCATGGAGAAGCGGACTTAATCCGTTATGTTGCCGAATTTTCGGCAGGAGTTTATGAGAACTTATGCTATGGGTGATTATACTTTTGATATATTTACATTTACATGTTATGTTCATATATGTCATGCCTGCAAGCATATTTAGAAAATGATATGAGAAGTAAGGTGTGAGATATATCCATGAACGCGCAAAGCATCTGCATGTATGACAAGATATGGAAAGGAAAGATAATAAGAACTTGCAAGAGGGACGTACTAAGCTACCACATGAAGTATGGTATAGACCTAGCTAGCATAGACTAGAGTGGTACTGTTTAAGACTTGGACCAGCCCTCGACCATATTTAATGAGAATAGACCGGTGTAAGGGTGGGGAAAAGTAAACCCGTCACTCATGTATAGGTATGAGCTCAGACCTGAAAAGCATGCTATTACCTAGGGGTGAGAGAGGCCATTTACCTTCGGGGGACGAAGTACAGAGGAGTAAGATCAAGTTGCAAGTTAAAGAAAGATACGAATTAAGTCAAGTGCACTTGCATACAATCAAGTATGAGAATCTATATGTGCATCTTTAATTATCTCGTTAAGTCATAATGCTATTATGATTCTTGTTGAAGCATATTATACTATTCATATTTCTATGTCTGTCATATGATATGGCAAGTGGTTGATAAAATATAATCCGCTTCGAGAAAGGTGTTTTCAATTTAAAATTGAATCACTATTTGTTTATATGTGCTCATATTTTCATAATAAATTGAAGTGGCTAGAATGTTTATGATGACACTGTAAGATTGGTTTGAGTTTACCTACTGAGAACCTTAGGTTCTCACTGCCTGCTTGTATGTTTTTATTTTCCGTAAACATTCCAGCACCCAAGTTGGAAATCAAGTGCGAGGCAGAGTATAGGGCCATTCATTGAGCAAGAATCAGGCATAAGCCAGATTAAGAGACTATTGAAGCTAGCTAATGACTAGTCGGAAGTAAACGCTATGTATTATGTCAATCACAATTTCTTTTAAAGTGTAATTATTTTATTCTCTATGTATCAAAGACTATTAGTCAGTAATAAAGTGAGCAGTTAAAGGGCCATGTATTATATTTTTCATATTTTAAAGATTTCTTAGCACAGTGACAATCTTTTAATACAACTCCATGACTCAAGCATAGCTTATATGATAGAGGTTGTTACAGGTAGCTATTGGCCAAATCTTCTACCATGTCGCAATCCACCCCATAGCCGTGATCGGCATTTAGAGGTAATGGACCTCTAGCAAGCCTATATTGATTAATTTTCCAGAAAAACTGACAGAGCTTTCCCTCTTTTTCTTTCTTCCTAAAGTCTATCACATGGTCTCTAATTTATCAACAAACGATAGGCACATTAGTTTGGAAAATTGTAGTATTTAGAGATAGAACCTTAACATCCAAACCTACAAACCAACAAAATTAAGACTTCTAATACTTATTCCTGATAAGAACAAAGAACAAGAACAAGCAAGGCAAGTTAAATTCTAGGAAAGCGGAAAACAAAGCATGAAGGAAAGAACCTTACCAAAGGGCTGTGGATTTTTTTTGTGGAGGTCGAAGTGGAGCTTCGCCATTGGAGAGAGAGACAAAATTGAGAGAGAGAGTAAAGAGAGAAAGAGAAGTGCAGCAATGGGGGACAAAACATTGAGAAAAGGCATGACTGAGAGTTGGACGGAAATAGGTATGCAGTGAAAAGAGGCCACCTATGGCGGGGAGATGGAGATAAAGAGAATGAGAGAGAGAGAGAGAGAATTGAGGAGGAAAGCAAGTTAAGAGAAAAGGTAGTGACTGGTTGTGGTGTAGTAGAGAGAGGGCCACAATTGGTGGTAGGCAGAGAGAGGTCTGAGAGAGAAGGCAAAGAGGGTGCAAGGAGTAGGATGAATGAGAGATAAGTGAGTAACATAGAAAGATCGAGAAGGATAGCGAAGAAAGAAAAAGAAGGGCTTGGCATGAGTTACATTACTTAAGGTGTTGCATGGTCCTTTTTTCCTTTTCTATTCCTTTTTTTTTCCTTTTCACCTCTAAAACAATCCTCACCTAACTTGAGTTTAATTCCTCTATTGCTATATAACTCAAAGTGAATAGAAAAATACCCTAGGACTCAAGCTATGTACAATTTTAAAATTTTCATTACTGATGTTTTATTTTTGAACAGGCAATTATTTTAGACAGGGTATTACAATTTCCCTCGACCCCCAACTTAAGAACTTACTCATCCCCAAGTAAGACTCAAAACAAAGACTAAACACAGAAAAAGAAACGACTCAAACAAAAAATACTTGAAGGTAAACCATGGGATCAAAGGGGAAGAAGAAAGGAAGGACATTAGGTTCATAATGTAGTTCAATTCATGAAAAGGCTTTAAAGCTCAAATGGGGTGACTAAGAATCAATGACGAAGGGTAGGCAATAAGGCTCAATTATGGCTACTAAACATGGCCTAAATACTTCTATGGCTAAGATTCACTCACATATATTTCAAGAGAGATTCACATGAATAAGAATGCATGTCTCAACTGAAATAAAGCATAAAAGTTTAAAGATCACCTATCCTAGGTTGCTAACTCTTATCAAAGTGCAAGAATATGATGCTTATCAATTCAATAGTGAAAGCACAAAAAGATTTTCAAGACTTAGATCAGGATCCAAAGTTACTTAGAAGTTAACAAATAGAGCAATATTCATATCATAGGCACAGGCAAATAACAACCAGTTGACCAACAAAAACTAGAAAAAAAAGGACTAAAAACAAAAATCTTTTTGGCATTTTTTTAAATATAAAAGCAAGATTATTGACAACTAATAAAACTAACAACCTAATGAACAAAACTAACAAAAGGAAAATAGGAACAAATAAGAAAGTGCAATAATGGACTTTCCCAACCCCCAACTTAAAATTATGCATTGTCCCCAATGCATGAAAATAAAATCAAAAGGAAAGGAAAAGAAAGGAAAGTTACTCCCCAAAGCGTGTCTCTTTGCTTTTTATATACTCTAGAATTTGGGCTTGCACTATAGCGCAAGGTAGTGCGCTATACCATATTGTTGCTGCTGCAAATTTTGCCCTTTCTTTGCTGCATGCCCAATGTGGCTTCTTCCTTCACTTACCCATTTCCTACTTGGTACCATAAATCTACAAAACAAAACAAACAAAGTTAAATAAATTAAAATGACTTAAAACTAAAATTATAGCTAAATCAAAAGAAGAACTAAAAAGACTCCAAATAAGAAAAATTAAGATAAATCAAAGAAAAGCTAGAAAGATTGGGTTGTCTCCCAACAAGCACTTTGGTTTAATGTCCCTAAGTTGGACATGGTCCTATCAATCATGGTGGCTTCTTCCTCCCCTTCGTTGGTGACTTGTCACCAAGATAGTAGCTCTTCTTCCCAAAGATCAATGAGATAAAATTTGGCTTGAGTGGCAAGTAGAGAACTTTTCATGGCTTATCAAGTGGCTTAAGATCATCATCCCCCAGCATTTTCTTTCTCTTCCTTGCTTTGATCTTCATTAATTGAGGCTTCCAAGGAGGGGTGGCATGTGATCTACACTACAAAAAACATGCTAAATAGAGGCATTTTTGTAGGGAATATTACAAAGAACTGCTTTAAATTTGAGAGAATGAAGCATTTTCTCATTTGGCCATAAATAAGTTAATCTGCGATGGTTTTTTTATCTAAGTGGTGGGGGTTTTAAAACTAAATACTGAAGGACCTAAAATATTTTGTTTCCCTCTTCTTTTGTAACTTCTTCCTACTCTCTTTCAATCCCTTCCTACATCACTTTACATACTCTCAGTCCCTAATCCCTAAAATCTTTGGTTTCCTATTGTTTTACCACACATTGCTCCAGACCATTGCGCACAACTTTACACTACCATGCACAGCTTTCCCATCCACGACGGTGATGCCACTTTTGATCGCAACCTTCAACCCAACCACATAGACCACTCTCTTCCAACCGTGACCATAACCACCGCCAGCAGTGACAGTCTCGTCCCCGATCCCTTCGATTTTGCTGCCTTGCTCCCTTAGTGCTGCTTTGCTTCCAGTTAACGGACTCCACCCTTCCCTATACAATCTTAGCTACAAAATGAATCCCTATTAGTTTAGTTGTGTTATTTTTTTAAAAAATATTTTATTGCTTTTGGTTTTCTATATCTATTTTCTATTGCACAAGATTGAGATGCTGTGAGTTCTTTTGTTTTTGTTTCATTGATGTCCCCTGCCCCTTGTCTTGTGTTCCTATTCTATCATGCGGAAATCTTTTGTTTCTTAGTGTTATTAGAGTTATGCTATGATGATAAAACCTCATACTTTAATTTGTCAAATTTTTGGTCTTTCATTGAAATATTCTGATTTATTGCTGTTTGCTGGACTTGCTCTGGATTTGGTTTCATTGTCATGCTTGATTGGTATTATGACTAAGTTGTCCTTGTTTTGGACTAATGATTGGCATTCCTTCTTCATTTCTTGTGCTTGTGGTATATTGTCATGTAATGTGTCAATCTTGTGGTCTATAATTGCAATTTACTACTTTATAAGACTGTTGAGTGGCTATTATGTTAAGTTCAGGCCTATCCACTTTTACTTTTAACATTCTAATGTGTTCTTGTGATTACATTGGTTGTCTTTTGTTCTTTGTGTTCCTTTAGATCACTTTGTTAACATTGTTTAATGAATGGTTAAGCATTTGATTTGCTGGCTGTTAAGTTTGTTTATTGTGTTCATTGTCTAATCAAATTCCACTTTTAACCATTGTAGGAAAATTATCACTCTCATCTATTAGTATCTTACTTTTATTCGTCATAATTACATGTGAATACCTAACATAGAACATGCAATACACTACATGTTTTTTTAGGATGGATACATGGAATAGGTACATGTTTTATGTGTATAAGTAGTAACTTTCAAATTGTGAGTTGTGACCTTTCTCGTTTACAATTACAAAACTTGATTGTAATTATCACATGATCTACCAACACAGATATTTACAGAGCTCTTTATATTTAGTAAACAAAACAAGTTGGTCATGCTTTATCAGTTTTCCATCCTTAATCATTGGGTTCTTTTCTAATAAATAGAAGTAGGTGAGTGAACCCACGGAATACAATACTAAGTGAAGTACTTGTTTATAAGAGAATAAAAATGAGTTGAAGTTTGAGCTTAAAGTACATTTTTTTTAATACCATAATATAAGACATGCATCTTAAGCCTTGTAGATTTGCTTGCGTGTTCTACTTTCAACAAAATCATATGTATACTTTTAGGAAAAGATAGATTGTTCATATTAAGGATGCCTTTTTTGTTGAGACTATATGCATTTTTAAATACATAATATCTTATTGAAGAAGCTTATCATTGAACAGGAAAATCCTGCTATAGCCAATGGGCAGATTTTTAATGTAGGTAACCCAAATAATGAGGTTACAGTTAGGTAGCTTGCTAAAATGATGACTACTGTTAAAGGATTAAGTTGATTATTTGAACTATTGTGTAACACCCTAATAATACCATACTATGCTTAAGTCATTTTATGGCATTACTAGTTGTTACTCTTAATCAGTGAAAGTTCTTTTAGTTAAAATTAGTGTAATACACGAAAATAGCTTGTAGAATTTTTATTTTTTTTATAAAACCTTTATGCTTGAAAACTGAGCCTTTAAGCGCTTACTTACTCGCATACATATGGACGTTATTTCTCATATCGCGAAGTTACCAGAAAGACGTATGACAAAATTGAAATAACACAACACAATACCTTAAGCCAATAATGTAATTTTAGATAATCAAGAGTCATCATTACATCAATAATTATCACATATGTAATAGGTCAAATTAAGTAGCATGACTTCCCACATGCTCTGAATTACACATAGACTACCCAACTAGGGCTCTCAAGAAGGTGAAAACACTATACTACTATCTCGATTGTAACATTGAAAAAATTCTATCGTTATTAATCGAATTGTTCTGTTTTCATCAAATAATTGGGATTAATTAGAATTCGATTAAGCATTCACTTAAAGCCAATTAAGTGTGATTTGGAAGGATTAGATATGATGGAATTAGATTAGGAACATAGGAATCCTCATAGAATTTTTCTAAATCCGGTTTACCGATTTAAAAGAAATCGGTAAGACTTCAGTATTTTAAACTGTCGGAACCGAACCAATAGAAGTTATGCTATGAGTACCCTAGGATGAATGGGCTAAGATTTACCCAAAACACCTCCTTATTTGGCACCTTGATCAGCCATGAAGAGTGGAGAGCCAAACCAAATTTGAAGGCAAGATGAAATCCACCAATCAAAATGAAACTTGCTTCAAAAGTTTTCACCTTTTTCTTTCCTTTTCTCCTTGAATTTTCGGCCAACCTAGCTGCTGAAGCTCCCATCATTTCTCTTCTATTCACTCTCATCTTCACTCCATCTTCATCCCCTCTTCAAGTCTCATCAAGAGTTGCTTCCATCTAAGACACCCAATTAACAAGAATTCAACTAAACAAGGTAGGAATCCAACTTCTCATTATGGTTTCCTTGATTTAGGGTTGTGTAGAGATCTTGTTTTCCTCTTGATTCTGATGTGATTTAATGTGATGATGTTGGATCATGATTGATTTTGCATGTATGTTGTGATTGGAATTGGAATTGGTATGAAAGAGCTTGAAGAATAGAGAAAATTCAAGAAGCTATTAGGGTTTTTCCTCAGCTATTCGTACGGCGGAGTGTACGACTCCCCCTACAATCGTTTAAATTTTATTAAATCATTTTTAGTGAAACTAGACATTCAGGGCTTTCCATACATATATAATATAAGGCCATTGTATTAGTATAGAGTTAGTTATGAATTTTTGAAGTTTGACCTAAAAATCAAGACTTTCATCCGGGCAGTGTGAGTTGAGAAGGGTGTAACTCACCCTACACAACTCCAAATTGAGTGAATCCAACGTTGTTTGAAATCTAACATATGAGGGAACACCCCATAAAAATTTTAGAGTCAAATTCGTTGCCAACTGTCCCCAGTACATCAATGAATTCACCTTAAGTTCAACTCGAGCTGGAATAGGGTAGTCCAGTAGGGTCATATTTCAGGGCTTATATCTCGAATTATACTCATTCAAATAATATGCGACTTGTTTCATTGAAAGCTTGCTTTGTTAGCTTTACAGTGATATAAATTTCGTATGAATTCACCTAGATTTCTATTTTTGGTGAATTTTCTCTTATAAGAGTGCAATTCTAGTTAGAGACATGTATGAATACTAGATCAAGTTTAGTTAATATCGGAACTCGGAACTTAGCAAACAGAGAACTAGATCGAGTATACTTAACGTTGAACTTGGAGCTTAGTGAATAGGAAACTAGATCAGATATAATTAATGTCGGAACTTGGAATTTAGGAAACACATTCAAAAAAGTCTTGGAAAGCCAATTGTGGCTTAATGTCGGAGATCGGAATCACAAGCACATAAGACACTTCAAAATCAAGAGTCAAGGGCAAGAATATGAAACCTAAAATACTTAAACCCGGAAGTCGAGGATCTTCAACATAAACTTGGAAATTCGTACCAGAATATGAAACATTATACCTGTAACGTCCGCGATTTCCGACTTCCGAGCCCATCAGTATTCCCGACATCCGAATTCATCTTCAAGGCTGGACAGACATGATTTCCGATTTCTGATCTAAGTGAATTTTTAAAATTCTGATTTCCGACCTTAGGAAGGCTTAAACGGATTGCCTTGCATTTTCCGATTTCCGACCTTGTGTAAGCGTGTATGAATTTCTACCTTATCAGTATAAATTCCGATTTTCGATTTCATTTCAAGTGGCTGATGTTTCCAATTTCCGATCTTAAGATTTCCGACTTAACACTAAATCCGACGTCCGATTTTATCTCAACCAGGAATGGACGCGAGATCAGATTTTTGAACTTGTCTCCAAGTCCGAGTCAAATTTTCACGAGTTCCGATCTAGAGTTTAATACCAAGAGCCCTCATTTCTCTATCCTCCCGAGTTTCGAGATAGAGGTCCTACAATTCACGACTTCCAACTTTAAGTGCTTGACTTCATACCCGACTTTGCTTTCAAGCTTCGAGTAAACTGGAAAACATTTTCCAATTTCCGACTTAATCTACAAGATGTGCACGAGTTCCGACTTTAATATACGAGTTCCGATTTAATTTTCAGAATATACTGGAAACTAGTCTCACTTTAGGCAACGTGGAGAGCAATTCTGCCACACAAAAAGAACAACGTGGAGAGCATTTTGGTCACAAAAAGAGAGCAAGGTTGGCTGAAACTCAGCCTTGTGTTTTGAAGCCAATCAAAACCTTCCAAGTTAACTTCCACTCATGCTTATATAACACATTCTCCTCGTCTTCTTCAGACTCTTCCCTCACGTTGCCTACTTCACTCCAGCTCTCTCTTTTCTTTTCTTCACTCACCCAACTCCACCACACTTTGAAATTCCACCAAGTTCCAGCTACAAACTTAAGCCAAATCATTCATAGTAAGAGGAAGGGGCTCTAAATTCTTACTTGATTTTCTGATTCTTGAAGGATTGATGGTGGTCTAATTTCTTAATTTTGATATGTGAATGAATGATTATGATGAATTATAGCTGGGTTATGGGCTGTTTATGAGGTTAAAATTTGAATTGGAAGTAAGGAGGGATGAAGATATGAAAAAGATGAGAGACTGGAAACTCAAAACCCTTGGCAGTCTGTACGGCGGAGTGTACCACTTTGGCTCCTGCCGTTCAAAATTAATGAAACCATTTTTATGTGAAACTAGACATCTAGGGCTTTCCATACATATATCATATAAGACCATTGGATTAATATTGAGAGAGATATGAATTTTTGAAGTTTGACCTAGGAATCTAGACATCCACCCGGGCAGTATGGGTTGAAAAGGGTGTAACTCACCCTATACAACTCCAAATTGAGTGAAACTAATTTTGTTGGAAAGCTTACACATAGGAGAACATCCTACCTAGAAATTCCGAGTTTGTTACCATCCTATTTGTTCCCAGTGATTTGAAGAAGTTAACCTATGTCCAAACCGAGCCAAATCAGAGCAGTTCAAGAAGGTTAAGTTTCGGGGCTTATAACTCGAGCCCTACCAAGCCAAATGGGATGGAACTTTTTGTAAATGAAACTTTACCCTATTAAATTTAATATGAGTCCAATTTTGTATCATTTGAATCAGTTTTCAATTTTTAGTGGATTTTTACTTTTAGATGTCTGATTCTGGCTAGCCACTGGGCAGGCCAAGGAAAGATCTAAATATCTCAAGTTATAGATATCAAAATTAGATGGGACTAAAGAGGTTAGAAAATAGAAATATAACACTTTAACATACTCAAATTTGAGGTCCAAATGATTTAAATAGAAATTATGGCTTGAATTACAAAAACCGGATTGGTTAACTATGCTGGGGCAGGAACTCTGTCTTTATGAATTTGGTGTTGATATGAGTTCAATATTGGAATATGTATGTGATATTGTGTTCCTTGTGATAAATTGATGTTTCGATATGCTGGCACTATTCATAGGGAAGCGGACACATTTCGTTATGCTGCCGAGATTTCAGTAGAATCCATGCATAAGTTATGAATTCCATGTTAATGCATGTGCATTCTTAAGAAAGTTATGAAAAGGGTTATGCCACTATAAAAGTTCCATGCTACTTGGGCCAGCCCCGGATAAGAAGTTAAGGGGAATAGATCTGTGGGAAAGTCAGGGAAAGTAAACCCGGCAATTTCTGTATAGGAACGAGCTCGATTCTAAGAAGTAGACTATTACCCAGGAGTCTAAATGGCTAAGAACTCCTAGGAGACCAAGAGATGGAAAAAATGATGAAAGGAAATGAAAAGTTTGAAAAGGAAAGTTCAAGTATGAGTTTGCATGATTACATGAATGCATAAATACATGAAATAGTTGTCTCAAGATGTTACAGTTGTCTACTATATTTATTTACTGCTATTTATTTATTTATTCTGTTTATCCTTCTACATACCATTATTAGTAATCTATTTTATCTCTTGTGCCGTCTAAAGTAAAATTGAACCTTGCCTCGGACCAGATATTTTCTTGAACTCATTAAAACGGATATGTTAGTTTGAACACATGTTTTTATAATTAAGTAAAGACCGAGGCAACTGAGAATGTATGTGATGTCAGTTAGCCAGTATACCCGAACCCTGCTAAGAATTTCTTGAAATTCTCACCCCGTTTGTATCTTCCCCACCATTCTCAGACACTGGCGATGGACTCCACCGCGACCCTCTTCATTGAGATTCCCGCTTTACAGCTTCACCACAACCCAGAGTTGGATTCACTGTATATAGCTGGCTCGTGTAACTTTTGTCTCTGCCTCTTCAGCAACAGGAACTTTGATGTTCCTTTACATCATCCCATCTTCGACCCTGCTAGTCTTTACATCGCCGTCCCGCTGCACATGGCGTACCTACCTCCTGCTCCTCCTGCACCCGTAGCCCAGGCAGCACCGGCTGACCTTGCCCTTGAGTCACCACCGCAGGCAGTCCCTGATATCCCATTGAGTTCAGAGAGTGACACCTCAGAGGCCACCGGCTCGTCACCCTCTTCCTCCTCAGGACCTAGCGCAGACTACTCACTGGCCGAGCCTGGCGTGGCTAACGGCTATTTGATAGAGTAGCTCAACAGCAGGAGAGGTTGTACAGTATGAACCTCTTTTGGATAGCATGTAGCTTTGGGTCATAGACTTGACTGTAGGGTTAGCAATAGGTTACGAAATGTCCTCTGAGGACCATAGGATGTTTTGACTGATACGGGCATTATTGTCCTTTTGATATACCAACCTGCTTATGTATTTTACTTTGACACTTTGTACCTAAACTGAAGCAGTGGCTTCTGATATATATATATATATATATATATATATATATATACATTTGCACGTAAACAGTAATGTTATTGTACTATTTCTTATCTATTATGATATTATGTTGAGTTCCGTAGCGCTCATAGTATAGCAAATGCGATCGCTTGTTTTGTAATACAAATCACGAAATTTAAGCGAGAATATTAACATCAGAATACAGTCTACTTAATTGAATGCTATGACTTAAGCATAACATTAAATTAGTAGGGTGTTACATTTTTAATCGTATCAGGCGATTCGTCCTAGCTAAGGCCTGAGGATTGGACTGATTATGCTTCATGCATATTCTGTGTTTTTAGTTAGTAACGTGCACCAGATCTTGCCTGTGTGGTTGAGATATAGTTGTGCATGTGTATGACGTGCCTGACCGTGTCAGCTGTTATTTGCTAGCACATTAGACTTAGTATTGAGCCTGATCAACTCAATAACTTTTGTTTTGTGTGCTCAGAACTTAATGGCTTTCGGAAGGCGAGGCAGACCGCGTGCAGAACTAGCTCGAGAGGACCCGAATGACCTGATGGCCACAATGCAAGAAATGGCTCACGCAATGCGGGAGCAAGCCGCGGTAGCTCACCAGATGATGGAATAGCTAGGCAGGCGACCTGCAGCAGGCTGTGAAGGGAACCCACATGGCCTAGAGGATAAACTGGAATATCTCAAATTTGCTAAGTTTAGAAAGGCGAATCCGCCCAGCTTCCGAGGGGTATATAACCCTAATAAAGCCGATGAGTGGATCAAAGCCATGGAGAAGATTTTCTCTGTCCTAGATTGCTCAGATCATCAGAAGGTGACTTTTGCCACCTATATGCTCGAGGCAGACGCCGAGTTCTGGTGGAACGGCGTACGAAGACTGTTTGAAGAATCTCAAACAGTAGTCAACTGGACAATGTTCAAGGATGTATTCTATCAGAAGTACTTTCCAGCTTCCGTTCGAAATGCCAAGGAGCTTGAATTTATGCAGCTTCGTCAGGGAAACAGGACGATATCCGAATACATCACCAAGTTCGAGGAGCTATGCAAATTCTCCACAATTTATCAGAGGAACCCAGATGAAGCTTGGAAGTGCATTAAGTTTGAAGGTGGGCTACGAGAGGACATTCTCATCGCGATAGGGCCAATGGAGATTAGGGATTTCCCTACGTTGGTGAACAAATGCCGATTGGTGGAGGACTGCAATTCAAAATTAGCTGTAGCCAGAGCATCTAGTGGGACTTTCAGGAGGGGGTTAGCCCCACAGGGCCCAAGATTCAAGCCCAATGTACAACAATAGCGGAGACTTCCGCCGGCAGGCAACAAGGGCAAGCAGCCCCAAAAGCCTTTTCCAACTTCAACCTGCACCAAATGCTGTAAGAATCATGGTGATCGGCCATGTTTGGCAGGCCAGAATGTCTGCTACGGATGTGGCAAGCCAGGCCACAAAATCTATGAGTGTCCGACCAGGAATCCATCACAACCGCCTCGACCCCAATGACAAGGACAGGTCTTTACCATGAGTGCAGAAGAAGTTGACCAGTCGAAAGGACTAATCCAAGGCACCTGTGATGTGGACAGTGAGACTTTAACTGTACTTTATGATTCGGGTGCCTCACATTCGTTTATTTCTCATAGCTGTGTAGCTGCTTTGCAATTGCCAATTTCTGAATTACCTTATGATCTATTGGTTTCTACTCCTACCAATGGACCTGTTAGAACTAGTCAAGTATGCATCAATGTTTCTCTTCGAATTGAGGGTAGGACCTTTGCCGCTAATTTGATTTGCCTCCCTCTGTCTGGTCTTGACATAATTCTGGGCATGGATTGGCTTTCTGCCAATCGAGTTGTACTCGATTGCTCTGATAAGACAGTGGTACTCCCCTCTGTCTCATTTTCGGAATCCCAGACCGCAACACTCTTCTATCTGAACTCTTTTAGGCCAAAGAAGCAAGGGTATATACTCTTGTCAGCTAATGTGACAGAAGCTGAGCAGGAACTAGAAGAGATTCCGGTTGTTAAGGAATATCCTGATGTTTTTCCAGAAGATATTCCTGAATTTCCTCCGGAAAGAGAGATTGAGTTTACCATTGAGTTGGTTCTAGGTGCGGGACCAATATCTATAGCTCCATATCGTATGTCTCCTATGGAGCTGACGACAGATCGAAGAACTTTTAGAGAAAGGATTCATACGGCCAAACGCATCACCATGGGGAGCTCCGGTTCTGTTGGTTAAAAAGAAAGATGGAAGCATGCGCTTATGTGTGGATTATAGGTAGTTGAACAAAGTGACAATTAAGAATAAATATCCATTGCCACGAATTGAAGATCTCATGGACCAACTACAAGGTGCAACAGTATTCTCCAAGATTGACTTGCGCTCTGGATACCATCAGATTCGAGTTCGGGAACAAGATATCCCTAAGACAGCTTTTCGAACTCATTACGGACACTATGAGTATACCGTGATGTCATTCGGATTGACAAACGCACCAGCAGCATTCATGGATTACATGAATAGAATATTCCGTCCATATCTGGACAAGTTTATAGTGGTCTTTATTGACGATATACTTGTCTACTCGAAGACGGAGCAAGAGCATGCAGAATACTTGCAAATAGTTCTGCAAATTCTAAGAGAAAAGAAACTCTATGCCAAACTATCTAAATGTGAATTTTGGATGAAGGAGGTAAAATTTCTCGGCCACGTAGTATCATCTGGAGGAATCTCCATCGACCCCAGCAAAGTAGAAGCAGTTCTAAACTGGGAAAGACCGACCACAGTCTCTGAAGTCAGGAGTTTTCTGGGCTTAGCTGGATATTACAGGCGGTTCATTAAAGATTTTTCTCGAATAGCCTTGCCCTTAACCAAGCTAACCAGAAAGAATGTTCCATTTGAGTGGACGCCGGAGTGCGAACAAAGTTTTCAAGATTTGAAGAGGAGATTGACTACGACACCAGCAAGATATGATGCGATATGGGTCATTGTGGATGGATTAACCAAATCTGCTCATTTCCTACCCGTTCGAGCAAGTTATCCGCTGGAAAAACTCAACTGTACATTCAAGAGATTATAAGGTTGCATGGGACCCCTTCAACTATTATCTCTGATCGAGACCCAAGGTTTACCTCTCGATTTTGGGGAGCTTTACAGAAGGCGTTCGGTGCAAAGCTGTGTTTAAGCACTGCATATCACCCACAAACAGATGGCCAAACTGAAAGAACGATTCAAACCTTGGAAGATATGCTACGAGCTTATATACTGGAGCAACGCGGAAATTGGGATCGATACTTACCGTTGGCCGAATTCGCATACAACAATAGCTATCACGCTAGCATCGGCATGGCTCCTTACGAAGCACTGTATAGACGGAAGTGCCAATCTCCCCTATGCTGGTACGAGATAGGAGAATCAACTTTATTGGGGCCTGATTTAGTCGAGTTGACCACTGAGCAGATCAAGAAAATACGGAGCAAGATGCTTACTGCTCAGAGCTGCCAGAAGAGCTATGCGGACACTAGGAGGAAACCTCTGGAATTTCAGGAAGGAGACCACATATTTTTAAAGGTTACACCTACAACGAGGATAGGTAGAGCCATCAAGGTCAAGAAGTTAAATCCTCACTTTATTGGTCCCTTCCAGATCTTGAGGCAAATTGGATCAGTTGCATATCAAGTCGCTTTACCCCCACATTTATCAAATCTTCATGACGTGTTCCATGTTTCTCAACTTAGAAGATATCAGCTTGACCCTACGCATGTGCTAGAACCTGAATCAATAAAGTTAAAAGAGGACCTAACCTTCCAGGTTCAGCCAGCACGAATAGTAGACAGGAGCAGTCGACAACTTCGAAATAAATCCGTGCAGTTAGTAAAGGTAGCATGGGGAAAGGAAGATGCTGAAGACTACACTTCGGAGCTAGAATCAAGGATGAGAAGAGAGCACCCTGAACTATTCTTAGATACTAAATTTTGAGGACAAAATTTTTTAAGGGGAGTGGTATTGTAACGTCCGCGACTTCCGACTTCCGAGCCCATCAGTATTCCCGACATCTGAATTCATCTTCAAGGCTGGACAGACATGATTTCCGATTTCCGATCTAAGTGAATTTTTAAAATTCCGATTTCCGACCTTAGGAAGGCTTAAACGAATTGCCTTGCATTTTCCAATTTCCGACCTTGTGTAAGCGTGTATGAATTTCGACCTCATCAGTATAAATTCCGATTTCCGATTTCATTTCAAGTGGCTAATGTTTCCAATTTCCGATCTTAAGATTTCCGACTTAACACTAAATCCGACGTCTGATTTTATCTCAACCAGGAATGGACGCGAGATCAGATTTTTGAACTTGTCTCCAAGTCCGAGTCAAATTTTCACGAGTTCCGATCTAGAGTTTAATACTAAGAGCCCTCATGTCTCTATCCTCCCGAGTTTCGAGATAGAGGTCCTACAATTCACGACTTCCGACTTTAAGTGCTTGACTTCATACCCGACTTTGCTTTCAAGCTTCGAGTAAACTGGAAAACATTTTCCAATTTTCGACTTAATCTACAAGATGTGCACGAGTTCCGACTTTAATATACGAGCTCCGATTTAATTTTCAGAATATACTGGAAACTAGTCTCACTTTAGGCAACGTGGAGAGCAATTCTGCCACACAAAAAGAAAAACGTGGAGAGCATTTTGGTCACAAAAAGAGAGCAAGGTTGGCTGAAACTCAGCCTTGTGTTTTGAAGCCAATCAAAACCTTCCAAGTTAACTTCCACTCATGCTTATATAACACATTCTCCTCGTCTTCTTCAGACTCTTCCCTCACGTTGCCTACTTCACTCCAGCTCTCTCTTTTCTTTTCTTCACTCACCCAACTCCACCACACTTTGAAATTCCACCAAGTTCCAGCTACAAACTTAAGCCAAATCATTCATAGTAAGAGGTAGGGGCTCTAAATTCTTACTTGATTTTCTGATTCTTGAAGGATTGATGGTGGTCTAATTTCTTAATTTTGATATGTGAATGAATGATTATGATGAATTATAGCTGGGTTATGGGCTGTTTATGAGGTTAAAATTTGAATTGGAAATAAGGAGGGATGAAGATATGAAAAAGATAAGAGGCTGGAAACTCAAAACCCTTGGCAGTCCGTACGGCGGAGTGTACCGCTCTGCCTCCTGCCGTTCAAAATTAATGAAACCATTTTTATGTGAAACTAGACATCTAGGGCTTTCCATACATATATCATATAAGGCCATTGGATTAATATTGAGAGAGATATGAATTTTTGAAGTTTGACCTAGGAATTTAGACATCCACCTGGGCAGTATGGGTTGAAAAGGGTGTAACTCACCCTATACAACTCCAAATTGAGTGAAACTGAGTTTGTTGGAAAGCTTACACATAGGAGAACATCCTACCCAGAAATTCTGAGTTTGTTACTATTCTATTTGTTCCCAGTGATTTGAAGAAGTTAACCTATGTCCAAACCGAGCCAAATCAGAGCAGTTCAAGAAGGTTAAGTTTCGGGGCTTATAACTCGAACCCTACCAAGCCAAATGGGATGGGACTTTTCGTAAATGAAACTTTACCCTGTTAACTTTAATATGAGTCCAATTTTGTATCATTTGAGTCAGTTTTCGATTTTTAGTGGATTTTTACTTTTAGATGTCTGATTCTGGCTAGCCACTGGGCAGGCCAAGGAAAGATCTAAATATCTCAAGTTATAGATATCGAAATTAGATGGGACTAAAGAGGTTAGAAAATAGAAACACAACACTTTAATATACTCAAATTTGAGGTCCAAATGAGTTAAATAGAAATTATGGCTTGAATTACAAAAATCGAATTAGTTGACTATGCTGGGGCAGGAACTTTGTCTATATGAATTTGGTGTTGATATGAGTTCAATATTGGAATATGTATGTGATATTGTGTTCCTTGTGATAAATTGATGTTTTGATATGCTGGCACTATTCATAGGGAAGCGGACACGTTCCGTTATGCTGCCGAGATTTCGGTAGAATCCATGCATAAGTTATGAATTCCATGTTAATGCATGTGCATTCTTAAGAAAGTTATGAAAGTTATGAAAAGGGTTATGCCACTATAAAAGTTCCATGCTACTTGGGCCAGCCCCGAATAAGAAGTTAAGGGGAATAGATCTGTGGGAAAGTCGGGGAAAGTAAACCCGGCAATTCCTGTATAGGAACGAGCTCGATCCTGAGAAGCAGACTAATACCCAGGAGTCTAAATGGCCAAGAACTCCCAGGGGACCAAGAGATGGAAAACATGATGAAAGGAAATGAAAAGTTTGAAAAGGAAAGTTCAAGTATGAGTTTGCATGATTACATGAATGCATAAATGCATGAAATAGTTATGTCAAGATGTTACAGTTGTCTACTATATTTATTTACTGCTATTTATTTATTTATTCTGTTTATCCTTCTACATACCATTATTAGTAATCTACTTTATCTCTTGTGCCGTCTAAAGTAAAATTGAACCTTGCCTCAGACCAGATATTTTCTTGAACTCATTAAAACGGATATCTTAGTTTGAACACATGTTTTTATAATTAAGTAAAGACCGAGGTAATTGAGAATGTATGTGATGTCAGTTAGCCAGTATACCCGAACCCTACTGAGAATTTCTTGAAATTCTCACCCCGTTTGTATCTTCCGCACCATTCTCAGACACTGGCGATGGACTCCACCGCAACCCTCTTCATTGAGATTCCCGCTTTACAACTTCACCACGACCTAGAGTTGGATTCACTGTATATAGCTGGCTTGTGTAACTTCTGTCTCTACCTCTTCAACAACAGGAACTTTGATGTTCCTTTACATCATCCCATCTTCGACCCTGCTAGTCCTTACATCGCCGTCCCGCTGCACATGGCGCACCCACCTCCTGCTTCTCCTGCACCCGTAGCCCAAGCAGCACCTGCTGACCTTGCCCCTGAGTCACCACCGCAGGCCGTCCCTGATATCCCATTGAGTTCAGAGAGTGACCCCTCAGAAACCATCGGCTCGTCACCCTCTTCCTCCTCGGGACCCAGCGCAGACTACTCACCAGCCGAGCCTGGCATGGCTAACGGCTATTTGACAGAGTAGCTCAGCAGCAGGAGAGGTTGTACAGTATGACCCTCTTTTGGATAGCATGTGGCTTTGGGTCATAGACTTGACTGTAGGGTTAGCAGTAGGTTACGAAATGTCCTCTGAGGACCATAGGATGTTTTGACTGATACGGGCATTATTGTCCTTTTGATATACCAGCCCGCTTATGTATTTTACTTTGACACTTTGTACCTAAACTGAAGCAGTGGCTTCTGATATATATATATATATATATATATATATATATATATATATATATATATATATATATATATATATATACATATACATTTGCACGTATACAGTAATGTTATTGTACTATTTCTTATCTATTATGATATTATGTTGAGTTCCGTAGCGCTCATAGTATAGCAGTGCGCCGCTTCGACTGTTTTGTAATACAAATCACGAAATTTAAGCAGAATATTAACACCGTAACACAGTCTACTTAATTGAATGCTATGACTTAAGCATAACATTAAATTAGTAGCGTGTTACAATACCCTAATGTTGGAAGTCGAGAACTAGGGCGCTTTAAAACTCGTACACGTAATTCCAAAATTCGGTATCTCATTAAACATATAACCTCGAAACTTGGTCCAGAATCCATATTGAAGATCGAACATAAGCTCGGAAGTCGGGAATCAAAACATTAACCTTACATGCATAACCCCGTAGGTCAGAACTTATTCAATATAGGAATTCGGACCCAATTCAATCTCGGAAGTCGGTCCTAAGCTCAAACTTGGGAACATCAATAGAAGTTAAAAGTTTGCAAGATAGATTAAGACTTAAGATTTTAAACTTACACCCAACTACCAAAGCTTTGCTTATAAGACTTTGTTGTATGTGACAACTAATGAAGATATGATTATGAGTCCATATTCCGAAGGAACGTGACATGGCGATCACGCTCTAATGGGGTATGATATGGTGATCATACTCTGGAATGTGGCATAATGATCCCACCTCCTAAGGAATGTGACATAGTGATCACACCCTGAGGGAGTATGACATGACGATCATACTCTGGGACATGGCAGGATAGGAGTGTGACATGGTGATCACATCCTGAGGGAGTATGACATGGCAATCATACTTTGGAATATGTATGACAAGTAAAGTAAGACAAAGAAAGAAAAGAAAATTATGTATATCTGCATAAATTCAAGTATAAGTAAAGCAGATGCAGATTTCAAGCTTCCAATATATTGGTGTTATTATATTTTAAGATGTTACAGTTTTCATAGTATGATTCATGACATTATTGTTTATTGGCTCTCCCAAATGACAAGTGTATGAATAAAATAGACTCTGCTTCAAACAATATGTTTTCAAACTATAAAATTTAACAATTTATATGACATGTCCACATTTTTCATAATAAATCGAAGTAGCTGGAGATAATAACGATAACATGGTATGAAATTTCTTAGTAAATCCTACTGAGAATTTAAAATTCTCACTCCTACTTTCATGTTATCTCCAGATAGTTCGAGAAGTTTCAAAGACGGCTGAAGTTGCTATCAAATAAGGTCCACTCAGGTAACAGTAACAACTCCAGAGTGTGGTACTATGACTTAAACATAGTACAGTACAGAGGAAGACGTTACAAAATGGTATCAGACCAGTTCGGTCCTAACCGGACCTAAGGGCTAAACTTACTATGCTTCCATATGCACTCTGGAATCCTTAGAATTTGTCATGCGATAAATCTTATTTGCTCAGATAAGATATAGGAAATTAGATATGCATGACCACCTAACTATGATTGTTATTAGTTGCTGTCACACTTAACTTATTATTGAGCCTGATCAACTCAATGTTTTGTTGTGTGTGATTAGGAACTAATAGCTTCCAGGGGGCGTGGTAGGCCACAAACTGCACCCACTTCAGAAGACCCCACTGATTTCATGGACACTCAACAAGAGATGGCATATGCCATGTGCGAACAAGCTGCTGCAGCACACCAAATGATGGATCAGCTGGGGAGACAACCTGGAGTTGGTCACGGTCGAAAACCGAATAGCTCAGAATTGGATTTGGAATATCTCAAGTTCGCAGAATTTTGAAAGGCAAACCCGCCCAGTTTTAGAGGAGGTTTTCATCAGGCTGACAAGTGGATTAAGATAATAGAGAAGGTCTTCTTTGTTCTGAACTGCACCGACCACCAAAAAGTAGCCTTTGCCACTTATATGCTCGAAGCAAACGCAGAATTCTGGTGGAATGGAATAAAACAGCTATTAGAAGAGTCCTAGACAGAGATCACTTGGATTGTGTTCAAGGACGCTTTTTATCAGAAATACTTTCCTCCATCAGTTCGAAACGCCAAGGAGTTGGAATTTATGCAACTCTGCCAGGGAAGTAGTAGCATCTCAGAGTACATCGCTAAGTTTGAGGAGTTATGCAAGTTTTCCACAATCTATCAGCGAAATCCAGATAAGGCGTGGAAGTGTATCAAATTTGAAGGCGGATTAAGGGAAGATATCCTTGCAACAATAGGCCCTATGGAGATTAGGGATTTTCCTACCTTGGTAAACAAGTGCAGACTTATGGAAGACTATAATAAGAAGTTAGAGATTGCCCAGTCTGATGATTATGGAAAAAGGCCGGCACTTGAAAACCAGGAATTAGAATATGCCTCACCACCAAAGAAGCAATTTTGCCTTGGTGAATATGAGGGCAAGCAGCTGCAAGAATCGATGGTCAAGCAACGATGTCCAAAGTGTGGGAAAAATCATGGAAATAAGCCTTGCCTGGTTAAACAGTATGTGTGTTTCAGATGTGGCAAGCTAGGGCATATGATTAGAGAATGCCCTGAGAACCAACCACTGACTCCTAAACTGCAACGTTCGGGAAAAGTTTTCACTATAAACGCTGAGGGGACTACACCCCAGAGGAGCCAGAGCGAGAATTTAGGATAAACCAGAATAAGGAATTGGCTAATTTAGTTTTAGTCAATCCTATTATGCTAAATGGTTTTACATCTATTGTACTCCTTTAATCCTACCTATCGAATCTTTGTGTCCTTATGTATGAACTTTTATTTAAACTCTTGTGAATATAACTAGTTAGTTTTATAACCAAATTTTGAGGACAAAATTTTTCTTAGGAGGGTAGTAATGTAACGTTCGAAAAATTCTATCGTTATTAACCGAATTGTACGATTTTCATCAAATAATTGAGATTAATTAGAATTCGATTAAGCATTCGGTTAAAGCCAATTAAGTGTGATTTAGAAGGATTAGACATGATGAAATTAGATTAGGAACATAGGAAACCTCATAGAATTTTTCTAAATCTGGTTTACCGATTTAAAAGAAATCGGTAAGACTTTGGTATTTTAAACTGTCGGAACCGGACCAATAAAAGTTATGATATGAGTACCCTAGAATGAATGGCTAAGATTTAGCCAAAACACCTCCTTATGTGGCACCTTGATCAGCCATGAAGAGTGGAGAGCCAAACCAAATTTGAAGGCAAGATGAAATCCACCAATCAAAATGAAACTCGTTTCAAAAGTCTTCACCTTTTTCTTTCCTTCTCTCTTTGAATTTTTGGCCAACCTAGCTGCTAAAGCTCCCATCATTTCTCTTCTATTCACTCTCATCTTCACTCCATCTTCATCCCCTCTTCAAGTCTCATAAAGAGTTGCTTCCATCTAAGACACCCAATCAACAAGAATTCAACTAAACAAGGTAGGAATCCAATTTCTCATCATGTTTTCCTTGATTTGGGTCTGCGTGGGGATCTTGTTTTCCTGTTGATTTTGATGTGATTTAGTGTGATGATGTTGGATCATGATTGATTTTGCATGTATGTTGTGATTGGAATTGGAATTGGTATGAAAGAGCTTGAAGAATAGAGAAAATTCAAGAAGTTGTTAGGGTTTTTTCTCAGCGGTCCATACTGCAGAGTATACGGCTCCTCCTACAACCATTTAAATTTGATGAAACCACTTTTATATGAAAGTAGACATTCAGAGCTTTCCATACATATATAATATAAGGCATTGTATTAGTATAGAGTTAGTTATGAATTTTTGAAGTTTGACCTAGAAATTAAGACTTTCATCCGAGCAGTGTGAGTTGAGAAGGGTGTAACTCACCCTACACAACTCCAAATTAAGTGAATCCAACGTTGTTTGAAAGCTAACATATGACGAAACACCCCATAAAAATTTTAGAGTGAGATTCATTGCCAACTATCCCCAGTACATCAATGAATTCACCTTAAGTTCAACCCAAGCTAGAACAGGGTAGTCCAGTAGGGTCAAGTTTCAGGGCTTATATCTCGAATTATACTAATTCAAATAATATGTGACTTATTTCATTTGAAAGCTTGCTCTGTTAGCTTTACAATGATATAAATTTTGTATAAATTCACCTAGATTTCTATTTTTGGTGAATTTTCTCCTATAAGAGTGCAATTCTGGTTAGAGACATGTATGAATACTAGATCAAGTTTAGTTAATATCGGAACTCGGAACTTAGCAAATAGAGAACTAGATCGAGTATATTTAACGTTAAACTCAGAACTTAGTGAATAGGAAACTAGATCGGGTATAGTTAATGTCGAAACTTGGAATTTAGGAAACACATTCATAAAAGTCTTGGAAAGCCAATTGTGGCTTAATGTCGGAGATCGAAATCACAAGCACATAAGACACTCCAAAATCAAGAGTCAGGGGCAAGAATGTGAAATCTAAAATACTTAAACTCGGAAGTCGAGGATCTTCAACATAAACTTGGAAATTGGTACCAGAATATAAAGCCTTATACCCTAATCTCGGAGGTCGAGAACTAGGATGCTTTAAAACTCATACACGTAATTCCAAAACTCGATATCTCATTAAACATATAATCTCGAAACTCGGTCCAGAATCCATATTGGAGATCAAACATAACCCCGGAAGTCGGGAATCAAAACATTAACCTTACATGAATAGCCTTGTAGGTCGGAACTTATTCAATATCGGAATTTGGACCCAATTCAATCTTGGAAGTCGGTCCTAAGCTCAAACTCGGGAACATCAATAGAAGTTAAAAGTTTGCAAGATAGATTAAGACTTAAGATTTTAAACTTACACCCAACTACCTAAGCTTTGCTCATAAGACTTTGTTGTGTGTGACAACTAATGAAGATATGATGATGAGTCCATATTCCAAAGGAACGTGGCATGGCGATCACGCTCTAATGGGGTATGACATGGCGATCATACTCTGGAATGTGGCATAATGATCCCACCCCCTAAGGAATGTGACATGGTGATCACACCCCAAGGGAGTATGACATGGCGATCATACTCTCAGACGCGGCAAGATAGGAGTGCGACATGGTGATCACACCCCGAGGGAGTATGACATGGCGATCGTACTCTGGAATATGTATGACAAGTAAAGTAAGACAAAGAAAGAAAAGAAAATTATGTATATATGCATAAATTCAAGTACAAGTAAAGGCAGATGTAGATTTCAAGCTTCCAGTATATTGGTGTTATTATATATTAAGATGTTGCCGTTATTATTCATAGTATGATTCATGACATTATTGTGTATTGGCTCTCCCAAATGACAAGTGTATGAATAAAATGGACTCTGCTTCGAACAATATGTTTTCGAACTATAAAATTTAACAGTTTATATGACATGTCCACCTTTTTCATAATAAATCGAAGTAGCTGGAGATAATAACGATGACACAGTATGAAATTTCTTAGTAAATCCTACTAAGAATTTAAAATTCTCACTCCTACTTCCGTGTTATCTCCAGATAATTCAAGAAGTTTCAAAGACGGCTGAAGTTGCTGTCGGATAAGGTCCGCTCAGGTAACAGTAACAACTCCAGAGTGTGGTACTATGACTTAAACATAGTACTGTATAGTGGAGGACATTACATTGATCCTTCTTAGCTAGGGGAAGAAACATGTCTTATCCAGTCAGGTACCATCGGAAGTGCTACATGCATGCTGTCAGCTCCATCTGAAGACGACACGGAAATGTAGAAGTGAGAAATACAAAGTTTCTCAGTAGGATCCTGACTAGACCATTAATGTGTCATTGTCGTCGTCGCAGCCGCTTCAAGTTAAATTATGAAGATAGTGAGCATGCATAAGTTCCATTTTTAAAGGGTTTGAAAACATAAGTTCCTGAAGCGAATTTCTTTTAATCTTCCTCATGTAAACATAATATAAAGAAACTCGAAGCTACAATATAAGAGCATATACATATGAGAGCATAGTATAAACATTCATGACCATACAGCTGAGAGAATGAAGAAGCATGCACATTCATGTAACTTCTTAGACTAGACCAGAGTCTTTCTTTAACTTTACTTTCATATTTAGCGCATGCTTAACATTCTTTACGTTTCCTTTGAAATATATTGCTTTTGAACATGAGCTCATTCCGTGACCGCGTCGTGGAGTACTAAACCAAATCAGACTAAGCTGATATTGGTTACCTCAAAGTTGGAAGGTCCTCCATGTCACCCTTGTCTCCCCTATAGAGGTTCCTTGAGTCTTTGTGGGTCACCATTTCTCACTTCCCTTACCAAAGTGATTGAAGGGTCATATCCAGTTCTTTCTTTTCTTATCATTATACTTTATATGCATAGTACTTGTTTGACTAGACATATGCAATGACATGACTAAGTCCATAATTTTGACCAAAATCCGGCAGCACAGCTAGGCCGTAGCTTCCCCAAAATGCCAATCATAAAACTTTCAACCAACAGTCCAATATATCTGTATCATATCATCACACTAATCATTCAATCATCAGGCAAAACTCAATCAACCTTGTCATTCATCATGTCTAATGGCATCATGTATTCATACCCTAGAGGGTTCATAGTTGTGTTGTTCTTTGTGAACTTATGAGCCATCATATGATTTCCCATGGTTACCCATGAGAGAATCACATAGTTAGAATAAATGTGTATGTAGTCTTTTAGTTACTTATTCCTTATGTGAAATTACTCTTTACTTGAGTACATGTCTTATGGAACACTTGTTCAAATTAACTAAGTTAGATAATTATTTCCTTTTCTTGAGTTAGCGCACATAGTGATTCCTAGGTTCATGGTATGCTCAGAGGCCCTAATCATACTTCTGTTCTCAAGGATTTCAAGATCTCTCTAGTCCTTGGGTCATGACATTGCATAACCACACTCATGAACCTAACAACACCATGTTCACTAATCACCAAGGGTGATTTTTAACTTATCCAAGTTGCAAAGTTTCAAGCTTTTATCATTAACATAACAAGATCTTACCTTGAATATTATAAGAGTTATCATTCTTTATATAGTAGTTATAAAGTTTCATTCTTTATGAAGTAATGTTACAAGATTTTAGCTTTAGAACTACAAAGCTTTGTCCTTTATGAAAGTTGACACTTTTAATTATTCTAAGACCATCAAGGTCTCAACTTTATGATTTAAAGTTGTCTTAAAGTCTAAAAGATTTCTACTTTATGAAATAATGATACAAAGCTTTAACTTTAGAATTAGAAAGTCTTGTCCTTTATAAAAGTTAGCACTTTTATGCACTATTTTGACTCAAGATACAAACTTTAGAGATTAAAAGTTGTAAGTCAACACTTTTATGACTTAAAAATGACTTTCTTGATTAAAGCTTAAAACTTTACCCAACATATTCATCTCAAGGTTCAACCTTTATAAGACTAAAGTGCAAACTTATAACCTTATGACTTAAAGTTACCTTCTTGATTAAAGTTTAAAACTTTATGAAAGGATTTGTGTCCAAAAGTCAATCTTTAAGACATGAAGTGACAATATATCATTTCTATAACTTAAAAAGGCTTCAAATTCCAAAAAGCTTAGACTTTTATATATATTCTTCTCTTCAGGACAAAACAAAATAAGACTTTATGAAGGCACCAAAACTTGCGCCACTTTTTATGCATCAAGAAGCAAACTTTTAGAGCTTTATACTTTTGGAATGTTCATAATCTTATCAGGTCATGAAAAATATGTGAAGATGATACTTTTCTAATCATAAACTCATCATAAGAAAAGGAACAAACTTTAAACAAAATACCACCAAGAACATCATTCTTTTTCAAGCAACTCACAAGAAACATCAAGATCTCATGCATCAAGAAAGAAAAATAGAAACTTTGAAGCACTTAAAGAAATAAACTTTTCAAAAGAATCAAGAACAACTCATGGACAAGAGCATGAATATATTTTACCAAAAATAGAAACTTTTGCTCATGAAAAGTATGAAAGATTTTCTCAAACTTTCACTTGAAAATCTTCGTCATGAGAGGAACAAAGCTTCAAGCTTTTTTGAATAAACAAAATAGAAGAGTAAAGATCACTACCTAGTGTCAAAAGTGGTATCTTTTGCAAGAGGAGAAGAAGAAGGTGAAGGCTCCTCCTTGATAATGATGGTGGCAGTTTTGAATGAATAAAGAGAGAGATTTTGAATTCTCTTGAAAATGAGGTTGTTAGTGTTTAGATCTTGTCTCCAAAGACCAAAAGATGTGGTCTTTGAAGGGCTAAGTGAGAGTTTTGGTTATGGTAGGGGTGGAGAAAGGAACAAGAAGATGAAGAAGAAGAAGAGAATTGTCGAGAGAAGTTGGAGGATTTGGGTTTAAGAGAGAGAATGAGAATTGAAAATTGAAAAGTGAATGTGTGTATGTGTGTGAATAGTGGCCATAACATACATAGAGGGAGGGGGAAGATATTTTCTTAATTTGATGTTAATTAAGGTTTAGAGAGACAAATTGGATGATAGGAGAACAAATCAAGTACTTATTCCTACATAAAGCACTCTTGTCTAATGTTTTATGCTTTAGTGACGTCACTTTTGCTTTATTGTCTAGTTGACTAAATTTGAATTTAATCATGTGATTAAGTGCTTTTAAAACTTAATTAACATGATTAAGCAAGGATTAGTGATTAACACAAAAGAACATGATTAACAAAAATTTAATCTTGCGATTAAGCTTAATTATCCTTAATTAAACTTGATTAAGCTAATTAAGGGTGATTAATGCTTAGTTAAGCTATTAAGGGCTTGCCTTGCTTAACTAGAGATTATCTAACCTCGATCAAGCATTCTCCTGACTTTTCTTGTCAGAGTTAACTTATAAACACTTAGTTAATCCCTTACTTAAGTGTTAATCTCATAATTTCTCATTAAGTGCCTAATTACTCAGGGTTACTAAGGTAATTTAGCACGATAGAAAATTGAGGATGTTACATATTGCTAGCATTTCAACATGTTCTTTAGGGTCATTCAAGACAATTATTGATAAGAGAATTCCTGACATGACCATTATTAACAGGCAGCTTGGTGAGTTTCCTCATTCATTCACCTTACTTTACTTTTAAAAGATTTTTTTGTTACTTTATCTTGTTAATGGGCCATGTCTTTGTCAGGTTGGAATCTTAAAGACCTCACTTTGGGAATTATTGAATCCATTCTTACTTGTCAACATAGGACTTATGCTAAAGCCATTAAGAAAGTTATTGCTAAGCTTGTGGCAACTTATGCATACATTGGTGATGGTGTTGCTGATGTACTATACTGAGAAGACTATTCAACCCATGAGGGTGCCATACATGTAGCCATATATATGTACCTATTATGCCCGTCTGAAGCAGAGGAACATCAGTCTTCAGCCAACAGGTATTTTTAGTTTCTTAGTTATTATTTCTTTTTAAGTGAGGTTAGTGTTGTATTCTGAACCAAGTGAAATAATAATCAGATCTTTGTTTGATTTATGATTTTAAAGTTAGGGTCACTAGTCGTGTTTAAATAATTCATTGCATTAAGTAGTGTTTTTGTTGACTTTGAGTCAATTTTTTTTTTCAATTTTTTAATTTGTCTATTCTTTTTTTAATTTTTTAATTATTTTTTGTGCTTTTTCATTGCTTAGGTAAAGTGTAATGTAGGGAAAAAATCTAGCTTTAGATGTTCTCCTATTTGTTTTCTTTGAAATATTGATTGATAGACTAGACTCTCATACTGCAAGACCTTAAGTGTATTTATTTGAAAATAAAAAGTTGTTGAATATTTGTTTTAGGAAAAATAATTAGATAAGTGGGATATTATTAAGAAAAGAAATATAAAAAAGTAATTATAAAAATAAAAGTTACTATCATTAACCACTTATTGAATTTTATATTGTGGCATTTATATTGCAGAGGTTTTCACCTACTCAATAATATGTTTTTTTAAAAATAAAATAACACTAAGGGGATTTAAAACTGCCGCAAATTAAAAAAAAAAAAAAATTGCCCCAACTTGAAGAGGTTAAAACCACCGCAAATTAATAGGATGTTGTGTAGGTTGCACGAAAACTGCCACTAAATGATTGCGGCATACATAAATGCAAAGGTTTTTAAAGCCACTGCAATTCATTTTGCAGATGTTGAAAACTGCCTCAAAACATAAAAAAAAAAAAAAAAAAAAACCACCCCTATTTAGCATGTTTTTTGTAGTGGTAAGGCTTGATGTGCTCAAATTAGCTTAAACTGCGTCCACTCGAAAGCAAGAGCTGGCATCAAAATGGGATGTGGTTGCTTCAAACACCTTGAATGTAACATTCTCCTTTCGAACTCGTAATTCAAGTCTTCCTTCTTCCACATCAATCAAAGCTCTCCCAATTGCCAAGAAAGGTCTTCTAAGGATAAGTGGAACTTCTCTATCTTCTTCTATATCAAGGACAATGAATTCCACTGGAAAGATGAATTTGTCCACTTTTACTAGCATATTCTCCAACACGCCCCTTGGATGTTTGATAGACCTATCCGCCAGTTGTAGAGACACCATAGTGGGCTTTACTTCTCCAATCCCAAGCTTCTTGAAAATAGACAAAGGCATTAAATTAATGCTACCACCTAGATCACAAAGCACTTTATCAAAATGAATATCACCAATATCACATGGAATAGTAAAACTCCCTGGATCTTTCAACTTTGGATGTAGCTTATTTTGCAATATGGCACTGCACTCCTCTATCAACACTATGGTCTCATCATGCTTGAGTTTCCTTTTCCGAAATAAAATATCCTTCATAAATTTGGCATAGCTTGGTATCTACTCAAAGGCTTCTAAGAGGGAAATGTTAATGTGCAGTTTCTTGAGCACCTCCAAAAACTTGAAGTATTATCTATCTATTTCCTCTTTCTTTTTCGGCTTTGCCTTTTGTGGATATGGGATTGAAGGGTCATAAGCTAGAGGTGCCACATAGATAGACTTCTTTTCTTTATCTCCTACCTCCTTACTATGCTTCATGGGGATCTTAGATTTTCCCCCCTTTGGTGTCTATTTTTCAATTTCAGTAAATGGCTCTTCTTCTTTTGGCTTCTCAAACTCTACCAGCTCTTTTCCACTTCTCAGAGTAATTGTGTTTACTAGGATTTGTAGCTGTGTTACTAGGCAAAGAACCTTGTCGGTCTTTGATAGTTGCTTAGAGGTTTGTCCCAATAAATCTCATGTTCCTGATGGAGACTTCATTATTCTTGAGGTGGGCATCATATTGCTTGAATTTTGCCTTAGTTCTATCCACAAAATTGGAGTGGATCTGTATGAATTGTTGGAACATGTCTTTCAAGTTGGGCTTCATCTCATGAGTTGGCGGGTCATATGAGTGCCTGAGTGTACCCTGATTCCTATGGTACTAACCAGAGTGGGTATGATTTCTAAATCTAGGACTATAACTGTTGGAATGGGAGTTGTGCCTCAGAGCATTCATTTAATTCACCTGTTCATCTGAGGTAGGCTCTGTAACACACTTTCCATTAGGATGATTCCCATGGCAAAAGTCACATTGCAAGACTGGTGCTGGTGGGGGGTACTAAGCATGTCTAGTTATTTCCGAATGGCTGCATTTTGGACTGATAAGACTTGCATCTGGGCCAAGAGGGTAGTGGTAGTGTCAACTTCCTAAACTCCCCTTTTCTAAGTTCTCTCACTAGGCCCCTAATAGTTGTTGCTAGTCATTACTTCAAAGAGCTCCTAAGACTGCTCTGGTGTCTAACTATTCAGAGAACCACCAACTGCTGCATCAACCATGGTCTGCTTGGACATCAGAAGACCATTGTAGAATGTTTGGATTTGCATCTAGAGTGGGATGCCCTGAGGTGGGCACTTAGCCAATAGCTCCTTATATCTCTCCTAGGACTAGTAAAAAGATTCGCCCCTTGCATGGGTAAAGGATGTGATGTCATTTCTCATCTTAGCAGATTTGGCAGGAGGGAAATACTTCTCTAGGAATTTCCTAGCCACCGTATCCTAGGTAGTGAATGTCCCCTATGGTAAAGACTTTAACCAGGCTCTGGCTTTGTCCCTTAATGAGAAGTGAAACAATCTCAGCCAAATAGCATCATCTATGACACTATTAATTTTTAGGGTGTCATGTATTTCTAGAAAATTGCTGAGTTGCTCATTAGGGTTTTCACTAGGTAGTCAAGCAAATTGGCAATTCTGTTGCATGAATTGAATGAGTGATATCTTCATCTCAAAGTTGTTCGCTTGGATAGGTGGCCTCACAATACTAGATGAGCACCCTTGAAATGTGGGTGCCAAATAATCCTTCATGGCTCTGTCATTCTGTTCATTTTCCTCAGCTATGGTAGCTTCAGAGACTTTTTGAATTGCTCTTCATTCTCTTCTGAGTTGATGCAAGGAGCGCTCAATCTCTAGACCAAAGAATAAATCTCCCATGGATTGGCTTCTTCGTATAAACTGCAAAATAAAACACAAGAACAAGTGAAAGTAGGAAAAGACCAAAATCAAAATAAAACAAGAGCTAAATAGAAATAAATAACAAAAGATGAAATAAAAATAAATGGAAAAATAAATAAAAAGAAACAAGACAAAAATAAAATAAAATAAAAATCCAATCTAGTATCTCGTCAACTAAGAATAATATTTAATACTATCCTCGGCAACGGTGCCAAAAACTTGATGCGGCTCCGGCAAGTATACTGGGTCATACAAGTAATAAAGTGATGAGAAGAGTATCATTCCCATAAGGATAGATCAAATATCGATAGTAAAAGGGATAACTATTTGGATGGAATGAATTCACAGATACAAAAAATTTAAAATAAAAATTGAATAAAATAAATAAGAGAAATAGTAGTGTAATCGAATGCTAATGGTGTGGATAAATACAATGGGATGGATGCTAGGGCTACTTAATTTCACCTATTATAGACACGTTTACTATGAATTTTCATTAATCAGTTCCTATCCTAATTGACTCATAGTCGGTTCCCCTTAATTTATTCCTAGCTTCTCTTGAGGTCAAGCAATACTTTTTGTCCTAAATTGATTGCCTAATCTTAGTACAAACTAATATAGATAAAGGTTGAAGCTCTATGGACTCCTATATTGACTGCATGAATCGTATTTGTCTATCTCTGGTTTTCGCTTAGCTCATAGTGTTTATTTTAAGAGGCTTTATTCACAAACCCCCTCTCGAGTTATTATAAATCACCAATTCAACTAAATGGTGGTCAATCATTCAAAAGCATTAAACACAAACAAAAACACTAAGAAATTGAGATAGAAATAGGATTAACATTAATTCATAAGTAAAATTATCTTACAAAAGGGTCTATTAACACCCTAGCAAAAGAAACTTGGTTCATGATTGAAAAGAAAACAACAAAAGAATATGAAGACGAGGAAACAGAAGAACAAAAAGCCATAAAGTATTGAAGTTAGAGACAAGATATTATATGGATCTCTCCATGTTGAATATGAACTCTAGAATCCTTGAATCTTCGCCTTCAATCTCTTTAGTAGAAGCTTTCTATCTTGGAAGAACCACCTTAATCGGAGATGGGCGAAATACTGATGTAGGGTCAGATTTGACAACATCAGAGACAAGATGAAACTTCAATCATATTTTGCCTTTTTCTCCTAGAAGACTCGAGAAATAGAAAAAGTGTCCAATATCAAAGTTGGAGAACTTCTTTTCTTCTTTCCAAAGAATCTTAAATCATCATAATCCGACATCTAAAGAGGTAGATATCAAATTTCCAATGCTGAAAGATCTTGACTTCATTAAAGAAAAGCTCTCTCATAGCTCCAAATTTCAACTTGAGTGTTTATGCCCAATGACAATTAAACAAAAGCATAAATAAGTATCTAAAATATAAGAAAATAATAGAAAATAAAAGTACCACCTAATCTAAACTATTTAATGAAAATAAAACAAAATATTAACTAAACTAAATGATTACATCCTAAATTAAATAAAAACTAACTAGAAATATAACTCACTGAAGGGAGTTATCATCCGCCCTTAAGAAATTTGGTCAAATTTTAAGAAGGGTACTAATTATGGAAGCCCTTGACCAAAACTACTTTTGAGCATATTGAGATAGGGTAGTTGTGCATAATTCATGACAGAGAAGTATTCTTCTTACGCTTTCCATTCTCAAATGAAACCTATTATTCAATTTACTAAAATGAAGATCTCGGTTCCATTTGCTATTTAAAACTAAAGACTATTTGCTCATTTGTTAGAGATTTACCTCCTAAGATCACTATGTTTTGTCAGCAAAATTATGAGATTTCAGAGTCAATTATGTGATCACCAAAAAATGTAAATCCTTTGATAGTCACATCCATATGAAACAAAAGATTGCCACCGAGGCATATAAAATAATTGATTAATAAATAGCAACAAAGATTGCCATCTTCTAGCATAAAATAGAAGAACAATCAATATAACGAAGCAAACTTAAGGAATGCCAGTTAAACATGGAAATGTACAGAGTTATAGCCAAATTCGGCATCGACAGCATGCGAGAGAGAAAAAGGTTGGTTGCCACCTCAAATATCAAACATAACTAGTATTGTATTTCATGTTCGTGTTCTTAACCTTCCATATGAGGCAGTTTCTAAAGTCAAAGGCTTCAGGGGACATCATGCCACATAAAGAAAATATGGCCTATAGCATCGAAAGAGGTCTAAATACGGCTATAGCTAAATACTAGATAACATGTCATGTAATATTCCTATACTGCAATTCAGATAAGGGTAGACTAGTAGTGATCGATATTGCAACTACAAATAAACCATGGGGAACCTACTACTTAGGTTTCTTTCTTTTTTAAAAAAATATTGACTAAGAAAGCCATGAGTCTCTTCTATAGCTTGTTCTTATGCATCTAAGAAATAATTTAAGTATTACAGTCAAGGTATTGCTAATGTTTTCCGTACAAACTAATTTGAAAACAATATAGACCCAATAGTACTATACACCCAAATAAGCAAACTTGGCAGCACATACCGTTAGCAAGAACATTATTGTGGATAATGAGTAAGTATAAGAATGAATATAGTGCTCAACAGTCGAGATAAGCTAAAATATATAAAACATGAATAACATTAGGGGCATTGTCCCATAGCCTTTCAAATTTCCTAAGGAAAGGCCAACCAAAACATATCTTGAACTTAAGCACAGAAATATCAAGCTTAACCAATCACATAATATCAAGACAAAAAAAAAAAAAAAAACCAACAAAGTCTAAGTAATAGTTGTAGAAAGCTTCACCTTATGCTAGCTAACACAGAACTTATGCTTATTGTCCACCTACCAAAAATTTTGTTTCATGATTCAAATGCTTAAACCACATGGATCTTGGATGATAATACAAGGCTATCTCTAGATGTTTATTCCTTATATGACTAACATCAAACACAACCCACAAATGTCAGAAAATCCTATATAAGAAAAAAAATTTGTTCTATTTTACATGTTATGGCTGAACACTAAGAAAAGGAGCCTCATTTTATAGTCACCAATCAATGCAATAGCTGCTGCCTAAATTATATAGAATTCTTGTTCATGACATAAAGTACATCAGATCTTCAAAGCAGTGGTAATTACAATTGCAACGTTTAGTTGCATAAGCAGACTCCTTGTATACCATCAACATATAGTAAATTGCATAAAGTTGTAACATATTACAACATGTAAATCAATCCAAGAAGCTCATGCTTTTATATATTGTCCTCTTTTAGTTGTAGCAACTATTCTATTTATTTAAGGAATTTTAAAACTACATTGATACAGTGTCAATTTTCCTACAGTTACATGAACTTTTCAATGAAAGCAACCATGGCAACAAAATAGCACAAAGTTGGCACTATCAGACTGATCAAGTAAGCTGACTTTAGTTTCATATCTAAATGCATTAAGGTAATATGAATGAATAATACAATGAAGAATTAAGTTTAGAATTTTAAAAAATATAGCATACATTAAAATAAAAAAAACTAACATGGTACAGAATTGAATACATGGCAATCACTTAAGAGTATAAGATATACCGAACTTATGTGCTAAAGAGAATAGGTTTTAAATGCACTTAAACAACTAACCCACAAGAAGATCCATATCCAATGAAGTATTTAAAAAAAAAGAACTAAAGACTTAATCAGCATACCAGGAAAGGATTAGTATTTATGTAAAGGATCAAAAGGGTATAAGCAAAGTCAGGTTTTAAATGGCAAATTTGGATTGCCAAAGAAAAGGATTAAAAGCATGATTTTAACATTAACATTCATGGATGCAAAGGATAAAGCAAATGAAATTTAAATCACAACCCCAGATTGAGAAACTAAATTTAAGAAGCATGGCACGAAGCTAAATATAATGGTCCAAAATAATAAAAAAAATTAGTAGAATAATCTAACAATATCAACCATGACAACATGACCATATCACAAGTATTGAACCAGATTAAGAGAGAACATTCAATGGTATTCCTAGTAATAGTAGATAAGAAACCATTCTCACAAAAAAATTGGGTGCAAAATCACAAAGGACAGGAAGAGATAGGGGACTTTCAACAGTTAGAAAAAGAAGGCTACAAATAATGATAAAAATTTTAGAACTTAGAGATCAGAAATAAGTATTAGCACAGACCTTATCAACAGATTTGAGGTATTTAATAAAATAAAAAGCAAGACATGAAACTAAGACAAAAAGCACGATCTGAAACTTTAAATTATGATTGCAAAGGATAAAAGCAAAATCAAACTTAAAATATTAATCTAATATTAGGAAACTAAAAATGAAAAGCATGCTATGAAGGTAAAAATCATGAACACGAGGGATAAAAGCAAATTAAGTGTTTCAACGTCAAACTCAAATTAAGATACCCATGATAACACATGAACATATTTAATAATAAGAATCAATCCAAAACAATATAACCAAATAAAAGTGCATGACAAAAGCCAGTATCAAGTCCCTATATGTAACACCCCAGCCTGAGTGCAGTTACCTGTTGAAACCGGAACTTGAAAAATTCTGGGTCTGAACCCTATGCCTCCTTGGAGAGCTATAAGATTGAGGAATTTTTTTAAGATCAAAAGTCCCGGTAATGGTTCTCTAGGCATCAATGAGTTGAAGAGGGATTTTAACGAATTTTAGGGAATGGATAACCCCTTTGTTTTCAACCCTCAAGTTCATAAAAGCGCAAGTTTTCGGAGAATTGTACTAAAACTCAAAAGTTGGATTCTGATTCCTAAGGATTTTGAATTTTTAGATATTTTTATTGAATTCAAATGGGGGGTATTCCCTTATTTATATTTATGTTTTAAAGTTAATGGAAAGTAAAGTAAGTTAAAGAGGACATTAAGAAGTGTAAATAAGTCTGTATCATATCCTGGACCTGGGAAAGGATTGCAGAAGGAGAGAACCAAGTTTTTGGAGTTGGTAATCGATTACAGAGGATCTATAATCAATTACAATCCTCTCTGTACGCCCACGGGTTGAAATTTTTCGCATGGTAATCGATTACCAAAGATGGTAATCGATTACCAGCTCTTTGGCTATGGTAATTAATTACCATAATTGGTAATCCATTACCACAGGTCAATATATAAGCCGAGATGTGTCCCTTCCCCTTATTTCGTGATTTTCTTTCTTTCTTTATGCTCAAAACTCTCTCCCTTCTCTCTAAAACATATCTCCCTTCCTTCTTAAACCCAATCCTTCACATCTTTCCATTAAATTACACCATTCCTATTCTCTTAAACTCAATTTTTTTCTTTAATCTCAAATCATATCCTCATCCAAAAATCAACACATTTGGTCTTGGAGCTTGGAGGAGGTGACACCAAGGCTCCTAAAGATTTCTTCTTCCATTCTCCCTTCAAAAAGGTAATCTTCAAACTCCTTTCCTCTTCCTTTCCTATGAGTTACGAATTATTTCCTCTATAGTGAGTTCCTGGAGAACCCTAGGTTAGAAGAATTAGCAATTTTCATATCTGGGAATAAAATAGATTAATCCGTAGTCTAAGGGACTGTTTGAATTAAATTGCCATATTATTGATAGTATATACCACTGGAAGACCGACTTTGGCTCTCAAAGTTCATGGGATTAGGAGTTCGCTATTGGCATTAAGTCTGTGAGTAGATAGTTTACCCCTATCTTAGTTTTAATGTATTTTGTCTATATATATATATATACATATGCAAATGATTTGGTATGTCTTAGCAATATAATTTAAATTTTGGTAACTTATCTATTTTTACTGGTTCACATGAGACAATGACTTGATTTCAAAAAGAAAAATATGGCAAATGTTTATTACCTTGGCTTCCTATTAAACTTTGGAAAATTTTCTTTGTTTTGAAAGGTTTTTAGATAAAAGCTTTCGACTTTTGTTCATTTTTTATTTATTAAAGTGTTAAAGCTTTATTTTCTTTGAAGTTACAATTTTATTGTTTTATATAAGGTATATTGGTATGTTTTATAAGAATCTTTATTAAATATTCTGTATAATGGAAAAGAAAGAGTTGGGAAAGTCTAGGCCAGGATCTGTAGGCTAATGGTAGTAGGCGTTAGCCTTGGGTGCACCTAGGATGTTGGGATTCATGGGCACTCAAGGGGAATGGTGCGTGCCTATTATTCATGGCCATACATATAGTGTAGTGCGTGCCTGATATTCATGACCATTGAAAGAGTGGTGTGTGCCTGATATTCACGGCTATTGAAAGAGTGGTGCGTGCCTGATTACGGGTTTTACACGAAGGAAAGGCCACCTAAGTGTGATTCCTGACGGATTATCCTGAAATAGATGGCCTCTATTTTTGGAAAAGAAAATTTGGATAATATTTGATTAAGATTTCTATTATGGTTTTGTTATACATATTATTGTATTGCCTTAATATCTATAAGTTTGTACATTATCTCATGTGGGTTAGGGACACTCTATCACTCACCCCGTGGTTATTATATCCTTTTCAGATACAGGTTCAGGCTTGGGAGCTGAATCTTCTGCTCAGCTTCATTAGGTTCTTATTTTGGTGAGCCCTCAATAGTAAGGGCCCTGATATTTCAGTTATAATCTTAGTATGTAGCTCTATAGTACTCCAAGCAGGGTCCGACCTTGTTCTATTTTTGTTGTTGTTATGTATTCATTCATATATATACATATATTTCAACTTGTTGTAATTAAAGTTGTGTAAAAGATTTGTTTTCTGAAGAACTTGAGCTACGTATTTTGGACATACGATTGTATTTATATATTTTACTATTATACTGTGTGCTGAGGGGTGTATTCTGAGAATACCTGGATCCCCGATGGAAGATTGTGTTTGTTTATCTTGCAGGGTAACCTTTTATAATTAGGAAATATCCTGATTACAAAGGAGACTCTGTCAAAATTTTTATAAAATTCTATGGCAGAAGGCTTGTGTAGGGACTTGTCCCTATGCGCTGGTCACGGCCCGGGTTTGGGTCGTGACACTATACTCCCTCATTCCCAAACTTGAGAACTTTCAAAAGAAGTTACCTAAGCAATTTCACTTATAGTATTCCATTTGCTTTTAAAAAGACACAAAAAGGATTAGAAAGGCATGGGAGATCACCTATAAAAAGTGCACAACCACACTTACAAGAATCAACCTATGTTTCTATTGTTATCGGATTAAAGATCTCCATTTTCACTACATTCTACCAATATAAATACAAAAAGAAAACTTGAGTAGAGTTTACACATTCAAATCATAAAAAGAAAATTTAAGCTTTAGTAATACCAAGGCCAAGCTATCAATAACCCTTTCAATATACACAAGCCTGCCCCAAACATCAATCTACTGCTACTTAAAGCCCAATAAAATTGTTGCTCTGCATAATTCTGAACCCACACCTTGAAAATTCCTTCTTTACAAGTGTTCAATGTAACACCCTAATAGTTCCATTCTATGCTTAAGTCATATTGTGGAATTACTAGTTGTTACCTTTGCTCGCGGAGCTAACATTACCTTTTATAAATTACTTTTTAAACGAAAATAGGGGTAAATTTTTTTTTGAATAAAACAAGTAAACCGTTTTTGAAATCGAGAGCCATGAGCGCATCGTGAACATGTAATACAAACGTCGCTATCCCATACATACATCGCATTTAACATACATAGAAATCATAAGAATAACCACAATCTTAGATAAAGATAACATTCATTCCATAGCCATCGCATAGTTAATGTAGTAGTAGTAATAGCAGCAATCATACACAATGATAGCAATGGGTCCAATACCTATTGTCAGCCCTACAAAATAACCTAACGAAATACATGATAAAAGGAAATATATAAACAATCCCATACACCTATACATGCCACAAGAAAAATGATAACCCTAGCTACAACCAAAAGGGGCTATCCTCATGCTCGGCTCCGCATGTAAGTCCACATCTCACTCATCTGGCATAAGGTATTCATTCTTGAACCCACCAGGAGGAATATCACCATGTCCTCCTCCTCGAGCACGGCCACGCCCACGAGGCACAGCACGAGTACGGATGAATCCACGACCGCGAACCAGGGGTGGTGTGTGAAGAAGGGCTACAGAAGAAGAAGACAAGTTAGACGACAGATGGATCACAGACGGGTAACAAGGCTCAGACGGGTCCGTCTCCACATGATAGTTCGGATAAGTAGGCTCCAAAGGATCGGAATCCAACAAAACTGTCAGTGTCAGGCGGGTGTCCGAATCGGAATCTCCATCAGTAAGGTACCTCGGAGGATGAAAGGGCGGGCGAACGTCATCCATAGTGATGTCCTCGAACGGCTCATGAGGGCGGAAAAACGGACTCATCACGGGTGCACGGAACTGGCGGCTATGGAACATGTACACTCGCATTGCTGCCTGAGCAGTTAGCACAGATGTATTTCGCACCGGGTCGAAGTGCCAATGCATCACTGGAAACTCAATGAAGATCACCATCGTGCCCGACACCAGCATCCTCTAAAGACAACACGGAAACGTAGGAGTGAGAAATACTAAATTTCTCAGTAGGATTGCGACTAGACAACACAGTGTCATCGTCATCGTCCCAGCCACTTCAGGTTTAATTATAAAAGCAGTGGACAGATATACATTTAATTTTAAGGATTTTGAAAACTTAAACTCCAAAGTAGGTTGCTTTTAAATTTAACATCATAACTACAACATTATAATCTAACATACATGCTGAAAGATAGAGTAAACATTCATAATGCAAATGGGCAACATAAGTACATGCAAGGACATGCATCATCATAGACTTAACCATGGTTATACTTTTGACTTTACTTTCATTTTTAGCACGCTTAACATTCTTTACTTTCCTTTGAAATAGACTGCTTTTGGACATGAGCTCATTCCGTGACCGTCGTCACACAGTACTAACCAAATCAGACTAAGCCGATATTGGATACCTCTAAGTTGGAGGGTCCTCCATGTCATCCTTGCCTCCCTCATAGAGGTTCCTTGAGTCTTTATGGATCGCCGTCTCTCACTTCCCTTACCGAAGTGATTGAAGGGTCATGTCCCATTAATTCTTTGCTTATCATTATACTTTACATGCATAATACTTCTTTGACTAGACACATGCAATGATATGACTAAGTCCATAATTTTGACGGTCCGGTAGCATAACGGCTAGACCAGAGCTTCCCCAAAATGCCAATCATAAACTTTCAACCAACAGTTCATCATATTTATATCATATCATCACACTCATCATTCAATCATGAGACAAAGCTCAATCAAACTCATCATTCATCATGCCGAATGGCATCACCCATTCATATCCTAAAGGGGTTTATAGTTGTGTTTTTCTTTGCGAAGAATATTATGAATCATTATATGATTTCTCGTGGTTATCCATGAGAGAATCACATAGTTAGGATATGTGTTTGTAGTCTTTTAGTTACTTAGTCCTTGTATGAAGGTATTCTTTACTTAAGTACATGTCTTATGGAACATTTGCTCAAATTAATTAAATCATGTGATTGTTTCCTTTCCTTGGGATAGTGCACTTAGCGATTCCTAGGTTCATGGTATGCTCAGAGGCCCTAATCATACTTCTGTTCCCAAGGAGTTCGAGATCCCTCTAATCCTTGGGTCATGACAACGCATAACCACATCATGAACCCAACAACACCAATGTTCACTAATCACCAAGGGTGATTTTTAACTTATTCAAGTTACAAAGTTTTAAACTTTTACTAATAACATATCAAGGTTTTGCCTTAAACATTATTAAAGTTGTCATTCTTTATAAAGTAGTCATAAAGTCTTATTCTTTATGAAAGTAAGTGCCTTTGACATTAAACTTGTAACACCCTAATAAACCCATACTACGCTTAAGTCGTATTACGGCGTTTTATTAGTTGTTATTTATGCTCGCGGAAAACTAAACTTCGCTTGAAATTAAATTACGCGGAAAATATGGTAAGATTTTTATTTATTTTTTTATTTATTTATTTTTTTGAAATACGTCGTCGCTTTGCAGCGTTTTGAAAAGTAAAGCCTTGAGCGAGAAGATAGACAAAGAAAGAGCGTGTCGGATAAGATACATAACCTAATATCATAAAACAAGAGAAAAATAAATAAATAGTAATTCACCAATACATTGCATTAAATAACTAACCATTACATTCATATGGGTTCATATTATATAGATATACATACATATACATCAGTATTACATCAAAGGAGGCTCATGGTCGGGCCATGATCCAAATACTAGATACTAAGTACAAATTTAAATGACAAAGCCCAACTCAAAAAGAAATATGCGAAGGTGCAGAACGATGTTCGCTACAAGTCCCAAAATAGCTGCGTCTTGCATCCTACATCACACGTCTGCTCACAATGTGGGGGATCCATGCTCCACTCCACTGGATGTGCCATCGAGATCTGGTGACGATGCGGAAGAATAACTAGGGTGAGAAATGGAATTTCTCAGTAGGACTCGAACCCGACACAAAAGTGTCATCGTCATCGTCCCAGCCACTTCGGTTTTATTAATGAAAACAGTGAGCATTCATAAGGTTTAGTTCTTAGGTTTTCAAAAACATGAATATCCGAAGTGGATTCAATTTTAATATACTCTTTAATCATTTATATCCTAACATACATGGGCATAAGTATAATCATATAAAACATGCATGTTCATGCTATAAGATTCTCTTAACTTCTTCCCTTTCTAGGGTTTGGACCGAAGTCCCTCTTCTTGTCTTATCTTGACTTTATCTTAAGTCTTATCTTTTCACCCACTAAACATAAGTGGTAATGAGCTCATATCGTGGCCGTCGCCACTATAGAATTTCGGTACTTACACTAGCTGGGTCATGCCATGCCTCATGTAAGACCTATCCCCTATACTCACACTAGCTGGGTCATGCCATGCCTCATGTGAGTCGTGGGTGAGGGGAGCTTAAATTAGGTCACCTTCCCTTTTGAAGGATCATACCCTTAGTTCATCTTTTTCTTATTAAGGCTTATGATGCAAAAATTATTCTGATTCTTTTCCACATTTAGACGTTACGTATCGCCGTTCCCAAATGTGGTTCCTTTATGAATCACCTCTCACAGCATGATCGCCGTCCCCAGGGTGTTCATATTTATTAATTCTTTCATGTATATCATTAAGCATCATATCATCAACTTATCATATTCATACCATCATGATTCATTATAATATCGTCATCATATCATTATCATCCTTATCATCATCATAACACTATCATATCATATCATTGTCACGATTATCATACCATCATCATCATATCATATCATCATCATCATGTCATTGTCCTCATATGGACACATAGAGGCATACATATCACATAAAGTCTTTACAGAGCAGTAAACTTGGGTCTGCTTTTAATTGATTTGCTTCTTGTATAAATTCTTTTATTAGGCATAGGGACAATTTCATCTATTATCCTTTTTGAAACTTTTAAGTTGAATTATGAAGGTTTTTCCAATGCTTAGTGTAGGGGTATTAATGTTTTAGAGCTTATTTCTCCTTATTCTTTAACTTTTACCATAACCAGTTTTTACTTTTACAGTGGGGCAGTAATTTTGAAAATTCACCATAATTTCATCTTTTACTCTTTTGTTTCGAATTTTTGTGTGAATATACTTCTCTGAGTCTATTTTTAAACAAAACAAGCCCCACTTAAAAATTCATTTTGTAGCTTGAGTTATGCACATTTTGTTCTGACTGTTTAGAATTGAAAGTTCACCTCGGGTCAGTGGCTTGTCCACTTCACTGCGAGTTCCTCACATGGAATCTGACAAAACTGTTTTATGGAGGTGTTCCTATATGTCTTAGCTTTCTAACAAACTTGGTCCTACTCAAAAATGTTATGTGTAACTTGAGTTGTGCACATTTTATTACATACTGCCTGAATAGAAACTCTTCTGGGGACAGCAGACTTTGAAAAATCATATCTCCCTCATTTTAAGTCCAAATTTCACGAATTTTATATGTGTGGGAAGCTCTTTGAGTCTACTTTCACAGAAAATTAGTTTCATTGCATTTGGAGTTATATTAAAGGAGTTATCAGTCACGCCATATAGACTGCCAGAATTTTCCAGCTTCCATGGTTTTGGTTTTAATGAGTTTTCTTGTAAAAACATTGAAGCTTTTCCTCAAGTGACCACTTTTCTCTTCCAAACCACTTTTATACTTTGAGATCTTGGTATTAACTCAATGTTTTAACTTCTAAAAATTTGGTTCAATAGCAATAGACATACCAACCGAAAATCTCATGCCAAAGAGAATGATACAACACATAAAACTCATCATATCAACAAGCATGGCCATGAGGCCTTGGAAACAAGTCCTAGAACCACCTAGCTATGGAGAGCTTAGGAGTTAAAGGGCTTGAAGAACACATAAAAGAAGAAGGTTAGAGTCACTACCAATTGGATTTCTTGAAAGCTTGAAGAGAAAGAAAGATGTTCGAGATGGCCTCCTTCTTCTTGAGCTTGACAATGGGGCTAAGTGAGTGTTTGTTTTGCTCTACCAAAGGCCAAAGAATGTGATCCTTGATAAGTTAGTGAGGGTGGTGATAGAAGATGAGGGTGATGGTGGTGGAAAAGTGATGACTTAGAGTAGGAAAAACAAGAAGAACAAGAAGAAGAGTAGGAAGAACAAAGAGAGGTTTAGAGAGGGGTGAGAGGTTGGTGTGTCTTGAGAGAGAAATGAAAAATGGAATGAGGAGAGAGAGGCGGCTGAAGTGGCGCAAAAATGAGGGAAAGGAGTGAGGTGACTTTGCTTCTTACAACAAGCAAGAGAGTGGAAAAACCTTCGGGTAAAAGAGGGAGTTGTGTTCCTTTTGAGTCTTGGCACTTGGGTAAAGACTTGTAGTGTTTCTTTTCAAGTAGTTAAAAGCATGATCTATCCTAGGATTGGCATTGGATGGTTGTGATCACTCCAAGTGTCACAATCTTGATGGAGGAGAGTAGATCTTTTGTCTTGACTCAAGGAATCTACTAACATGGACTCTTGATCTAGCGGTGTATGATGAGAAAGCAAATGGATGGTTGGATATGGCTCTTGCTTTGACCAAACTTTCAAACAATAATTAAAGGGAAGTTTCTAAATTTTTACAATTGTTATAATTATCTAAATGCTAATTAATTCAATTGGTTTAAATTGCTCTTTAACCGATTTCGGTTAATTACATCTTTAAGACATTTTTCCTCTTAAAAGAATTGATCTTATGAATTATGTAATTAGGGTTTAGAATTAATCTATCTCAATTGGTAAGGTAAAACAATTGTCTTGTACTTAATTAATAAGATTGGATTAGCTTAATTACATTTCTAAGTTACGAATTAATGAGGTTCGAATAATTAGGTTTTAATTAAACCATTTAGTGCATTATGATTCAATTATTGACTTGGCTCAATTCACTAAGCTCTTGCTCATCGAGATTAGCTGATTAATTCTCAGTTAATCGTTAACCTCTCTAATTAGCCAAGATCACTGAACTAATTAGCTTAGACAAAAATTGGGGATGTTACAAAACTCTTATCTTAAGATTGGATCTTTATGAAATAATGATACAAGTTGCTAGCTTTTTGAATAAAAAGTCTTGTTCTTTATAAAAGTTAACACCTTTTTGCATTGTTTTGGTTCAAGATCAAAACTTTATGAATTAAATGTTACAAAACAATACTTTTATGACTTAAAGATTTCATTCTTGATTAAAGTTTGAAACTTTATGAAAGGTCTTTTCTTAAGGGTTGGATTTCCTAAGACACAAAGTAACAAGATATCATTTCATAACTCAAAAAGGTTTGTTCTTCAAAAAAGCTTAGACTTTTTCATGTATCTTTGTCTTCAAAATAAAACAAAAAAAAAGCTTTATGATGGCACTAAAACTTGCACCACTTTTTGTGCATCAAGAAGCAAACTTTTTAAAGTTTAAAGTTTTTAGAATGTTCATAGTCTTATCAAATCATGAAAACATAAAAAGATGAAGCTTTTCTAATCACTCACTCATCATGAAAAGAAAGGAACAACTTTCGGCAAGAGAACAATAAGAACATATTTTTCCCAAAAGAGGAAACTTAAGAACACATGAAGAACACCAAAAGAGGAAACTTATGAATACATGAAGAATATCAAGAATACATTTTTCCAAAAGAGGAAACTTATGAACACATGAAGAACATCAAGAACACATTTTACTAAAAATGAAAACTTTGGCTCTTGGAGAGCATGAAGGATCTTCTCAAGCTTTCACTTAGAAATAATCTTGGTCATGAAAGAACCAAGCTCCAAGCTTTCTTGAGTGAACAAAATGAAAAAGATGAAGATCACTACCTTTCTTGAAGATGGCGCAAAAACAAGAAAGGAGGAAGAAGAAGATGATGACTCCTCTTGATGATGATGGTGGTGGTTTTGCAAGAAGGAAGGAGAAGCTCTTGAAATCTTGTGGAAATGGAGGTTGTAGTGTTTTGATCTTGTCTCCAAAGACCCAAAGATGAGGTCTTTGAAGGGCTAAGTGAGTTTAGGGTAGTGGTGGTGGAGAAAGGAAGAGGAAGATGAAGAAGTGTTTAGAGAGAAGCAAGAGAATTTGGCTTGAAGAGAGAGAATAGGATGAGTAAAAATGAAAATGGATGAGGGAGGGAGGGAGGAAAGTGGCATCCTACATTAAGGGAGGGAGAGTGAGATATTTTGCTTAATTTTGTGTTAATTAAGGTTTAAGGAGACAAATGGGATGATAGGGAGACAAAGCATGGTCAAACTCTTACATAAAGTAGTCTTGTCAATGCTTTATGCTTTTATGACATCACTCTTTACTTTATTGTCTAGTTGACTAAATTTGAATTTAATCATGTGATTAAGTGCTCATACAACTTAATTAAGGTGATTAAGCAAGAATTAGTGATTAACACACAAGAACACGATTAACAAAATTTAATCTTACGATTAAGCTTAATTAACCTTAATTAAACTCGAGTAAGCTAATTAAGGGCAATTAGTGCTTAATTAAGCTATAAGGCTCTGACTTGCTTAATTAGAGATTATCTGATCTCGACTAAGCATTCTCTTGACTCTTCTCATCCGAGTCAACTCCTTAATTAAGCCTTAATCTCATAATTTCTCATTAAGTGCCTAATTACTCAGGGTTACTGAGGTAATTTAGCATGACATGAAATTGAGGATATTACATTCAACTTATCTATCATGCAAACTAATGTTCTAGCATCATGGTCATTCCAACCGTTCATGATATCAATGGCACATATTCCAATTACATGTCCATCTTATGCATAAAAGGGCAAAACTATATAAAATGTGGAATAGGCACTTATGAGAAGTAGTTGTACCTATATGTCTCGAGACAGGTTTCCTCACCAGTAGTTTACTTAGCCACTACCTAGACTAGTTGAACATCATAAACATCTCAAAGTCCCTATGAAATCCAAGTTCATAGGCTTTTTTTTTTCTTGTAAGCTAGTCAAAACAAATAAATTTGATACCCATATCATCCAATCAAATTGCCAAGAGCCTAAAGCAAATAGACATGAGGAGCCAATCATATTAGCCCCCCTTGAGATTAAATTAACTATCATGACGATCAAACAAGCATACACATGTACAATAATTAGTGCACTAGTCAAACATACAGGCATAATGAGGAGAACTCTTTAAGAAACTAAAAGTCATATATTAAATAAATGTGCTCATAGGAAAACATTCCAATCAAACAATCCCAAAGTATTATGGTGGTTACCTTTGTCCTTGTCATTTTTACCATCAACAACTAAAAATGGAAAAAACTAGAATACATCAAGCAAATCAAGCAAGCACAATCATGTAAGCATTCGAGTAACACAAGTGCATTCATGATGCACCAAATGCCATGGAATACAAGCATACATTGATACTAGGTAGGTGTTAAACCAAAAAGAATTCAAGTGTCAAAGAAAGAGATATGGAGGACAAGAAAATTTGAACGATCCTTCTACAAACTGGGATGTGGGTCGAAAATGAAGATCAAGTTAGTGTCAATAGGTCAAATTAAGGAATAAGGTCTTGCATATCAAGATAAATCAATGATTGGATAAAGAAGTTCTAGAAGGTCATAGATCATGGATCTGTAGGGGTCCCACACACAATCTTCAAGAATCAAACGTGGGTCAATGTAGGCCAAGAAAAATGTGGATACAAGAGTGAGCTTGGGCTTTGAGGTTGAGGAATGTGAACGTGGGGTTAATGGGCCTAGTTTATAGTAATTCATTTGTCTATAAATAAAGGAAATTAGGTTGTAAATAGGACGGACTTTGGCATACTTGAAAACACCTCTAAACATTCTACTAAAATGTTCACTCTAACATTAAAGAGCTTCGAGGAACTCAAGTAATAGTCCTTATCATTTCTATTTCATTTAACTATTTGACTGTACTGGTTATTAACAATTTCTTGTTTGTTAATATATTGCTTTATTAATGCTTTTTTCATTTTTGTTCCATTTTTATCCAAAATTTCATTTAATCGTTAATTCCTGGCACTTGTAGTTTTCTAAGAATCCATCAAAGGAACCACTTTCGTTCCCTGAATTGAGATTTGTGAAGCAAATTGATAATAATCGATTTATTTGTCTTGTCGACTTAAAAATCAAGTAAACAAATTGGAACGCTCGGTGGGATAGAAAAAGAAAAGAGTGTCAGAAAAAGCAAATTCTTGTCCTTTATTGGTGATGATTTTAAGAAGTGGCACTGTTGTGTCCAATATGGAAAGATTAAAAGCTGCATCATCTAGAAATTTTTCTTCCAGTAATGAAGTAAATAATGAAGGGGATCATTCTCCTATTACTACTCTGCCTCTAGGGCCAGTATTAACTCCAATACCAGCTATTGGACGAGCAATAACTACTCAAGCTCCAAGTAGTGTGAGTATGATGGAAATAAGCACAATGCCCATGTATGGTTTGCCACTTGGTTTTAGGCTATTTGTGGCTACACAAGCTCAGGATTAAGGGTAGTTACAACAACTTTTCAAAATCTATTGTATGCTAACACTATTATGGCTAATTGGCCCTAGTTAAGGCCATTCTCAGGGCCTTTGATGAGCCCAAGGTAGAATGTAGGGCAAACATCGCTGGGTCCTATATACCTAACCATGCCTAGGTCAATGCCATTAGCAACTCCCTCGCACACTAATGAATCTTTGGCAACCTTTCAACAACAACTCAGAGAGTATGGCGAATTAGTAAACATGGTAACTTACCAAATGGCCACTATTATAACACCTTTGCTAGAATCAAACAACACTAGGTATGTACAGTTAGCTCGATAGATCAATTAAATAGCCTTTATAGTCGATGCTATAGACGAAACTGTCGACCAACCTAGGGTGAGGCCAAGGGAGCAGGTTGACAATATCAACCATGGAAATATCCTTCTACTCCGCCAGAGAACCAAATACTCGAAGACATACATGTTGTCAATCAAGGACAAAATACAGATTAAGTACTACAAAGATTAAGATAAAACAACAGTAGGGGGCATCAAAACTTAACTAGGGCAGTTAAGCAAGTCTTAAATACAAACCAACCTTATTTTCTTTTTGTATTCCTTGACTATGTTCAATAGGCAAAGCTTCATTGAGGGTGGAAAATGCCAAAATCATTGACTAAGTTTTCGGGAGAAAATGGGGAATCCACTGTCAATCATGTCACTTGATATACTATGGAAATCGAAGAACTTGCTAATGAGAAATATTTGGAAATCAGGTTTTTTTTTTCCTTATTCTCTAACCAAAATTGCTTTCACTTGGTTCGCAAATCTATAGCCAAATTCGATTCTTTCATTAAATCAATTTGAAAAAAGTTTTCATGACTAATTTTTTAGAGGGTAAATGAGAGTAATTTTGATTGACTTGTTTGCTATAAGAAGGGGACAAGGGGAATCGATCAATGATTATTTAGCAAAGTTTAGAATAATGAAAAATCGATGCTTTACCCTTATTCCAGAATCTAAAATGGTCAAAGTGACCACTAATGGCCTCAACTATGGTATTAGAAAGAAACTTGTTAATTTACAGTTTCTTAACCTAGCTCAATTAGCAGAAAAGGTTCGACAGATCGAATAATTGAAAGTAGAAAATGATAGAATCAAAAGAACAAGGCAGCTTAGAAAAACCTTCAGAAAGGAACAAGTGAACTTTGTAGAAATAGAGTTTGATGAAGAGGAAGATGATTTTGACTCCAATGAAATAAACTTAGCTGAAGTTAAGGTAACCAAATTACAAGCTAGCTTTCCTTATGTGTGTGCATCTCTTAAGGCAATAAAAGGAAAGGAGAAAGTTAATACTAGTAATAAGCCTTACTCTTTTGATATAACCAGAGCGGATCAAATTTTTGATATGTTGCTAAAGGATAGACAAATCATTCTACCAGAAGGAAAGAAAATGCCTTCAGTGGAGGAAATAAAAAGTCAAAAATTTTGTAAATGTCAACCAAATTATTGGATATTCAACTAATAATTGTGTCTATTTCAAGGACTTGATTTAGAAGGCAATTAAGCAAGTATGATTGAAATTTGAAGAAAAGCCTCAATCGACTATGACGATTGATGTCAACCCGTTCGAAATGAATTCTGTTTTTGTCGAACTAGTTTTCATGTCGATCAATGATGTGGGTTTTAAAGATGCTGAAGGAAAAGTAAAAGAGGATATGGTGCCTGATTCATTTGAAAGTACAGAAAAGCCTATATACCCCAAGGTTAGGGAAAATTTACTCAATTTCTTATTAAAGCCTATATAATGCTAATGTGACTATTTGTCCAAGGTGTAGTGCAGTTTTTGACAAAAATGCTACGAAAACAATTGAAGAAAAAGAAGGTTGAGGCTGAAAAAGAAAGACAAAGGGTTAAGCAAGAATGGAAAGAAGTAAAAAAGAAGCTAGCTGAGAAGGAAGCTGAAGTAACGAGACTAAGAAGAGACATTGCTGGGAAATAGATTATTGTTGATACTGGGAAGCTGGGATCAAATATAGTGCAACCAGGCATAGGCCTAAAACAAAAAGGTCAATATAGTGGTTGTAGTTGATCAATAGACAGAAGGAGTACAAATGAAAACTCATGCACCCCTATCGAATGTGATAAATAATAAATGGATTCATAACACCCATAAGGCTCTTGGACCCAACATCCAAATGCTTCACAAGAAGAAAGCAAAATAGGTAAACCCCAAGCCCTGTTATGATGAAGCACCATTAACAAGCCATGTGTGGTGTAACACCCTAGTAGTTCCATTCTATGCTTAAGTCATATTGTGGAATTACTAGTTGCTACTTTTGCTCGCGGAACTATCATTACCTTTTGGAAATTACTTTATACCGAAAATAAGGGTAAAATTTTTTTTTCTACAAAACAAGTAAACCATTTTTGAAATCGAGAGCCATGGGCGCATCGTGAACATATAAAGTAACACCGCTATCCCATACATATATCGCATTTAACAAGCATAGAGACCATAAGAGTAACCACAATTCTTAGAATAATGTAACATTCATTCCACGGCCAACCATGATAATACAATAAGAGTCGTACCAGTTCATACATAAGATAATAATGGGTCCGATATCTATCGTCGGCCCTACACAAAAGCCTACCAATACATAATAAAGGAAATACATCGGAGAATCCTACTAACCAAGCATGCCACATAATGTAACGATAACCTATAACTACTACCGTGCGGGGCTATCTCGCGCTTTCGGCCCGCATGCAAATCGTCACATCAAGTCTGGGCGGAGGAAACCGTTCCCATATCCACCGGGGAGTACTACCACGCCCTCTCGAGCATCGCCTTTCGCCACGGGCACAATACGTGTATTTAATGAACCCACGCTCGCGAACCTGGGGGTGAAAATGGGCCAGATGAAGCGTAAGAATCGTAAGATACGACCATCAAGGTCGCAACGAACCCGAACGCGGTGAGAACTCCCTGCACGAGTCGGATAGATGGGCTCGGATGGATCGGTCTCACATGGAAGTCGATAAGACGGCCCGAGGGATCTAATCCAGTGAAATAGTCAAGTCAAACGGTATCCGAGTCGGGCCTAATCATCATCACTGGGGTATCTCTGGCTAAAAGTAAGGGCGAATGTCATCCATAGTAACCTCGCCAAATGGGCCGGACGCGGCTTGGAAAAATGGGCTCATCACGAGTCCGAATCGTGGCGGTGGGAAGATGTAGACCTCATCGTCGCGCCGCCGACAAAGACTGGTATGCTCAAAGACCGGTCAAAGCGCCAACGCCACACCGGAACTCAATGTAGATCATCACGGGTCTCGACGTCGACATCCTCTCAAGACGACACGGAAACGTGGAATGAGAAATACTAAATTCTCAAGAGGATGTGACTAGACAAACACAAAGTCTTCGTCATCGTCCCACCACTTCGGTTTAATTATAAAACGGTGGACAGATATAAGTTCAATTTTTAATGGTTTTGAAAACTTAAACCCTGGTTGCTGTTGCTTTTAAACTTAACATCATAAACACATCATCATGACTAACATCCGCATTCAAAACATAGAATAACATCCATAATGCAAATGGGCCATATACTTTCATGCAAAGACACGATCATCACAGATGTAACCATGGTCATACTTAGACTTTACTTTCATTTTTAGCACGTGCTTAACATTCTTTACTTTCCTTGAAATAGACCGCTTTTGGACATGAGCTCATTCCGTGACTGCCGTCACGCTAAAGACTAACCAAATCAGACTAAGCCGATATTGGTTACTCCTAAGTCGGGAGGTCCTCCAAAACACCCTTGCCTCCTCATGTAGGAGTTTCCTTGTGGATCGGCCTCTCACTTCCCCATCAAGTGATTGAAGGGTCACGTCCCACTGATTCTTTTCTTATCTTTATACTTTACATGCATAACTCCTTGACTAGACGCATGCAATGGTATGACTAAGTCCATAATTTTGACGGAATCCGCAGCATAATCTGAGACTTGAGCTTCCCCAAAATGCCAATCATCAACATTCAACCAATAGTTCATCATATCTATATCATATCATCACACTTATCATTCAATCATGAGACAAAGCTCAATCAATCTCATCATTCATCATGCCAAGTGGCATCACACATTCATACCCTAAAGGGGTTTATAGTTGTGTTGTTCTTTGTGAAGAATATTATGAATCATCACATGATTTCCCATGATAGAATCACATAGTTAGGGTATGTGTTTATAGTCTTTTAGTTACTTGGTCCTTGGATGAAAGTATGCTTTACTTAAGTACATGTCTTATGAAACACTTGTTCAAATTAATTAAATTATGTGATTGTTTCCTTTCCTTGAGATAGCGCACTTAGTGATTCCTAGGTTCATGGTATGCTTAGAGGCCCTAATCATACTCCTGTTCCCAAGGAGTTCGAGATCCCTCTAATCCTTGGGTCATGACAACGCATAACCACATCATGAACCCAACAACACCAACGTTCACTAATCACCAAGGGTGACTTTTAACTTAGTCAAGTTGCAAAGTTTTAAACTTTTACTAATAACCTACCAAGGTTTTGCCTTAAACATTATTAAAGTTGTCATTCTTTATAAAGTAGTCATAAAGTCTTATTCTTTATGAAAGTAAGTGCCTTTGACATTAAGCTCTTATCTTAAGATTGGATCTTTATGAAATAATGATACAAGCTACTAGCTTTTTGAATAAAAAGTCTAAAACTTTGAGAAGGTTCATAGTTTTATCAAATCATGGAAACATAGAAAGGTGAAGCTTTTCTAATCATTCACTCATCATAATCTAAAAAGGAACAACTTTAAGCTAGAGATCAATGAGAACATAGGTTTCCAAAAGAAGAAACTTAAGAACACATGAAGAACATCAAGAACATATTTTACTAAAAGAGGAAACTTAAGAACACATGAAGAACATCAAGAACACATTTTTCTAAAAGAGGAAACTTAAGAACACATGAAGAACATCAAGAACATATTTTTCCAAAAGAGGAAACTTAAGAACACATGAAGAACATCAAGAACATATTTTTCTAAAAGAGGAAACTTAAGAACACATGAAGAACATGAAGAACATATTTTTCTAAAAGAGGAAACTTAAGAACACATGAAGAACATCAAGAACATATTTTTCCAAAAAGAGGAAACTTAAGAACACATGAAGAACATCAAGAACATATTTTTCTACAAGAGGAAACTTAAGAACACATGAAGAACATCAAGAACATATTTACTTAAGAACACATGAAGAACATCAAGAACATATTTTTCTAAAGAGGAAACTTAAGAACACATGAAGAACATGAAGAACACATTTTTCCAAAAGAGGAAACTTAAGAACACATGAAGAACATCAAGAACATATTTTTCCGAAAGAGGAAACTTAAGAACACATGAAGAATATGAAGGATCTTCTCAAGTTTTCACTTAGAGATCTTGGTCATGAAAGACCCAAGCTCCAAGCTTTCTTGAGCAAACAAAATGAAAAAGATGAAGATCACTACCTTTCTTGAAGATGGCGCAAAAACAAGAGAAATGGAAGAAGAAGATGATGACTCCTCTTGATGATGAAGGTGGCGGTTTTGAATGAGCAAGGAGAGAACTCTTGAGTTCTCTTGAAAATGAGTCTTGTAGTGTTTTGATCTTGTCTCCAAAGACCCAAAGATGTGATCTTTGAAGGGCTTAGTGAGGAAGGTTTGGTTATGGAGGTGGAAAATGATGAAGAAGATGAAGAAGAAGAAGAAGAAGGAATGTAGAGAGAGGTTGGAGAGTTTGAGAACTTTAGAGAGAGAATGAGAAGTTGAAAATGAAGTGAATGTGAGTGTGAGAAAGTGGCGCCCTACATTAAGTGGAGGGGGAGTGAGATATTTTGCTTAATTTTGTGTTAATTAGTGATTAAGGGGACAAATGGGATGATGGGGAGACAAAGCATGGTCAAACTCTTACATAAAGTAATCTTGTCTAATGCTTTTTGCTTTTATGACATCACTCTCTACTTTATTGACTAGTTGACTAAATTTGAATTTAATCATGTGATTAAGTGCTCATACAACTTAATTAAGGTGATTAAGCAAGAATTAGTGATTAACACACAAGAACATGATTAACAAAAATTAATCTCACGATTAAGCTTAATTAACCTTAATTAAACTCGAGTAAGCTAATTAAGGGCGATTAGTGCTTAAGTAAGCTACAGGGGCTCTAACTTGCTTAATTAGAGATTATCTAACCTCGATTAGGCATTCTCTTGACCCTTCTTGTCCGAGTCAACCCCTTAATTAAGCCCTAATCTCGAAATTCCTCATTAAGTGCCTAATTACTCAGGGTTACTACGGTAATTTAGCACGACATGAAATTGAGGATGTTACATGTGGTAAAGGAAAGAACACATAAAGTCACGGATAAATCCAAATGGGTTGGTTTATGGCCCTTGGCAGCAGTATCAAGGATCGATGTATCGACCAATAATGTAACATCCTTTATTATATAAGCTATGCTCGAGTCATGGAGTTATATTAAAAGGTTGTCACTGTGCTAAGAAATCTCTAAAATATGGAAAATATAATACATAGCCCTTTAACTGCTCACTTTATTATTGACTAATAGTCTTTGATACATAGATAATAAAATAATCATACTCTAAAGGAAATTATGACTGACATAATAAATAGCATTTACTTCTGACTAGTCTACTAGTCTTTAGCTAGCTTCAATAGTCTCTTGGTCTGGTTTGCATCCGAGTCTTGCTCAGAAAATGTCCCAGTACTCTGCCTCGTACTTGATTTCCAACTTAGGTGGTAGAATATTTACGGAAAAGAAAAACATACAAGCAGGCAGTGAGAACCTAAGGTTCTCAGTAGGTAAACTCAAACCAATCTTACAGTGCCATCATAAACATTCCAGCCACTTCGGTTTATTATGAAAATATGAGTACATATAAACAAATAGTGGTTCAATTTTAAGTTGAAAACACCTTCCTCGAAGCGGGTTATATTTTAACAATCACTTGTCATATCATATGACAAATATAGAAATACAGATAATATAATATGCTTCAACAAGGATCATAATAGCTTTATGACTTAACTAGATAATTGAAGATGCACATATAGATGCTTATACTTGAATGTATGCAAGTGCACTTGACTTAATTTATCTCTTCTTTAACTTGCAACTTAACCTTGCCATTCTGTACTTGGTCCCCCAGAGGTGAATGGCCTCTCTCACCCTTGGGTGATAGCCTGCTTTTCAGGTCCAAGCTCATACCTATACATGAGTGACGGGTTTACTTTCCCCGACCCTCACACCGGTCTATTCCCCTTAAATCTGGTCGAGGGCTGGCCCAAGTCTTAGACAGTACCACTCTGTCCCACGCTAGTTGGGTCTATGCCATGCCTTACGTGGTAGCTTGGTACGTCTTTCTTGCAAGTTCTCATAAATCTTATTCTTCTTTGGACATGATCATACATGCATATGCTACATGCATTCATTCGTATACTTCATATTATACTTACATCATTCTTGCATATATGAATCTAATGAGCATAACATATAAATGTGCATAACAGTCACATAATTCACATATTTTTGCCGGAATTTTGGCAACATAACAGATCGAGTCCGCTTTCCCATGAATAGTACCAGACATCCAGTACAATTGTATAACTTGCAATTCAATTTAAACCAGCCAATATGTATATATTTTCATAGACTCATTCCTTAGTTTCAACTCAAGCATCAATAGGGCTTTCAATTCATTCTTCCTTATCCTGCCTGGTTATTGTATACTCCACCCTTATTTCAATTTAACTCATTTGAATCTAATTTTTGGATATGTCATAGTATTATGTGTCTAGTTTCTAACCGTTTTCGTCCCATCTCATTTTGATTTGTATAACTTAAGATATAAATATTTTACCTCAGCATACCCTGATCTTAGCCAGAATGGGGTTCTTATAAAAGAAAATCCACTAAAAATAGAAAATTAAACTAAGTGAAATGATACAAATTTTATATCAAATTAAGCTAACAGAACAAGCTTTCAAATGAACTAAGTTTCATGTCATTTGCATAAGTATATTTTGAGTTATAAGTTTTGAAACTCAACCCTACTGGACTACCCTGTTCCAGCCTGAGTTAAACTTGAGTTAACTTCATTGATGTGCTTGGAGAAAATGACAATGAATAAAATTCTGAAATTTTTATGGAATTTTATCTTATATGTTATATTTCAAAAAAATTTAGTTTCACTCAATTTGGAGTTGTATAGAGTGAGTTACACCCTTCTCAACTCATGTTGCCCGGGTAAGAATCCAGATTTCTAGGTTAAACTTCAAAAATTCATAACTAATTCTCACTAATCCAATGGCCTTATATTTTATATGTATGGAAATCCTTGGATGTCTAGTTTCATATAAAAATAGATTCATGCACTTTCTACGGCTGTAGATGGAGCCGTACACTCCGCTAGTACCGACGCCGTAGGGTTTTCTCACCAAAAACTGATTCTGCTTAGCTCCTTTTTGAGTTTTTGATAAATTCCTCATCTTAAACCAAGTTTCCTCACCTCAAGTCACTAAAAGAACATCAAAGCACCATCATACAAGTATGGCATAAGAGGAACACAGCAGCCACATAGTCACATGATGCATCAAATAACTAAGAATTTGAGCTACCTACCTCAAAATCCTTGAAACCATGGATGAAAGAAAGGTGAAGGCAACATCCTAACCTTCTTCCCCTCTCATGGCAGCACCATAAATGGTGGTGGAGGGACACCACTTGATGCTAAATCATGAAATTACTAGAGGGGTTTTGTAGAGGAAAGGATAAGGATTAATTTTCATAAAAGAAGTAAGAGGATTTGAGGTCAAGAAGGCTTCCAATCTTGAGCTTGAAGCTCTTGGTCATGCAGGTAAGGAAAGAAAGGAAGAAGAAAGAGAAGAAATGGAAGGTAGCTGAAGCATGATGGAGGGCGCATAATGAAGGGAGGTGGGTGAGATTTTTCTAGGCTTTATGACCTAGATAAGTATGGCTTGAGATATTTGGTTTCAATGGTCATGATTTGGCCAAATTTCCCCATCATATGGCTGCCATATGGCACCATCTATGGTGGTGGAGGTGGCTGAATTTCAGCTGTTCAACCTAAGTTTATCAGTGTAAAATTCTACTAATTCGGCTCTAGCAGTTTAGAACACCGAATATTCACCGATTTCCTTAAAACCAGTAAAACGTTACTTAATCGTTTTGTAAGATATTTACATGTTCATTTTAATTTAGCTTAAGCCAAATCTCTCTAACTAATATCTAATTAACTCTTAATTAATATTTAGTCAACCTCTAATTGGCCTTACATAACTATTGAAACCGAATAAGTGAATTAACGGCGTAAATTAGACATTTTCGTAAATCCGGAGCCTTTTTGTTTTCTATTTTCTATAGCTAATGGCATATCCATAATTTTGAGCAAGTCTGCGGGCACTCCATGTCATTTCACACCCGGCTGCCTCCATGGCCCAATCGGCAGAGATTTAAACTCCTACGGTTTCACCACATGATTCTGCTCTATTTAAAACTCCATTCTACTAATCCTATAGATGTGGGGATATAAAGGTCATTTTATGAAAAGTGCTAGGGTGGACATAAAGGTCATTTTATGAAAAGTTCAAGGGTTGTTATGGAAATAATTCTTTGGGGTCAAAATATAATTTCTAAAAATTTTGGGTATCATTGTAATTAATAAAAGTTTATAGGGGCACTTTTGTCATTTCCTAATTTTTAACATATGGTAGTGCCATATTTTCAATGATAGTGTTATACTACCCTATAATTCCAAGTGTGAGGATCATCATAGCGTAGCGCTGCCTGAGAAATTCTCACACTGCCTAAGGGAAATAATTCAAAGTTCCTATTACGTTCTATTTACGAAAGTGGGGATGTTACATTGTACCCACCTTAAAAGAATTTTGTCCTCAAAATTCTAGGATTAAAAACGATCAAGGAAAAATCCTTTTAATTTATAAGAATACTACTCTTTTCGGGTTTGCATCTTGTCTTGAGATTACTTGCCGGTAGCTATGAGGTGGTGTCTTAATACGTACAAAGGATCCATAAGGATTATGTTGGTGTCCAAGCTTGTCTTGTCTTTATGACGCTTTGAATCATTGGTCTGTTTATTGGAGACTCTTACTCATCTCCTTTGCTCTATATTTCGCTACTCCTGCTTTGTGGCAGCTGCTAAATCTTCCGCCACTTGTACATGAGACCTTAGATACTCAACTCATGAAGACTTGCAATTGCAAAGATTAGCAGCTATCGTCGTAATTGATGTCAAAATGTAGTAATGATGATGCCTATGTCGAGTTTTAGGAGGTTCGTATATCCTTTCCCAAGATTCTTATTTGCTCAGCTACCCTTAGTTCAATAGTAAATTCGTCTCCGATACAGTTCCTTAGAAACATAGGCTTAGGCCTTTCCTCAATATTATAACTAGGAGCCTTATCTTAAAACTCCTTCTTCTTAGTAAAGTTTGCCTCGTGCCTAATGCCTGTAGAAAAATTTCAGGTTGCTTCCATTATACGGATTAAGTCCTAAGGCTCGTAACTCTTTCTATTAGTCTAATATCCTTCTTGATTCCTAGTTATTAAGATACAGGCAATTTAATGTGAAAACCAAAGTCAAAAGTCAGATCCTTTTATCAGAGCTATAGAGTTTCCTTACCATATTGTCTTATAAGATGCCTTTCCAATATCTATGCAGAGAGTTGTCGTGGATTATATGAGTGCCAAAATATACTTTGTTTTACTGACATTCTGATCCATCATCAGGTTCATTGAGCAAATTCCTCATCCTCCTTGTCATGTGTCTGACTACTTGTGCGCTATGTTTTCCGGTAACTTTCCAATACTTGTGCCTTGGGCCCTAAATACCAACTGAAGAAGTTCTGCTATTACAAAAACTATCAGCTACAGCAGCAATTAACTTCGACAAATAGTGGTCATAGTGGATTCACTGAAGTTTTTCGGGAAGTTGATTAAGATATATCCAAACTCTCACCTACCTGATCTTCTATGATCAGTGATGAATCCCCTTTCATTAGATTTTAGGTGTAAAGCTAAAGCTTCCTTCCAAACTATAACAATAGTCCTTGCTTCGAAATCTCCTCTTTTCTTGCGGATTTTATTCCATTTTTCATTATTTGGATCTTGTGTCATTCTTGTTGAACTTCTCAATGATTGTTGCGACACTTGTTCCCTCAAAATATGATCAGCTTCACGTAAGGAAAGGATTGTGGGATAGCAGAAGTTCCTGCCACTTTTCTACTTTCTTCAATTGGTTAGCATGGAGATTCCTTGACTATTATGTTGATGTCCACCTCTCATATTACCCTAACTACTAAGCCTTCTGGCTATTCTTTATGATATCTTGCCCCTAGGATGTAATCCATTTGCTGTGAAAGATGGGAATGATGGTCTTGCTTTCCTGTTGAAGTTACAATATGAAGACTTCCCAGAAGGTCACCCATCATAATATTACTCTTGTTCGAGCACACTTAACTATGGAACTTTGATGGAACCTAGTGCGCTGATGATGATCGCATTTAATTTGGTCCAAGGTATGGAGAGACTCTTCTGACTGCCTCTAATTCCGACATCGTAACCTTGCCCTTCATGGGGCACGTTTTCAAATCCTTTTTGACCTTTTATTGGTGCATCATCTGGTTTAGCTTAGGGTGCATTGGGTCCGTTGCACTTATGACCGGTGCCAAGGCAACCCTGCTTGGTATTTCATACACAATCTTATTTGCACCGTAATCTCATACTAGGTAGCTTTGCTCTTTTTAATGGGTCAGTCAGAAATCCAAACTTCCTCTTTTCTTACCTCATTCTTACTATGTTCTATTATTGCTACAGAAACTTGTCTATTTTCATTTGTCAGAACCTACCTTGCTGCTGCTCCCTTGGCCTATCGGGATTAGTTGCATACTTTAAATCTTTGTTACTCCCGTCTGAATCCGAATACATTTCTCATCGAGTTACTCCACCCATAGCATATATAATGGTACTTAACGGCAATTGTTCGACTTTGCCTTTCTTCTCTAAATAGCCTCATTCCTCAGCTAATAACATGTTGAAGATGATTCTATCCTCCAATTTCTGTGGTGGCTGAGGTTGATAGAATTTGAACATGACTAGATTTTCTAGCACTTCCTTTATCCATGAAAGATAGGAAAAATTACACTTGGTTCATATGCCACTTCTTATCTGAAAGTGTTCCTACTTCAGGCTAGTAGGAGATATATTGTCTCTCTTATTACACTTATAACTCCATCTGCTTTCCATACCGTGTATAGCCGTATCTCCGTCTTGATTCAATGTATAGTTAGATGGGTCTCTTTACAGTTTGCGCAACTGTTTCTCTTTCAAAGTCAAGATTCCACTTAGTACTCTTCCAATTTGCATTCGCTACAAGGTTGGTTCCTAGTACCCTTGAGGAAGAAACCACTCCAGCCTCTGGACGGGGACTTAAAAAGGTCTCTGGTATGCCTAACAAAAGCTTCTGCCCTTAGCTTCTTTCATTGATTCTCTGCTTCATTTGTCCACTCTACAAATTTCTTAATGAAGGATCAGGTCTTTATAATGTGATATTACCACAATCCAAAATAAAAACCATTGACTGAATTTGCTGGCGGGGTACCTTCGAGGTAATTTCATCTATGAAGAGAATAAGGGTTATCCATGCCATATAAGATAACCTCATCAGCGAGTAATCACCTTACTCCTATCGTGTATTAAAGTTGCAAAACCAGGTAGAAGAATCCTCTAGATTCAATCTAGATTGAAACAAGCCCCATCAAGGTGAAGTAGATTCTTACTCAGCTTGTCTCCAACTAAGATCCTGCCCTTGATGATGGAAAATCTTCGGCTACCCGGCCTCACTTTGCAAAAAACCTTTTTCGATATAACTAGGTTTACTATGTCCATAGCAAACCGCCCGACACAATTCCTTTGATTAAATCCCCAATTCTCTGAACTCCTCAACTTGCTCAATTGTCTATCCCTTTATGCCATTGCTACTTTCTAGGAGTCTTATCCCTAATAATTATGTATAGAAGGCTCCTAATAAGCTTGCTGGGTGTTTTAGGCTTCTGTTTACACAAAACCTCATATTGAGGTGATCAGGCTCAATACTCAGTCAAGTGCAATAGGTAAGTCCACCACACTCACAATAAGGCTACCATGCCGAATATTTCTATGTCCTCTTCACGCGAGGACCTAAAGCATGGTTTATCTAGATTCTCAGAGTATGCCTCAGAAGCATAATCAGTCCATCCATGGGCCTATACAGGACGAACTGCTCTGATACCAATAAATGTAATATCCTTTATTATATAAGCCATGCTCGAGTCATGGAGTTATATTAAAAGGTTGTCACTATGCTAAGAAATCTCTAAAATATGGAAAATATAATACATGGCCCTTTAACTGCTCACTTTATTATTGACTAATAGTCTTTGATACATAGATAATAAAATAATTACACTTTAAAGGAAATTATGACTGACATAATACATAGCGTTTACTTCCAACTAGTCTTTAGCTAGCTTCAATAGTCTCTTGGTCTGGTTTGCATCCGAGTCTTGCTCAGAAAATGTCCCAGTACTCTGCCTCGTACTTGATTTCCAACTTAGATGCTGGAATGTTTACGGAAAAGAAAAACATACAAGCAGGCAGTGAAAACCTAAGGTTCTCAGTAGATAAACTCAAACCAATCTTACAGTGCTATCATAAATATTCCAGCCACTTCGGTTTATTATGAAAATATGAGTACATATAAATAAATAGTGGTTCAATTTTAAGTTGAAAACACCTTCCTCGAAGCGGGTTATATTTTAACAATCACTTGCCATATCATATGACAGACATAGAAATACAGATAGTATAATATACTTCAACAAGGATCATAATAGCTTTATGACTTAACTAGATAATTGAAGATGCACATATAGATGCTTATACTTGAATGTATGCAAGTGCACTTGACTTAATTTATCTCTTCTTTAACTTGCAACTTAACCTTGCCATTCTGTACTTTGTAACATTCCTAATTTTTGTCTAAGCTAATTAGCTCGGTGTCTCCGGCTAATTAGAGGGGTTAGCGATTAATTAAGAACTAATCGGCTAATCTCGAGAGTAAGGGCTTAGTAAATTAAAGGCAAGTCAACAATTGAAACATAATGCATTAAAAGTTACAATTAAAAGCCTAATTGCCCAATCCTTATTAATTCATGATTTAGAACATAAAATCAAGGTGATCTAACCTAATTAACTAAGAGCATATAAGTATTACATCTTAATCACATGAAGATTAACCCTCACCTCTTCTTTACATAATTAATGAGGAAAATCTTTTTTATTGAAAATGTGCTAATGTGTAATTAAACCAATTGAATTAATTAGCATTTAGATAATTGTAACAATGGTAAAATTTTAGAAACTTCCCTTTAATTATTGTTTGAAAGTTTGGTCAAGGCAAGAGCTATATCCAACCATTCATTTGCCTTCTCATCATACACCATTAGATCAAGAGTCCATGTTAGTAGATTCCTTGAGTCAAGACAAAAGATCTACTCTCCTCCATCAAGATTGCGACACTTGGATTAATCATATTCATCCAATGCCAATCCTAAGATAGGTCATGCTTTTAACTACTTGAAAAACACTACATGGTCTTTACCCAAGTGCCAAGATTCAAAGGAAACACAACTCCCTCTTTTGCCCCAAGGTTTTTCCCACTCTCTTGCTTATTGTAAGAAGCAAAATCACATCACTCCCTCCCCTCTCTTGTGCGCCATTTAGCTTACTCTCTCCCCCCTCATTTCATTTTTTCATTCCTCTCTCAAAGACGCAAAGCTCTCTCCTCTCTCCAAGTCCCTTTCCTACTCTCTTGTTCTTCCAATATTCCTTGTTCTTCTTCCAATTTCTATACTACTTCTCACCTCATTTCCATCACCACCCTCACCATCCCTTCAAGGACCACCATTTTTGGTCTTTGGAGAAACAAGATCACTTATATACAAGCCCCATTTTCAAGCTTTCAAGTAGGAAGGCACTCTCCAACCTTCTCCACCTTCAAAATCCCTCAAGAAAGCTCTCTTTGGTAATGACTCTAACCTTTCTTTTTCATTTATTTTTCAAGATCTAGAACTCCTAAGCTCTTCATAGCTAGGTGGTTTTAGGACTTGCTCCAAGGTCTCATGACCATTTCTTGCTCTATGAGTTTTTGTTGTCTTATTGGAAATGTTGTCTTAAAATGATATTATATGGCATGATGGTTTTTATGTATCTTGCTCTATTTTGCTTTAAAATACTGATTTGGTGACTAAAACCTTGAATATAATGGTGAGATAACACATAAAAATAGGTGATTTGAAGTGGTATAACAACATCTCCACAAGTTTGATATGTAAAACATGAAAACTAGTTAAGCTAGAATTCTGGCAGTCTGTAATGTATACTATATAACTCATTCTAAAAAACTCAAAATGTAATGAAACTAATTTTATGTGAAAATAGACTCAAAGACCTTTCCACACATATAAAATTCGTGAAATTTGGATTTAAAATGAGGGAGATATGATTTTTCAAAGTTGGCTATTCCCGGATGGATTTCTGTTCGGGCAGTATGTAATAAAATGTGCATAACTCAAGTTATACAGAACATTTTTGAGTGGGACCAAGTTTGTTAGAAAGCTAAGACATAGAGGAACATTCCCATAAAACAGTTTTGTCAGATTCCATGTGAGAAACTCTCAGTGAAGTTGACAAGCCACTAACCCGAGTTGAACTTTCAAGTCTGAACAGTCAAGATAAAATGTGCATAACTCAAGCTACAAAATGAATTTTTGAGTGGGACTTATTTTCTTTAAAAATAGACTCAGAGAGTATAGTCACAAAAAAATTCGAAGCAAAAGAGTAAAAGTTGAAATTATGACGAATTTTTGAAGTTACTGCCCCACTGTAAAAAGTAAAACTGGTTGTGGTGAAAGTTAAAGAATAATGAGAAATAAGCTTTAAGACATTAAGACCTTTACACTAAGTATTGGAAAAACCCTCATAATTCAACTTAAAAGTTTCAAAAAGGATAATGGATAAAATTGGCCCTATGCCTAATAAAAGAATTTATACAAGAGACAACCTCAATTAAAAGCTTGCACTAAATTTACTAAGCTAAGCTCATAAGACTTTGTGTGATTGGTATGCCTCTATGTATCCATATGATGATGTTGATATGATGATGATGATTATGACATGATATGATGATGATCATGATGATGATCATGATGATTATGATAATGATATGATGACGATATGAATATGATATATTGATGATATGATGCTTAATAATATACGATAAAGGAATCACATTTGGAGACGGCGATACGTAACGCCTAAATGTAGAAAAGAATTAGAATAACTTTGCATCATAAGCTTTAATAAGAAGGAGATGAACTAAGGGTGTGATCCTTCAAAAGAGAAGGTGACCTAATTTAAGCTCCCCTCACCCACGACTCACATGAGGCATGACATGACTTAACTAGTGTGAGTATAGGGAATAGGACTTACATGAGGCATGGCATGACCCAGCTAGTGTAAGTACCAAAATTCTATGATGGCGACGGCTACGGTATGAGCTCATTACCACTTATGTTTAGTGGGTGAAAAGATAAAGTCAAGTTAAGGAAAGAAAAGGGACTTCGGTCCAAACCCTTGAAGGGAAGAAGTTAAGAGAAGCTTATAGCATAGCCATGCATGTTTTATGTAATTATACTTGTGCTTATGCATATTATGATATAAATGATTAGAGGATACATTAAAATTGAATCCGCTTCGGATATTCATGTTTTCGAAAACCTAAGAATGGAACCTTATGAATGCTCACTATTTTCATTAATAAAACCGAAGTGGCTGGGACGATGACGATGATACTTTCGTGTCGAGTTCGAGTCCTACTGAGAAATTCCATTTCTCACCCTAGTTATTCTTCCATATCGTCACCAGATCTCGATGGCACATCCGGTGGAGCGGAGCATGGATCTTCTACACTGTGAGCGGACGTATGACGTGGGATGTCAGACAATGCTGATTTGGGCTTGTAGTCATCGTAGCTCTCCATCCTCATACATTCCTTTTTATGACGAACGATGTCAATTTAAGTTTATATCTAGTATTTGAATCATGACACGACCATGAGTCTCCTTCGCTGTAATGCTGATATGTATGTATATATATATATTACGAACCTATATTGATGTAATGATTCGCTATATAATGCAATGTATTTGTGAATTATTATTTGTTTACCTTTCCCATGTTTTACGAATTTGGGGTATGTATTTTATGCGATACGCTCTTTCTCTATCTAGCTTCTTGCTCAAGGCTTTACTTTTCAAAACGCTGCAAAGCAACGATGTATTTCAAAAAAAAAAAAAATCTCACCGTATTTTCCGCGTAATTTAATTTTAAGTGAAGTTTAATTTTCCACGAGCATAAGTAACAACTAATAAAATGCCGTAATATGACTTAAGCGTAGTATGGATTTATTAGGGTGTTATATACTTGGTCCCCCGGAGGTGAATGGCCTCTCTCACCCCTGGGTGATAGCCTGCTTTTCAGGTCCGAGCTCATACCTATACATGAGTGACGAGTTTACTTTCCTTGACCCTCACACCGGTCTATTCCCCTTAAATCTGGTTGAGGGCTGGCCCAAGTCTTAGACAGTATCGCTCTATCCCACTCTAGCTGAGTCTATGCTATGCCTCACGTGATAGCTTGGTACGTCTTTCTTGCAAGTTCTCATAAATCTTACTCTTCTTTGGACATGATCATACATGCATATGCTACCTGCATTCATTCGTATACTTCATATTATACTTACATCATTCTTGCATATATGAATCTAATGAGCATAACATATAAATGTGCATAACAGTCACATAATTCACATATTTCTGCTGGAATTTCGGCAGCATAACGATCGAGTCCGCTTCCCCATGAGTAGTGCCAGACATCCAGTACAATTGTATAACTTGCAATTCAATATAAACCAGCCAATATGTACATATTTTCATAGACTCATTCCTTAGTTTCAACTCAAGCATCAATAGGGCTTTCAATTCATTCTTCCTTATCCTACCCAGTTATTGTATACTCCACCCTTATTTCAATTTAACTCATTTGAATCTAATTTTTGGATATGTCATAGTATTATGTGTCTAGTTTCTAACCCTTTTGGTCCCATCTCATTTTGATTTGTATAACTCAAGATATAAATATTTTACCTTAGCATGCCCTGATCTTAGCCAGAATTGGGTTCTTATAAAAGAAAATCCACTAAAAATTGAAAACTAAGTGAAATCAATTTTATATCAAATTAAATATAATAGAACAAGCTTTCAAACGAACTAAGTTTTATGTCATTTGCATAAGTATATTTTGAGTTATGAGTTCTGAAACTCAACCCTACTCGACTACCCTATTCCAGCCTGGGTTAAACTTGAGTTAAGTTCATTGATGTGCTTGGAACAAATGACAATGAATAAAATTCTGAAATTTTTATGGAATTTTATCTTATATGTCATCTTTCAAAAAAATTTAGTTTCACTCAATTTGGAGTTGTATAGGGTGAGTTACACCCTTCTCAACTCATGCTACCCGGATAAGAATCCAAATTTCTAGGTTAAACTTCAAAAATTCATAACTAATTCTACACTAATCCAATGGCCTTATATTTTATATGTATGGAAAGTCCTGGATGTCTAGTTTCATATAAAAATAGATTCATCCACTTTCTACAGCTGTAGGTGGAGCCGTACACTCCGCCAGTACAGACGCCGTAGGGTTTTCTCACCAAAAATAGATTCTGCTTAGCTCCTTTTTGAGTTTTTGATAAATTCCTCATCTTAAACCAAGTTTCCTCACCTCAAGTCACTAAAAAAACATCAAAGCACCATCATACAAGTATCGCATAAGAGTAACACAGCGGCCACATAGTCACATGATGCATCAAATAACTAAGAATTTGAGCTACCTACCTCAAAATCCTTGAAACCATGGATGAAAGAAAGGTGAGGGCAACATCCTAACCTTCTTCCCCTCTCATGGCAGTGCCATAAATGGTGGTGGAGGGACACCACTTGATGCTAAATCATGAAATTACTAGAGGGGTTTTGTAGAGGAAAGGATAAGGATTAATTTTCATAAAAGGAGTAAGAGGATTTGAGGTCAAGAAGGCTTCCAATCTTGAGCTTGAAGCTCTTGGTCATGGAGGTAAGGAAAGAAAGGAAGAAGGAGAAGAAATCGAAGGTGGCTGAAGCATGATGGAGGGCGCATAATGAGGGGAGGTGGGTGAGATTTTTCTAGGCTTTATGACCTAGATGAGGATGGCTTGAGATATTTGGTTTCAATGGTCATGATTTGGCCAAATTTCCCCATCATATGGCTGCCATATGGCGCCATCTATGGTGGTGGAGGTGGCTGAATTTCAGCCGTTCAACCTAAGGTTATCAGTGTAAAATTCTACTAATTCGGCTCTAGCAGTTTAGAACACCGAATATTCACCGATTTCCTCAAAACCAGTAAAATGTTACTTAATAGTTTTGTAAGATATCTACATGTTCATTTTAATTTATCTTAAGCCAAATCTCTCTAACTAATATCTAATTAACTCTTAATTAATATTTAGTCAACCTCTAATTGCCCTTACATAACTATTGAACCGAATAAGTGAATTAACGGTGTGAATTAGACATTTTCGTAAATCCGGAGCCTTTTTGTTTTCTATTTTCTATAGCTAATAGCATATCCGTAATTTTGAGCAAGTCCAGGGGCACTCCACGTCATTTCACACCCGACTGCCTCCATGGCCCAATCGGCAGAGATTTAAACTCCTACGGTTTCACCACGTGATTCTGCTCTGTTTAAAACTCCATTCTACTAATCCTATAGATGTGGAGCCATAAAGGTCATTTTATGAAAAGTTCTAGGGTGGACATAAAGGTCATTTTATGAAAAGTTCAAGGGTTGTTATGGAAATAATTCTTTGGGGTCAAAATATAATTTCTAAAAATTTTGGGTATCATTGTAATTAATAAAAGTTTATAGGGGCACTTTTGTCATTTCCTAATTTTTAACATATGGCAGTGCCATATTTTTAATGACAGTATTACACTACCCTATAATTCAAAGTGTGAGGATCATCATGGCATAGCGCTGCCTGAGAAATTCTCACACTGCCTAAGGGAAATAATTCAAAATTCCTATTACATTCTATTTACGAAAGTAAGGATGTTACAAATAACACAAGGAGGAATAAATCGACAAGAAAAGTACCCTGAGCACATTCCTTTTAAAGCTTTCCAAGTTCAGTCTTGAGGGGTCCCTATTCAGCAATTTGACCCCAAGGTGGCATTGATAGCTCATTCTTCTTCTTCTAAACCAAATGAGGGCAAAAGAATTCTTTCATCGAAGAGAGTGAAAGAATTTAAGTTCGAAGATGAGGATGACCTTTTAACCAAAAACTTTGAAATAGGATTTGATGATGATCTGGCAGCTATTCAAGGGGTTCATTTTATTGGGATAGTTACAATTCTACTGGCTGAATTTGAGAAAGTAGTAGTAATAGAAGAATTTGATTATGATGATTGTTTCTATGTGTTACCAGGACAAAAATGCCTTTTCTTGGGTGAAGATTCTGATGAGAATGTATTGTTTGAGAAACCCAATGGGCTCATGAAGTTGCACTTGCGGCCATTACACATCAAAGCTAAAATAGTAGGAAAAATGGTTAATCGGGTTTTGGTGGATGGAGAAGCAGCCATTAATCTCCTATCAGAATCAATGTTAATCAAATTTGAGAAAACTGTCAACCAGCTAATGAAGGCAAACATAGTGGTTATCAATTTCACTGGCAAGAATTCAATCTCAAAAGGAATAATTATGTTGTATGTAAAGGTTAGGGCCATTGATAGGGTTACACCTTTTGTGGTGGTGGCTTCAAAGGTTGGATATAATGTGCCATGAGGATGAGAGTGGATTCATAGCGCAGAAGTGGTTCTGTAACGTCCCGATTTCCGACTTCCGACCTTAGCAATAAAAATGTTAGAATTCCAATTTCTGACTTAATCTCAAAGTTTTATGGACTGGCCTGATTTTCCGGTTTCCGACCTCATGTACGTATACACGATTTCCGATCTTAGGTGAATTAGAATGTACACGAAATCTGACGTCCGAGTTGATCTCAACCAGAAGCGGACACGAGATCAGATCTCTGGACTGGTCTCCAAATTCAACCCGAATTTGCACGAATTCCGATCTCGAGTTTATTACTAAGAGCTTTTCATTTCTCTTATTTCACCAAGTTCCGAGATAAAGTTTGGGGTGCCGAGATCCTATAAGTTCCGATTTCCTGGTACATAAGATTTATGTTTGAATCCCGATCTCCGGTGTTATGCTTAGAATCGATTCAAGTTTACATAATGTCCCCGACTTCCGGATTTAAGTGCTTGGTTTCACCTCCGACTTTACTTTCAAGTTTGGTGGCCAGGCATGAAGTCAGACGTAGCGAGCTTCGTGGGTAAATGCTTAGTCTGTCAAAAGGTGAAAGCAGAACATTAGAAACCCTCCGAGATGCTTCAACCCTTGGAAATCCCTGAGTGGAAATGGGAGAGTATCTCCATGGATTTTGTGATGGAATTACCAAGAACGCCAATAGGATATGACGCTATATGGGTCGTTGTGGATAGATTGACCAAATCTGCTCACTTTCTACTCATTCGAGCAAATTATCCATTGGAAAAATTGGCACAACTGTACATTCAAGAGATTATAAGGCTGCATGGAACCCCTTCAACCATTATCTCTGATCGGGACCCAAGGTTTACTTCACGGTTTTGGGGAGCCTTACAAAAGCCATTCGGTGCTAAGTTGTGCGTAAGCACTGAATATCACTCGCAAACGGATGGCCAAACTGAAAGGACAATTCAAACCTTGGAAGATATGTTACGAGCCTATATACTGGAGCAACGCGGGAATTGGGATCGATACTTACCGCTGGCCGAATTTGCATACAACAATAGTTATCACGCTAGCATCGGTATGGCTCCTTACGAAGCATTGTATGGACGGAAGTGCCAATCTCCCCTGTGTTGGTATGAAACAAGAGAATCAACTCTATTGGGGCCTGATTTAGTTGAGCAGACCATTGAGTAGATCAAGAAAATATGGAATAAGATGCTTACCGCTCAGAGCCATCAGAAGAGCTATGCGGACACCAGGAGGAAGCCTCTGGAGTTTCAAGAAGGAGACCACGTATTTTTGAAGGTTACACCTACAACGGGGATAGGTAGAGCCATTAAGGTCAAGAAGTTAAATCCTCGCTTTATTGGTCCCTTCCAGATCTTGAGGTGAATCGGATCAGTTGCATATCAAGTCGCTTTGCCTCCATATTTGTCCAACCTTCATGATGTTTTCCATGTTTCTCAACTTAGAAGATATCAGCCTGACCTTACACATGTGCTGGAACCCGAATCAATAAAGTTAAAGGAGGACCTGACTTTCCATGTTCAGCCAGCACGAATAGTAGACAGAAGCAGCAGACAACTTCGGAACAAATCCGTGCAGCTAGTAAAGGTAGCATGGGGAAAGGAAGATGCTGAAGACTACACTTGGGAACTGGAATCAGACATGAGGAAAGAGTATCCTGAACTATTCTCAGGTACTAAATTTTGAGGACAAAATTTTTTTAAGGAGGGTGGAATTGTAACGTCCCGATTTCCGACTTCCGACCTTAGCAATAAAAATGTTAGAATTCCGATTTCCGACTTAATCTCAAAGTTTTATGGACTGGCTTGATTTTCTGATTTCCGACCTCATGTACGTATACACGATTTCCGATCTTAGGTGAATTAGAATGTATACGAAATCCGACGTCCGAGTTGATCTCAACCATAAGCGAATGCGAGATCAGATCTCTGGACTGGTCTCCAAATTCGACCCGAATTTGCACGAGTTCCGATCTCGAGTTTATTACTAAGAGCTTTTCATTTCTCTTATTTCACCAAGTTCCGAGATAAAGTTTGGGGTGCCGAGATCTTATAAGTTCCGATTTCCTGGTACATAAGATTTATGTTTGAATCTCGATCTCCGGTGTTATGCTTAGAATCGATTCAAGTTTACATAATGTCCCCGACTTCCGGATTTAAGTGCTTGGTTTCACCTCCGACTTTACTTTCAAGTTTCGAGTAAACCAGACAATAATTCCGAGTTCCGATTTCGTCTGAATAGATATGAACGAGTTCCGACTTTAAGGAAGCACGAGTTCCGATGTCATTTTTCAGAATCAATGGAAACGAGTTCCACTTTTAGGCAACGTGGAGAGCAATTTTGTCACAAAAAGAGGACGACATGGAAAGCAATTTTGTCACAAAAAGAAGGGAAGGTTGGCTGAAATTCAGCCTTGTGTTTTGAGGCCAATCAAAACCCTCCAAGTTAACTACCACTCATGCCTATATAACACATTATCCTCCTCTTATTTAGACCCATTTTCTGTGCTCTCTCTTCTCCTCACTTCAGCCCTCTTTTCTCTTCTCCACTCACTCAACTCCATCCAACTTTCAAGTTCAACCAAATTCTATCTCCAAGCTCAAGCCTAATAACAAGAGGTAGAGGTTAAACCCTTATCTTGATTTTGTGATCTTGGATGGCTGGTGGTGGTTTATTTTCTCAATTTTTGATATATTGATTGAATGATTATGATGATATATAGCTGAATTATTGGCTGTTTGTGAGATTAAAATCAAATTGGAAGCAAGAAAGGATAAAGATAGGAAGAGCTAAGAGGCTAGAAAACCTAAAACCTTCAGTAGTCTGTACGGCGGAGTGTATGGCTCCGCCTACCACTGTTTAAAATTGATGAAACCATTTTTATGTGAAACTAGACATCTAGGGCTTTCTATACATATATCATATAAGGCCATTGGATTAATATTGGGAGAGATATGAATTTTTGAAGTTTGACCTAGGAATCAAGACCTTCACCCGGCCAATATGGGTTAAAAAGGGTGTAACTCACCTTACACAACTCCAAATCGAGTGAAACCAACTTGGTTAGAAAGCTTACGCATAGAGGAACATCCCAATATGAAATTCCAAGTTTGTTATCATCTCAGTTGTTCCCAGTGATTCGAAGAAGTTACCCTATGTCTAAACTAAGCCAAAACAGGGTAGTTCAGGAAGGTCAAGTTTCGGGGCTTATAACTTGAGCCCTACTAAGGCAAATGAAATGGAACTTTTTGCTTGTTGTCTTGTTAGCTTTAATATGAGACCAATTTCGTATGATTTGAGCCAGTTTTTGATTTTTAGTAGATTTTTACTTTTGAGTGTGCAATTCTGGTCAACCATAGGATAGGCCGGGATAAAACCTGAATAACTTGAGTTATGGTTATCGAAATTAGATGGGACTAAGGAGGTTAGAAAATAGACACATAAACTTTAACATATCCAAAATTGAGGTCCAAATGAGTTAAATAGAAATTATGGCTTGATTTACAAAAATCGGGTTGAACACAAGTAGTGAGACAGTAAACATGTTTTAAATTGCAATACTTGTGCCTTAAATTTGATGATTGAGACATGACTGAAATATGTTGAATTATGAATGGAATGAGATGGTTTCCTTGATAAGTTGATATGTTGAGTACTGGCACTATTCATGGGGAAGCGGACACATTCCGTTATGCCGCCAAAATTACAGTAAAGTATATGCATAAGTTATGATATACATGTAGAGGCATGTGCATTTTCAAGAAAGCTATGAAAGTCATGTTATAAGGAACCTACAGATTATGTTACGATGAAAGTTCCATGATACTTGGGCCAGCCTCGAATAAAAAGTTAAGGGGAATAAATCGGTGGGGACGTCGGGGAAAGTAAACCCGGCAGTTCCTGTATAGGAACGAGTTCGATCCTGAAAAGTAGACTATTACCCAGGAGTCTAATATGGCCAAGAACTCCCAGGGGACCAAGTGATGGAAAATGATGAAAAGTTCATGAGGAATAGAAAAGTTTATGGAGAAAGGTTCAAGAGCAAGTTTTGCATGATTGCATTAAATGCATAATTAAATTGAATAGTCATTATAAGTGATTTACAGTTGGTTTGTCAAATTCACTTACAGCTATATGTTCATTATTCTGTGTATTGTTGATATTAGTTTATTCTGTTCCTTATGTTGTCTTAAGTAAAATTGGACCCTGCCTCGGACTAGACATTTTTCCCAACCTTATTGAATATAAATAGTTAAGTTTAATCTCATGTTTTTATAATTAAATAAAACCCGAGGCAGCTGAGAATAAACGCGACATCAGTTAAACGTCATGCACGACCCTACTGAGAATTTTCTTAAATCCTCACCTCGTTTTGCATTTCCGTCTCATTCTCAGACGTGGATGATGGACTCGACGGCTACCCTCTTTATTGAGATTCCAGATCTGCAGCTTCACCACGACCCTATCCTAGATTCTCTGTATATAGCCAGTTCCTGCCACTTTTGCCTTTACCTATTTAGTAATAGGAACTTCGCCGTCCTACTTTTTCATCCTGCTTTCGATCCTGCTACTCCATACGTTGCGGTTCCATTGCATATGGCATACCCACCTCCAGCACCCACAGCACTTGCAGCTCCTATTGACCCAGCACCAGAGTCACCCCTGCAGATAGTCCCAGATATGCCACTCAGCTCTGAGAGTGACCCCTCTGAGGCCACCAGCTCATCACCCTCTTCCTCCTCGGGACCTAGTGTAGATTATTCTCCAGCCGGGCCTGGCATGGCTAATGGCTATCTGACAGAGTAGGTCAGCTACAAACGGCATTGTACAGCATGACCCTCTTTTGGCAGCACACAGCTTTGGGTCATAGACTTGGCAACAGAAATTAGCAGTAGGTTTGAAATGTCCTCTAAGGACCCCCCTAGGATCGCTTCGACAAACACGGGCCTTATGTTTTTTTGATACATCGGTCCCACTTTTGTATCCTGTTTTGAAACTTGTACATAAAACTGAAGCAGTGGCTTCCTATATATATATGTTCATATACAGTTAACGGTATATATGTTATTTGTTCTTATTTTTCTATTCGGTTGTGATGTATTAAACTCTGTTGCGTTCATTATATACAGCGCTCCGCTTCTTCTATTACACAAAAAAAAAAAAAAAAATAGTATGCTAAACGAAACGTAAGCAGAGCAATAGCACCGTAACTCATTCTACTTAATTTCATGCTATGACTTAAGCATAACATTAAATTCGTAGGGTGTTACAGGTTCCCTCGACACTCCATCAAAAATTGATTATATGGAACAATGAGGGTAATGTCGAGGTAGTACATGCTGATGACAGCCCCTATATTTTCAGCAGGCGCATGCTGACTTTAAAGTTTATAATTCAAAGGTAAAGCCACTTTTTGTGGACACAAGCACCTTTGACCCTAACCTTATTGAAGGATGCTACTTCAGGTAAAATTGTTTATACTTCATGCCCAAGGCCAAGGTAGGATCGGCCAAAGAAGAAACTCAAATCAATGGATTTAATGAGCCACTTGGCTCAATTGTTGGCCTACATGGCTGACAAAAAATTATGTATAGGGGAAGTAGGTTTAGATTACATTTACGATTCTAGTCCTTTAGGATTTGAGAAGTCTTTGGAAGAATAAAATAAAAAGAGTTGAAGTACAAGACATACTCGAGGAGGTCAATTTGGGGGAAAATTATGAATATTGACCTACCTATGTGAGCTCTTTAGTGACTCCACAATTCAAGAATAGCTTGATCGAAGTCCTTAAAGAATATAAAGATTGTCTTGCTTAGGAATATGAAGAAATGCTAGGATTGAGTCGAACCTTGGTTGAGCATCAGCTTCCGATGAAGACAAATGTTCGACCTATAAAACAGGCGCTCAGAAGGTTCACCCCTGAAATCGTGTCGAAGTGAAAGAAGAAATCCAGAGATTGTTAAAAGCCAAGTTCATTAGAACTGTCAAATATGCTAACTAGATCTCTGACATTATTCCAGTTTTGGAAAAGAATGGTAAACTTAGGATTTGCATCGATTTTAGAAATTTAAATAATGCCATACCAAAAGATGAATATCCTATGCCTATTGCAGATATGTTAGTTGATTCGGCTTTTGGCCATAAAATTTTAAGTTTTCTATATAGGTATTCTAGATATAATTAAATTTATATCGCAAGTAATAGCCCTTATTAGTTCTATTTCATTTAACTATTTGATCTTGTTTCTGTGCTAGTTATTAAAAATTTCTTGTTTGTTAATATATTGCTTTATTAATGCTTTTTCCATTTTTGTTCCATTTTTATCCAAATTTCATTTAATCTTTAATTCTTGGCACTTTTGTTTTCCAAGAATCTATCAAAGGTATCGCTTCCGTTCCCCGAATTGAGATTCATGAAGGAAATTGATAACGGTCGATTTATTTGTTTTATTGACTTAAAAAATAAAGTAAATAGTAGGTTCAAAAGATTTTGGACTATGAGGGAATAAGAATCAAATAGATGCAACATTGAAGAATATAAGGGACAATCAAGGAAAGAGGAACGGAAATAACATCCCTACAAGCCTCTAGTAGTGCTACGTCTTATGGAAATGGGCCGACTCCCATTTACACAGTCGTCATCCTACTAGAAGACAGCTAGTCCACCAATCACAAGAAAACCTAAGGCTTTGATACCATTTTTGTCATGACCTACCCCGGAGCCATGACTGACACTTGGAGATAACAGACCTCTAACAAGCCTATATTGATAAATTTTATAGAAAAACTAACAGAGCTTTCCTTTTTTTTCTTACTTCCCCAAATTAGCCAACCACCAAACACAAAATTTGAGGCTCTTAGAGTACTCTCCAATAATTAACATATGAGAATACAACTTTAAGGTTACAGATATCCTAATAGAATGACCAAAACAGAGGACCCTACCTATGGATCATTGAGCAACTCTAAAAGTTAGAGGAACCGAGCCAGGTACTGCCCAAGAGTTTGAAGCAGGATGAGAAAATGGGTGAGTCCAACTGACTCAGTGAAGGGCAACAAAACTATATCATATGAGAATAAGCTCTAAAAGCAAAGTAAACTACACATAAATGAAGACTTAATATCACGAACTAAGTAGAAATAAAGAATCATCATTTAGAATAATATATACGTAAAGAATCAACATTAAAAACTATGCATATATATAAAGAATTATCATTATTTCATAACTTGAAAATATCTTTCTCGAATATATATAGAATTAATATTATCTCATAAACTTGAAAATGTATTTCTCAAATGTAAATACCAAAGCGAGGAGGCCTCTAATTTTGAGAAACCTCCACATAAGGGTTAACCCCTTCAGAGTCAACTGAGTCGGCATTGTCTGTTGGCCATACACACATACACCAAGCTAGCAGCACCCCTACAAACTGGATTCTGATCAAGGTACACCAAGGCTAGCGTCAGCGACCGCTAGCTACTGATTAACTGAGAATCCTCCCACAGAATATCAATAACATTTTGAAAATATAAATATTAAACAGAATTTTCAAAGCAAAAATACCAAATAAGGTTTCCAAAATCAACATAAAATTTCTCAACAACTCAGTTTAGTAATTTAAACAACTGTTCAAAGAGCTTGTGCTAACATTTACAAAATCCGTATTCTCTTCCGAAAAGCTTTCAGAACATTCAACAATTAAAATTTCCTCAAAACCAAAACAAATGTCAACGAATAGATAGATATATCAAACTATAAGGCAATTATATCACTAAACAGAATATTCATAATTAACTAGATATATAAAAATAAGTTGTTAATATATATTAAAATCAAACCAATACTAATTGTGTCACAACCCAACTAGGGGTCATGACTGGTGTAACATCCACCGAAATTTTCTTATTATTTTTCGCTTAATTATTCAATTTTTATTAAATAGTTGAAGTTAATTAAAATTCAACTAAATATTTATTTAGGATCAATTGATTAGCAATTAATTGAGTTTAGATATGAGGGAATTAGGTTAGAAGTATAGAAGATTTCATAAAATTTTTCTTAAACCAATTTACCGATTTAAAGTAAATCGGTAAGATTACGGTATTTTAAACTGTCGGAACCGAATCAATAGGATTTTACACTCAATAACCCTACACCAAGTGGCTAAAAACTCAGCCACTTAACCTACAATAGTGGCGCAAGGGAGGCCATAAGAATGAAGGGAGTTGGCTGAAATTCAGCCTTATGTTTCAACCAATCAAATTGCAAGTTTCCAACTACCTCCTCAAAGCTTTACTAACATATTCCTTTCTTTTCCCTTCAGCCAAATTTGTGCCACCTTCTCCCCTCTGATTTCAACCTTCTTCTTCTCTTCTCCACACACCCAACTCCATTAAACCCTCAAGCTTAACAAGGTTTTATCAATCCAAACTCCAAGATCTACCAAAATCATATACAAAGATGTAGAGATTCAACCTCATTCTTATTCTTTTGGTAATGTGTGACTGATTTGGAGCTTTATTTTCTCACTTCTTGATGTGAGGGTTGAATAAATATGATGATCTTTGGTTGTTTTGTTGGCTGTTTTTGATGATTAAATCGATTAAGAAGTAAGAAAGTGTGAAAGTAGGAATAAGTGAAGGGTTGGAAAACCAGAATCCCTCAGCAGTCTGTACGGCGGAGTGTACAGCTCTGCCTACAGCCATTTAAATTTCATGAAACTATTTTTATATGAAATTAGACATTCAGGGATTTCCATACATATATTATATAAGGCCATTGGATTAGTATTGAGAGAGATATGAATTTTGGAACTTTGACCTAGGTTTTTGAGTTTGATTCTAGGTAGACTAGGTTGTTTAGGGAAAAACTCACCCTATACAACTTGAAATTGAATGAAACTAACTTTGTTAGAAAGCTTACACATAGGAGAATATCTCATAAAAATTTCAGAGTTAGATAAGGTCCTATTTGCTCCCAATAGCTCAAGAAAGTTTCCCTATGTCCAAACTAGGTCAAAATAGGGCAGTTTCGGAAGGTCAAATTTCGGGGCTTATATCTCGAATTATACTCATGCAAATGACATGCAACTTATTTCATTTGAAAGCTTGTTCTGTTAGCTTTAAGTTGATAAAATTTTGCATGATTTCACCTAGATTTCTATTTTTCATGAATTTTCTCTTATAAGAGTGTAATTTGGGTTAGAGACATGTGTGAAAACTAGATCAAGTATGATTCACATCGAAACTTGGGACATAGTGAACTTAAGGTTGAACTCGGGAACTTAGTAGACAGAGAGCTAGATCGAGTATGCCTAAGATTGAACTTGGAGCTTAGTGGATAGAAACTAGATCAAGTATGATTCACGTCGAAACTCAGGACATAGTGAACTTAAGGTTGAACTTGAGAACATAGTAGACAGAGAGCTAGATCAAGTATGCCTAAGAATGAACTCGGAACTTAGTGGATAAAAACTAGATCAAGTATGATTCACGTCGGAACTCGGGACATAGTGAACTTAAGGTTGAACTTGGGAATCAAGGCATTGACCTTACATACCTAAACCTGGAAGTCGGGAATCAAGGCATTGACCTCACATACCTAAACTTGGAAGTCGGGAATCAAGGCATTGACCTCACATACCTAACCCCGGAAGTCAGGAATCAAGACCCTGACCTTATATACCTAACTCCAGAAGTCGGAACTAATATGATATCAGAACTCAAAAGTCGGTCCAAGCTTAAACTTGAGAATATCAGTAAAAGTTAAAAGCTTGCGAGATAGATTAAGGCTTAAGGCTCTAAAACCTGCACCTATGGATATTGTTATATCCTTGGCATGATTATAATGTTCTATCTTAAGTTTGCTGTTTGATTAAAGATTCCTGGTTGCCTAGCGCTATTCATGGAGAAGCAGACATGATCCGTTATGCTGCCGAACTTTTGGTAGAATAGTAAAGAGGCTATGAGCATTTATGTGTTATGAATATGTACGTAGAAATTCTATATGCAAGAATGATTTAAGTATGATATGAAGTATATAAAAGTAAATGATGAAGCATATGTATAAGTACATTCAGCATGTCTATGCATGATTATGTATGAAAATGAAAGGATATGAACATATTAAATGTGAATCCCTTCACCTGGAGGCAGTTATGAGATCCCTCCTTGTGAAGGCAGTTAAAAGATAAAGATGTGGGTCCTTTCATGTGGACGCAGTTGCACATTGAATCCCTCCCTGTAAAGGCAGCTAAAACTTTTGGGTCCCTCTATATTGGAGGGAGCCAACTGAGTCCCTTCGACCTAGAGGCACGTGGGTCCCCTCGCGGGTCAGTACTGTGTGACGACGGTCACTAGTTGAGCTCACTCCTAGATCAGACTACCCAAGGGCAATAAAGGCTAAAGATTAAAGCATATGCAAGTACCCTAGGGACAGCGATACATAACGCCTAAGTGTGCCAAGAAAAAAAAGCAAAGAAAGCTAAAGAAAAGCACTAGTGTATTTGCATGAATTCAAATATGAGAATTTGCATAATTACATCCCATGTTTTATTGATGCTGAGGCTGTTCTATCTACTTATGCTGTGATTATTATTCTAAATATGAAATATTGCCAATGTGACTCTAGTGCATGAATAAAATGAACTCTGCTTTGGACAATATATTTTCAAACTATAAAATTGAATAGTCTACTTAACATACTCACATTTTTTATAATAAACCGAAGTAGCTGGAGATAATAACGATGACACAGCATATGGTAGTTTAGTGAATCCTACCAAGAATTTATAATTCTCACTCCTATGTTTATTTCTATGTTATCTCCAGATAGTTCAGAAGTTCCGAAGGAGGTCCTCCGAGGCGGAGTTGACTAGTAAGATTGACGGTGGCCAAAGGTTGCTGCCAGGCAAGGTCCGATTAAGTAACAGTAACAACTCCTAGGTGAGGTATTATAACTTAAGCATAGTACCATACTTGGGAGGATGTTACAACTGGCGCATAGGAGGAGCTAGTCTCCTAGCCAACCTATTGAAAGTCTTACAAAATAACAATCAGAATTTCCCCTAAAATAAGCCAATCCCCATGAAGCCCAATGTTCCTAGCACAGTTTCAAAATACTAGTATAAGCTCAAAGTCAATTAGACCTTCTTAAAATAGTTTATAGAAATTGAAAAATTAAACTATAATACACTATAAAGCAACACAAGGGAAATAGGACCTTACCTGTTAGCTAATGGAGCATAACCAAAGACTCAATGCTTCTAACTAGATAAAAGATTAGGCATGGATTGGTACCTACATTTGAAGCATAGAGAAAGAGAGAAAGAAAGAATAGGTGAGTCAAACGGACTCAGTAAGAGATAACATGACTATATTAAAACATGAATGTGTCTAAAACACGACTATCAAATATGGTGAAATAAGATATATTAATTGAAACATGCCATGAATACATTTATCAAGTAAATATCTAGAGGGAAGTCTCAATTACCAAAATATCAATCACACGTGCACCTATAACAATTAAGTATCCAAATTCATAGCTTACATAACATGACCATGACTCAAGAGGTGGCCCCCGGACACTTGTTTGGCCCGTGGCACTTCGTTTCTAATCCTGACCAAGACTCAAGTGGTGGCCCCCAAATACTTTATCACCTGTGGCACTTTGCTCCTAGAAGGTCAAGCGCTAATACAATTAGTCAATTCTTATTCCAATCTAAATATACACATCAAAACTGAATTAATAATTCAAGCTGCTTATCTTCTTATATAGCCATAACAATATAATTTATATAGAGATCAGTCCAAAAGAATAAATAGCAATAAACCATCCAATCAATTCACTTTTCATATCCAACAACACTTCACATATATTTACAGAATTAAGCGACGTAAACTTGACAAGTAAAAAGGTTGCTGCAAACAATTACCTTGCCATGAAGATTATGCTTTTTAGTTATAACTTTAACCTTCAATCCTTTGCAAACTTATATGAAAGTAAAACTGGATATCTAATAGAGTTAGATTCAAATATATCAAAGAAAGACTATATAGATATGTTATCCACTCACAACACAAAGCCAAGAGGGGGAGATCTGGGTTTATTCTGCCACAAAGCCCCTGGTTGATCCTCACGAGCATCTAACATCACCAGATCATAAACTAAAACAAATCAGTTTCTACCTGCATCTTCTTTTCTTAATTAATAACCTCATAAAGAGAACTACACAGTGCCTTAACTCTCATTCTCTCTAACATAAAGACTCAATAATAATTTACTAGCAATTTAAGCCCAAAGCAAATTTCAATCATGATACTAGCTTTTTAGGTTAGAATATTTCTTACAAGGTATTATATATGAAACTTGGTAAGATGCTAGTAGTTGTCACAATTAACTAATTTCCATAATATGTGAATCAAGACAACACCATAACTCTACTAGTGACTATTCTTCAACTCAGCATTTAAACTTTTCACTGATTAACTTCACAAAATGTACAAGCCAATTTCTAAAACTTTAAATGAAAAAAATGACTTACACAGAAACCACTAGGCCTTGGCAAAAACAACGAGGACTTATATGGCAAAAAATTATTACAACAAATATGGTCTTCGGCCACACTATTTTGGGCCACATTTAAAAAGTGTGGCCTATAATTATCAAAGACCACACTTGTGTGGGGTGGCCTTAGATTGTACCTTTTGGCCATGCTTTTAACACCACACATATAAAATGTGCCACAGATTGAAAAGAACACGTTTCTTAAGTGTGGCTTATGTATAATAAATTAGGTACACTTACACTATTAATTGACTGCGCTTGTTGACTGTGTCTTGTATTTTTCATTTGAGCTACGCTTTACAAGTGTGGTTTATGGGATTCTAGCTATAATTTTAATGTTCCCACTAGTGTTCCAAATTTTAGAGGAGGTCAAAAATTAAAAAAACAAAATCAATATTACTTTCACCAAACAAAATGAAAACATTTCCTATTGCTGAACCCAGTGTCTCTTGCCTTGTTTCCTCTCTGAAACAAAATCTTTGAAGATTAATTGAAGAACAAATCGATCTCGTCTTTCTCCCCTTTCCATCTTCGCTGAAAAAAACCCCTCGCTACCTCTCTCTCTCTCAGTTTGCTTCCCGTCTCTTTCATTGGAGAACCCTTATTTCTTGTCTTCTCTCTCATAGGGCATTCATTTCTCTCAGTTAGTACACCGTGACACAGCTGTTTGAGCTTCTTAATGGAGGAGGAAAAGGCCTCCTGAACCCACTCGATCTTCTCCTTGGAACCAAATGCTTGATTCTGTCCATGCTTGATTCTGTTTGTCCCTCACCTCGATTCAGTTTGTTTATCCTTTTCCCTTTCCTTTTTCCTTTCTCCTTTCTATATGTTCCTGTAAATCTCTCAATGTTCCATACTTTACTCAGATTTAACCTTAATAAAGTATAAAGCCTTAATTGATTCTGGCGCTCACCATCCATTCACTACTAAAAAAGATGTTTAATGGGGCGATTTTATTAAGGCAGTTTCAAAAAATCGCCCTTTTATACCTTATTTTACGGTAGTTTCACGAACGCCGTATTTTAGTAAACTGAAGTAGCAATTTTGAAAAAATTGGCTAATGATTCGTCTCACTTCTTCGAGATAAAAAAAACCTTATAGTAACCCTTTAGCTTTATGCGGTGTTCTTCAAGCTTTTCTCCCAAATCCCTAACCCTTTGAGCTTCAAAACCATTGATAGCAAGGAATAAGAGAGCCCCATTGGCCTTCATCGGATAAAGACTCGACCCAAGTGGTGGTCTCCTTCATCTCTTTTATTCTCTCCAAATTTGTTCTATTTAAGCTTCTATTCCTATTATTCTTTTGGTCCCTTACTCCTTTTGTTGCTTGAAACAAGGATGCTGTAGGTATTTTGTGTTTTGTGGCTGTTTGCTTGGGTCTTTAACCTGCATTGGCTTAAATACTGATTTGAGTATGCTTGCTCTGTTTGATTTATTTTCTATGGCTAACTTATGGTTCTAAATTTGAGAGGAAATTGGGATGATTTAGATTTTGACATTCATATTATGCAGCAAGTTAAGAACCAACAAGAAAGGCATTGGACCATATTGGGGTAAACAAGAGGTCAAATTGGTGTTCAATGTTTTAGGTTCTGTATCTTTTTATTTTCAGTGTCTTTCTTAGCAAAATGTCTATGCAAGTTTTATTTTGTAGGTGGAATAGTCAAAAGGTATGTTATACTTGTAACATCCTCCGAAATCTTTTTATCGTTTTCCGTTCAATTGTTCGGTTTTTATCGAATAATTAAGATTAATTAAGATTCGGTTAAATAATTATTTAGAATCAATTGATTAGCAATTACTTCAGTTTAGATAAGAGAGAATTAAGTTAGAGTATAGGAGATTTCATAAAATTTTATTGAAAACCGATTTACCGGTTTAAAGGAAATCAAGAATATTACTAAGATTTTTAAACCTGCCTGAACCTGACTAATAGAATTTCAACCCATTAACCCTACTTTATGATTGAGAACTCAGCCACTTGTTTCTAAATGGCGCAAAGATGGCCATAGAAGTGGAAGGCTGGCTAAATTTCAGCCAAGCCTTTTAGACCAATCAAATTGCAAGAAGAAAGCCACCTAAACACTCCCATGTGATCAGAATTTTTCAACTTCTTTTCACCCAATTTTGACCACATCTAGCGCCACTTTCTCTCCTCTCATTCGGTTTTCTTTCTCTCTTCCTCACACACCAAAAACTCAAGCCAATTCCAGCCTTGATCATCCAAGCTTCAAAAATCCAGCACAATCACTTGGAACAAAGGTAGGAGTTCTAGGAGTTCTCTTCTTACATCAATTCTGTGGTTATGGCTGGCTGAGCTTGGATTATTTTCATGATTTTTGATGTGCTAAATGGATGATTATGATGATATGTGATTGGTTTTGGGCTGTGGTTTGGTTAAAATCGGATTTGAGGCATGAAAGAATAGAAATGAGAAGAGCTGAGGGGCTGGAGAACCAAAACCCCTCAGCAGTCTGTACGGTGGAGTGTAATGGCCTGCTTACAGCTGATCAAATTTGATGAAACCAATTTTAAATGAAACTAGACATCCAGGGCTTTCTATAGATATATCATATAAGGCTTTTGAAATAGAATTGAGAGAGTTATGAATTTTTGAATTTCGACCTAGGGTTTTGACTCTAGCTCCGGGCAGATTAGGTTGTTTAGGGTAGAGCTCGACCTTTGAAAATGCATGAAACTAACTTTTTTAGAAAGCTTACACATAGGAGAATATCCCATAAAAATTTCAAAATTAGATAAGGTCCCAGTTGGTCCCAGTGATCCAAGAAAGTTGTCCTATGTCCAAACCGGGCCAGAACAGGGCAGTTTAGGAAGGTCAGAACTCGGGGCTTATAACTGGAACCCTACTAAGCCAAATGAAATGGAACTTTTTGCAAATGAAACTTTACCCTATTAGCTTTAATATGAGTCCAATTTCGTGTAATTTGAGCCATTTTTCGATTTTTAGTGGATTTTTAATTTTAGCTGCCTAATTCTGGCTAGCCATTGAGCAGGCCGGGGTAAAACCTGAGTATCTATAGTTATACACATCCAAATGAGATGGGACCAAAAGGGTTAGAATCTAGACATATGAGACTATGACATATCCAAAAATTAGATTTAAATGAATTGAATTGGATGAGAAATGAGGCACACCAAATTCCGGTAGAACAGAGGAGGTTAAATTGAAAATCTATTGATGTTTAAATTGAAATTGTTGATTGAGACTATGAATGTACATGTATAATTGAGATTGTTGAATGATGTTATGAATGTACATGTATAATTGTTTCTCTATACTAAAATTGTAAGTGTATAAATGTACTGGTTGGCTAGCACTTTCATGGAAGTTTGACACATGCATGTCAATGCCGAAATTTCAGAACCCATGTACAAGTTAAGAGTTATGATACATGTTACGCATATACATTTCAGGAAAGTTATGAAAGTTATGAGAAGAACTATGCTATGAAAGTTCCATGATACTTGGGCCAGCCTCTGATAAGAAGTTAAGGGAATAGATCGTGGGAATGTCGAAAGTAAACTCCTGCGACTTCCTATATAGGAACGAAGTTCGATCCTCGAGCAGACTATTACCCAGGAGTCTAAATGGCCAAGAACTCCCAGGGGACCAAGAGATGGAAAAATGATGAAAGAAAATGAAAAGTTTAAAAGGGAAAGTTCAAGTATGAGTTTGCATGATTATATGAATGCATAAATGCATGAAATAGTTATGTCAAGATGTTACAGTTGTCTACTATTTATTTATCGCTGCTTATTCATTTATTCTGTTTATCCTACTACATACCATTATTAGTAATCTATTTTATTTCTTGTGCCGTCTAAAATAAAATTGAACCTTGCCTTGGACCAAATATTTTCCTGAACTCATTGAAATGGATATCTCAGTTTGAACACATGTTTTTATAATTAAGTAAAAACCGAGGCAACTGAGAATGGCAAAGATGTCAAGCAGCCAAGATACCCGAACTCTACCGAGAATTTCTTGAAATTTCACCTGCTTTTGTATCTTCCGCACCATTCTCTACACTAGCGATGGACTCCACCGTGACTTCTTTCATTGAGATTTCGCTTACAAATTTTCACCATGATCCGTAGTTGGATTCATCAGATATAGCCTGCTGTAATCTCGCTCTACCTCTTCAACAATAGGAGCTTTGATGTTCCTTTACATCATCCCATCTTCGACCCTGCTAGTCCTTACATCACCGTCCCACTGCACATGGCACACCCACCTCCCGCCTCTCGCACTGCAGAGCCTGTGCAGCACTCGCCGACTCGCCTCGAGTCACCATCGCAGGTAGTCCCTGATATCCCATTTAGTTCAGGCTCGTCACCCTCTTCCTCCTTGGGACCCAGCGCAAACTACTCACCGGCCGAGCTTGGCATGGCTAACGGCTATCTGACAGAGTAGCTTAGCAAGCAGAGATGCATGTACAAGATGACCTCTTTGAATAGCATGTAGCTCTGGGTCATAGACTTGACTGTAGGATTAGCAGTAGGTTACGAAATGTCCTCTGAGGACCATAGGATGTTTTGTCTGATATGGGCATCATGGTCTTTTTGAGATCCAGGCCGCTTATGTATTTTACTTCGAAACTTTGTATATAAACTGAAGCAGAGGCTTATGATATATATATATATATATATATATATATATATATACATATATTTGCTCGTATATAGAAATGTTAATGTACTATTCTTGTCTTTGGAGGTACTTAGTTAAATTCGTTTTGCTTTTACTATAGCTGCTACTGCTTTGTTTCGCTCCGCTTAAAAACAAAATATGATAATATGATGATGACTGTTTAAAAAAAAAAAAATCAAGAAAGGTAAACAGAGTATTAATATGGTAACACAATCTACCTAATTTCATACTATGACTTAAGCATAACATTAAATTAGTAGGGTGTTACATTTTTGCATCGTGAGCAGCTCGCCCTGGCCTAAGGCTCGAGGATCGGACTGACTATAGCCGCAAGATATTCTCAGATTTTTAGCCGATGACATGCATTAAATCTTGCCTCGTATGGTTAGATATAGCTGTGCATGTGTATGACGTGCTCGACCGTATCACCGTTATTTACTAGCACATTAGACTTAGTATTGAGCCCTGATCAACCTAACAACTTTTGTTTTGTGTGCTCGAATTTAATGGCTTCCTAAGGCGCAGGGCGCACTAATGCGGCGTAACTGCCGAGAGGACCCGAATGACCTGATAGCCACAATGCAAGAAATGGCTCACGCAATGCAGGAGCAAGCCATGGTAGCTCACCAGATGATGGAATAGCTAGGCAGGCAACCTGCAGCAGGCTGTGAAGGGAACCCACATGGCCCAAAGGCTAACCTGGAATATCTAAAATTTGCTAAGTTTAGAAAGGCGAATCCACCCAGCTTCCGAGGGGCGTATAACCCTAATAAAGCCGATGAGTGGATCAAAGCCATGGAGAAGATTTTCTCTGTCCTAGATTGCTCTGATCATCAGAAGGTGACTTTTGCCACCTATATGCTCGAGGTGCCAGTTCGTGAAATCCGACGAAGACTATTTGAAGAATCTTAGACAGTAGTCACTTGGGCGATGTTCAAGGATGTATTCTATCAGAAGTACTTTCCAACTTCCGTTCGAAATGCCAAGGAGCTTGAATTTATACAGCCACAAGGAAAACAGACGATTTATCCGACCATCGCCAAGTTTGAGGAGCTTGTAAATTTCTCCACCATCGTGAGGAACCCAGATGAAGCTCGAAGTGCATTAAATTTGAAGGCGGGTTACGAGGACATTCTCACCGCGATAGGGCCAATGGAGATTAGGATTTCACGTTGGTGAACAAATGCCGACTGGTGGAGGACTGCATTCAAAATTAATCAGAAGCCAGAGCATCCGGGAATTTCAGAGGGGTTAGCTCCTGTGCCCAAGATTCAAGCCTAACGCATAACAACAGCGGAGATTTCACCGACAGCAACAAGCAAGCAAGCACCAAAGGCCTTTACAATTCAACCGCACCAAATGCGTAAGAATCATGGCGATCGGCCATGTTTGGCGTGCCGTAATGTCTATGGATGTAGCAAGTGCCAGGCCACAAGATTTATGAGTGTCCAAACCAGTAAATCCATCACAACCTCGACCGCCCAATGACAAGGACTCAGTCTTTACAATGAGCTGTAAGAAGCCGGGATCACCTAAGGGCTAATCCAAGGCACTTGTGATGTGGACTCGAGACTTAACCGCATTTCAGATTCGGTGCTCACATTCATTTATTTCATAGTCTCGTAGCTGCCTTGCAATTGCCAATTTTTGAATTACCTTATGATCTATTGGTTTCTACTCCTACCAATGGACCTATTAGAACTAGCCAAGTATGCATTAATGTTTCTCTTCGAATCGGGTAGACCTTGCCACCAATTTGATTTGTCTCCCCTGTCCGGGCCCTGACATACTCGGCATGGATTGGCTTTCCGCCAATCGAAGTCGCACTAACTTCACCGTTCATAAGATAGTGGTACCTTCGCCTCACTTTCAATCCCGCATCGCAAGAACACTTTCTATTTGAATTCTTTCGCCAAAGAAGGCAAGGGTATATCCTCTGTCGCTTAATGTGACGTGGTTGAGCAGAACTAGAAGAGATTCCTGGGCTGTTAAGGAACATTCTGATGTTTTTCCGTAAGATATTCCCTTTTCTCCTGAAAGAGAGATTGAGTTTACTTTCATCGAGTTGGTTCCAAAGTGACCAATATCTATAGCTCCGTGATCGTAATGTCACCTATGGAGCCGACTTTAACTAAAAAGATAGATCAAGAACTTTTAGAGAAAGGATTCATACGGCCAAGTGCGTCGCCATGGGGAGCTCCGGTCTTGTTGGTCAAGGAGAAAGATGGAAGCATGCGCTTATGTGTGGATTATAGGCAGCTGAACAAAGTGACGATTAAGAATAAATATCCATTGCCAAGAATTGATGATCTCATGGACCAACTACAAGGTGCAACAGTATTCTCCAAGATTGACTTGCGCTCTGGATATCACCAGATTCGAGTTCGGGAACAAGATATCCCTAAGACAGCTTTTCGAACTCGTTATGGGCACTATGAGTACACTGTGATGTCGTTTGGAATGACGAATGCACTAGCGGTATTCATGGATTATATGAATCGAATATTCCGTCCATATCTGGACAAGTTTGTAGTGGTCTTCATCGACGATATACTTGTCTACTCGAAGATGGAGCAAGAGCATGTGGAACACTTGCGGATAGTTCTACAAATTTTAAGAGAAAAGAAACTCTATGCCAAACTATCCAAATGTGAATTTTGGATGAAGGAGGTAAATTTCTCGCCAATGAGTGTCATCCGGAGGAATCTCTGAGACCCTAGTAAAGTAGAAGCGCTCTAAATCGGGAAAGGTCGACCAGCCTCTCGGGTTAGGAGTTTTCGGTTTAAGCGATATTACAGCAAGTCATAAAGATTTTTCTTGAATAGCCTTGCCCTTAACCAAACTAACTAGAAAGAATGTTCCATTTGAGTGGATGCTAGAGTGCGAACAAAGTTTTCAAGATTTGAAGAGGAGATTGACTACAACACCAGTGTTAGCTTTGCCAGACCCTCATGGACCATTTGAGGTCTATTGTGATGCTTCAACAACAAGGGTTAGTGTGTTGATGCAAACCGAAAGGTGGTCAGACGCCTGTGCAATTGAAGCCACACCGAAGGAAACCACCCACCTACCACCCAGAATTAGCCGCAGAGTATTTGCTCAAGATATGGAGACATCACCTATAATGGAGTGAAGTTTGAGGTCTTTTCGATCATAAGAGTTTGAAGCACCTCTTTGATCGTATGAATTAAAACATGAGGCAACTGAGATGGATGGAACTCCCTTAAAGACTATGAATTTGAACTAAAATACCACCCTGTAGGGCAAACATCGCAGATGCTGAGTAGGAAATCATTGACTGCCGTCACTGATGATGATTAAGGAGATGGAACTGTTGAAAGCTTCCGGGAAATCTTAATTTGAGAATTCTTACAACTCCCAAAACTCTTCGCTTATACCAGACAAAGATAACCAAAGTAGCTTTAAGGACCAGATTCGGCAAGCACAAAGAAGCAGATGCCACTTTCAGCATATGATTAATCTCGCAATCGAAACTAATGGTCAAAGATAAAGAAGGATCATCCGCAATGTCACAACAGGTGTGTGTTCCTCAAAGTGATGACCTCAAGAAGAATCTTGAAGAAGCACATAAAACGAATTTACTGTGACACCTGCATAATTCAAGATGTATCAAGACCTCAAGAAGATGTTTTGTGGTCAGCATGAAGTCGATGTAGCAAACTTCGCGATGCTTGACTTGTCAGGTGAAAGCTGAACATCGAAACCTTCTCTGGATGTTACAACCCTTGGAAATCCTCGAGTGGAAGTGGAGAGTATTCCATGGATTTTATAATGGGGTTACCAAGGACATCAGCAGGATATGATGCGATATGGGTTATTATGGATAGATTAACCAAATCTACTCATTTCCTGCCCATTCGAGCAAATTATCCGCTGAAAAAACTAGCTCAACTGTACATTCAAGAAATTATAAGCTGTTAATGGGACCCTTCAACTATTATCTCGATCGACCCAAGGTTTAATTTCGATTTTGGGGAGCTTTACGTAAGGCATTCGCATGGTTCGTTTAAGCACAAAGATATCACCCACAAACAGATGGCCAAACTGAAAGAACGATTCAAACCTTGGAAGATATGCTACGAGCTTATATACTAGAGCAACGCGGAAATTGGGATTGATACTCACCGCGCTAATTCGTGATACAACAATAGCTATCACGCTTAGCATCGTGGCATGGCTCTCACGGCTAATCAGATGGATCTAAGTGCCAATCTCCCTATGGCCGGGTACGAGACAGAGAATCAACTTATTGGGCCTGATGACCGATTGGAGCACTACGAGTGCATCAAGAAAATACGAGCAAGATGCTTGTCGCCAAAGCCGCTGTAAGAGTTATTACGGATACTAAGAGGAAACCTCTGGAATTTCGTGAGGAGACCACTTGCTTCGGCTGTTACCTTACAACAGATTAGCAGAGCAATCAAAGTCAAGAAGCTAAATCCTCGTTTCATTGGTCCCTTTCAAATCTTGAAGCTTAATCGAATCGCTTGCATAACCGAGTCGCTGGCTCCCACATCTATCAAACCTCCATGATGTTTTCCATGTCTCCCAACTCAAAAATATCAATCAACTCCCACACACTTCCTGTGAACCCTAATCAATACAGCTTAAAAGAGATCTAATCTCAACAGACAACCAAAGACAGATCGTAGAGAAGTACTGCAATCTGAACAAGACTGTACAGCTAGTAAAGGTAGCATGGGGAAAAGCAGATGCTGAAGACAACACTTGGGAGCTAGAATCAGATATGAGAAAGGAGTATCCTAAACTATTCTCAGGTACTAAATTTTGAGGACAAAATTTTTTTGGCACGTAACATCCTTCTAAATCTTTATCAAGCCTCGCTCAATTGTTCTCGCTTTTATCGAATAATTGAGATTAATTAAAATTCTTAAGTAATAATTATTTAGAATCAATTGATTAGCAATTACTAGTTTGTATAAGAGAGACTAAGTTAGAGTATAGGAGAGATTTCATAAAATTTTATTGAAAACCGATTTACCGCTTAAAGGAAATCAAGAATATTACGGTATTTTAAACCTAATCGGACCAATAGAATCTCAACCCATTAACCCTACTTTTTGGCTGAGAATCAGCCACTTGGCTCTCTAAATGGCAAAGATGGCCATAGAAAGTGAAGAAGGCTGAATTTCAGCCAAGCCTGTTAGACCAATCAAATTGCAAGAAGAAAGCCACCTAAACACTCCCATGTGATCAGAATTTTTCAACTCCTTTTCACCCAATTCTGACCACATCTAGCGCCACTTTCTCTCCTCTCATTCAGCTCTCTTTCTCTCTTCCTCACACACCAAAAACTCAAGCCAATTCCAACCTTGATCATCCAAGCTTCAAAAATCCAGCACAATCACTTGGAACAAAGGTAGGAGTTCTCTTCTTACATCAATTCTGTGGTTATGGCTGGCTGAGCTTGGATTATTTTCATGATTTTTGATGTGTTAAATGGATGATTATGATGATATGTGATTGGTTTTGGGCTGTTGGTTTGGTTAAAATCGGATTTGAGGCATGAAAGAATAGAAATGAGAAAAGCTGAGGGGCTGGAGAACCAAAACCCCTCGGCAGTCCGTACGGTGGAGTGCACGGCTCCGCCTACAGCTGATCAAATTTGATGACCAATTTTAAATGAAACTAGACATCCAGGGCTTTTCATAGATATATCATACAAAGCTTTTGGAAGAGAATTGAGAAAGTTATGAATTTTTGAATTTCGACCTAGGGTTTTGACTCTGGCTCCGGGCAGATTAGGTTGTTTAGGGTAGAACTCGACCTATACTACTTGAAAATGAATGAAACTAACTTTTTTAGAAAGCTTACACATAGGAGAATATCCCATAAAAATTTCAGAATTAGATAAGGTTCCAGTTGGTCCCAGTGATCCAAGAAAGTTGTCCTATGTCCAAACTAGGCCAGAACAGGGCAGTTTATGATGGTCAGAACTCGGGGCTTATAACTGGAATCCTACTAAGCCAAATGAAATGGAACCTTTTGGAAATGAAACTTTACCCTGTTAGCTTTAATATGAATCCAATTTCGTGTAATTTGAGCCAGTTTTCGATTTTTAGTGGATTTTTAATTTTAGCTGCCTAATTCTGGCTAGCCATTGGGCAGGCCGGGGTAAAACCTGAGTATCTATAGTTATACACATCAAAATGAGATGGGACTAAAAGGGTTAGAATCTAGACATATGAGACTATGACATATCCAAAAATTAGATTTAAATGAATTGAATTGAATGAGAAATGAGGCACACCAAATTCGGGCAGAACAGAGGAGGTTAAATTGAAACTCTATTGATGTTTAAATTGAAATTGTTGATTGAGACTATGAATGTACATGTATAATTGAGATTGTTGAATGATGTTATGAATGTACATGTATAATTATTGCTCTATACTGAAATTGTAAGTGTATAAATGTACTGGTTGGCTGGCACAATTCATAGGGAAGCGGACACGTTCGTTATGTCACAATTTTGATAGAACCTAAGTGTACAAGTTAAGGAGTTACATGTTAATGCATATACATTTCAAGGAAAGTTATGAAAGTTATGAGAAGAACTATGTTACTATGAAAGTTCCATGCTACTTGGGCCAGCCCCAGATAAGAAGTTAAGGGGAATAGATCGGTGGGAACGTCGGGGAAAGTAAACCCAGACTTCCTCGTGATAGAACGAGCTCGATCCTCGATAAGTGCACTCATTACCCAGAGTCTAAATGGCCAAGAACTCCTGCGACCAAGAGATGGAAAAATGATGAAAGAAAATGAAAAGTTTAAAAGGGAAAGTTCAAGTATGAGTTTGCATGATTACATGAATGCATAAATGCATGAAATAGTTATGTCAAGATGTTACAGTTGTCACTATATTTATTTACTGCTTATTCATTTATTCTGCTTATCCTACTACATACCATTATTAGTAATCTATTTTATTCTTCAGGTCGTCTAAAATAAAATTGAACCTCAGATCGACCGTATATTTTCTTGAACTCATTGAAATGGATATCTCACTGAACACATTACGATTTTATAATTATGTAAAAATCGAGGCAATCGAGAATGTATGTGATGTCAAGCAATAAGATATCCGAACCCTACCGAATTTCTTGAAATTCTCACCCCGCTTTGTATCTTCTCAGACACCATTCTCGTGACATCAAGCGATGGACTACACCGCTACCCCTTCATTGAGATTCCCGCTACATACCTTCACCACACCCGTAGTTGATTCATCAGATATAGCCTACTGTAACTTCCGCTCTCTACCTCTTCGAAGAACAGAACTTTGATGTTCCTTTACATCATCCCATCTTCGACCCTCGCTAGTCCTTACATCGCCGTCTCCGCTGACATGGCACACCCACCTCTCGCTCCTCGCACTCAGAGCCTGTGCAAAGACTCGGGCCGACCGCCTGAGTCACCATCGCAGGTAGTCCCTGATATCCCATTGAGTTCAGAGAGTGACCCCTCAGAGGCCACCGGCTCGTCACTTTCTTCCTCCTCGGGACCCAAGCCATTACTCACCTCCGAGCCTGGCATGGCTAACAATATCTCGACAGAGTAGCTTTGCAACAGAGATGCTGTACAAAGATGACCCTCTTTTGGATAGCATGTAGCTCTGGGTCATAGAGTTGACTGTAGGGTTAGCAATAGGTTACGAAATGTCCTCTGAGGACCATAGGATGTTTTGTCTGATACGGGCATCATGGTCTTTTTGATATCCAGCCCGCTTATGTATTTTACTTCGAAACTTTGTACATAAACTGAAGCAGAGGCTTCTGATATATATATATATATATATATATATACATATATCTGCACGTATACAGAAATGTTAATGTACTATTCTTGTCTTTGGAGGTACTTAGTTAAATTCGTTTTGCTTTTAGTATAGCAGCGCGCCATTTCGTTTCGTCTATTTAAAAATAAAAATAAAAATATGATAATATGATGATGACTGTTTAAAAAAAAATAAATCAGGAAAGGTAAACAAAGTGTTAATACGGTAACATAATCTACCTAATTTCATGCTATGACTTAAGCATAACATTAAATTAGTAGGGTGTTACAATACTTCCTTATTTTATTAAGTCTTTAAATTTTTTATTAGTTTTTGATGCATTGTTCTGCTCACCCATTTATGTCAATTTTAAACTAAAAGGAAGTATTTTGATACAAAATGGGAATGTTGTTAATACGTGTGCTTATTCTTACTAGATAATAATATAATGTGTTGGGGTGTGTTGCAGCTCTGTGGGTTACTTTTCTTAGCTTATGCCATGCAATGAAAGCTTGTAAATAGCTGTTAGAAGAACATTCCTCTGCTTATGGTTTTGTTATTGACGATATCTTCTCTAAAGTAATGGGTGTCAAGTTCATAATTTTTTTTATTATTTTCTATGCATAACCATATATGTAAAGCCTTTGAACTAAAAGCTAAAAGTTTTGCTGGCGCTCTGTTATTGAACTCGGTTTAGAAAACTATATCTAAAATCTCTTCAAGACAAGAAGAAACTCAAAGTAATACTGGTCACTAGTAATTTGCTATTAGAAATTGACACATAGAAAGTCCGTATTGACCCACTTATATATATATATATATATATATATATAGTGCATGTTTTTCTCAATTTATTGTCTTATTTGATGGTCATGGCATTCCATATATTATAACTGCGTAGGGGTAATAGTTCATATTAGTAAATCTTCCAGCTTTGACAATTGATTTATGTTTTGATTCTGATTTAAAATGCCTTTAATAAATTATTATGTATTTATATGTTTGTAATGATCATGACTCTAAAATTCTTTGTTCAATGATCTTTTATCATTCTAATCATGTGATTTCATGCGAGACTAGTATTGAATATTTTATTGAAAAACTACAACTAGTAATAGCCGTGAGTGTATCATGAAATTATGAAGTCAGCTTGGAAGAGTTGCTTTTGTTATATTCAGAATAAGCACAGACTTATCAGTAATTTTAGTTTTGAAGTAACTATACAAGAGAGTAGCTGGTTGCCATTTTTTGCAGTTGGATCACTTATTCGTAGACTACATATTTAAATTCAGATATCTTCTCCACCGCAAGTGTTTCATCATGTGCTGAGCCTTGATTTAGCTTCTATTGTGTAGTCCTTGTTGTGCTTTTCCTCAATTTGCCAAAAAGATATCATTTCCTTTTCCTCGCTTGGTTCATTTGTATAAAAAAAATTCCGATTTTTGTACTACATTAAGAGTCGTAATAAGGATTTGTAGCTTGTTCTATTACCTGACTAATGCCTATGAAATTCTTAGTTAGAATCTTATTGGTCTTAATCAATCCTAAGAGGAACCAAGTTGTATAGGCAACTAGCTGCCCTAGCTCATTATGTTATCAATCATTAATTGCATTCATCTTCTTCTGTGGCTTTGAATTTTCAAAACTGCTGATCTTGAAACAAGTATACATCTGCTGTTGTGCTGTTGTTTGTATTTGCATGTGCTAACAAGATGTTAGAAATAGCTTATTCTGATTTCTGAAAGCAACTTGCTCAAGAAAAGTCATGATTAATGTTCGGTTCATGAGTACTTGAGAATCTGGTTAAGTGGTTATCGTTTGATATTAGTTATCGAGATAATTTTAAACATTGTTAATTGTATGTGTCTATTATGGATAGCTTTTGATCTTGTGCTATTAAAGAATGTTTCATGTACTTAAAAAAAACACAAGAATGTTTCATGGAGTACTGTAAGTTTTTTAAATGATACAAAGCAAGAATACAACTAACGAGTAAACACATAGACAAACAAGTACATTCTTATCATGAAATGATCCTCGCCCACATTTACTTCTTGTGCTGACCTTTGTCATGAGCCAACTGTGGCATATATTTAACAAAAAAATAGTTTCTATTACATTATATCACAAAATATGTATTTTTTTTCTTATTCTTATATTTTTAATTTGTATTTTTATTTGTGTAGGATAATGTGAATGGTGCATTGGATGGCAATGGAGCATCTTAATCTTTGGCATTGTGAGAAGAGATGGATTATGAAGATCATGATGTTTTATACATTTTGTGACCTATAATATATGTTCCTTATTATCTTGTTTTTAGACTTATAATTAGACTAGTATGTTAAATCTGTTTCTAGCTACTACTTAATTTAACTAGTATGTTAAATCTGTTTCTAGTACTTGTGTAGATTAGTATGTCAGTGTATTTATTACTTTAAACAATGTTAATAAATTATTGATGTGTCTTTTTTGTTTAATGATTATTATCTTTGAACAATTTATTTTGAGAACACCCTTGGGAGAATATGAATATGTATATAATTGAAAATTATTTATGTATTAAAACTAAAATTAAAAATAACAAATTATTATTAAATAATAATAATTTTTAAAATAATTTTTGCTTAATGTACAAGTTATATCATTTCAAAATTGTAGCTATTTTTGGTATTCAAAATGAATTAATTATGTGCTACAGTTGAAAAGTGTGAGCATTGAACATCTTTGTTTAACCCAACGAGCACGCTTTGTAACTGTGGTCTTAAATTTACATAATAGACCATGGTTTGAAAGCGTGGCCTAAAATGAAAAGCAAAGACCACAGTTTCAAAGCGTGGCTTTAAGTTTGTATAAAAGGCAATGCTTTAAAAACATGGCCTTAAATTAAAGTTATGGACAACACTGATAAGCATGGTCTTAGATGTTGTTTAAAGCGTGGCCTTGCTTCGATCAAATGCCACGCTTTTGAAGCTAATAGCTGTGCTTTGGCTGGAAACGTGGCCTTTGCTAAGGACAAGCGTGGCCATAGAGAATAAGATACGGTTTTATGAGCCACGGCGGGAAAAGCATGGCCTTTTGGTGAAAAATGTGGACTTTGATCAAAGGCCACACTTTTTAAATGTGGTCTTGGGATTTATTTGTTGTAATGACTGTTTATAATCAACTTTAAATAGAAAAGCACATAGCTATATCAAAGCAGTCTTGTAGCTAGCCTTGGTTCTAAAATCAACCACTGCACTCAAGAACCCCAAAATTGATCACAAGCTACCACAACCTTAAAACCCATACCATTAAGACTCCAATATCTATTCCCCCACCACTCCACCTAAAGTTAACACTTAGCCTCAATATCCCAAAATTGACATGTAGAAGAAAAAAATCTAAGATCTCTCTAGCACATTAGAATGATTTTTTTTTTTCCCAATCTCACAAATCATATTACGAAGGTCAAACTTCATTCTGTATTTGGAAGGCATATATTATAAACACACAAATGGAAACCAATCAAAGAATAAACCATAACATCTCAAAATAGAACTTACCAAGGGTTGTGGGTTTAGAAGACCAAAACAATAGTCCCTAACCAGGGAAGAGAGCCACGACAGAGAGAAAGGGGGACAACGTAGGGAAAGACAATGGAGAGAAAAAGAAAGACTAGATCAGAGAGTGACACATGGACCATGGTAGTGGTGATGATACGCGCGAGAAGGAACCGAAATCAGAGAGCCATGGTCAATTACTAGAAGAAGATAATAATAGTGAGAGAAAGATGTGCAGATGGTGCACAAATAGAGAGGGGATAAGAATGAATGGAAAAAAAAAAAAAAAAACAAGACAAGGAAGTGGTATAGTCTATCAATTTGAGGGTCTAGTGTGGTCTCACCCTTTTTTTTTCCCAATAATCTTCTTATATATAAAAAAAGATTTTCACTCAATTAATTTTAATCCCTCCATTACTATAGATTTTAAAGTGAGTAGAGAAAATATCCCAAAATCTCAATCTATTTAAAATTTTAAAATTCTTGTTATCCATTTTTATTTTAAACCTTGTATTACAAATGGCATATAAAATCATATGCCAAAGAGGCATTGTCCACTCACAAAACAAGATAGGGTATCAAATCAATGTTCTAGGAGCCGCCGAGCTCGAAGATCGATCACTTGGAGAATCTATAATCAACATCAAATTAATTATTTCTAATGCAGACATAACACTATGGTTTAGAATCTAATCCCAACCCTCTTTTCCTTTCTTAATCCTTGTTAATGACATGGCTATTATCAGTAAAACTTCTAAAGGGTGAAATAAATTATAGCTTCCTCAACTTACAAAGAACACAAGCATGGCTAGCACAGAATATAAAGCTATTAAAGGTGCATAATTTTTTAATTTAAAATTGTGTAAAATAGCAATCTTAGCCTTATCCAAGATTAAGTCTTCATATTTATCATAGGATGTTCATAACACTAAAAGTTTCATCATGGTCAGTACTTAATCATATAAGTAACAAATATTTTCATAAAAATGTAGAACAAACATATTACCATTTCTTGATAAAATACTATCACATGGTCTCTAATTTATCAACAAACAGTAGACACACTAGTTTGGAAAATTATAGTCTTTAGAGATAGAACCTTATCATCCAAACCCAAAACCTAACAAAATTAAGACTTCCAATACTTACTCTTAATAGGAACAAAGAGCAAGCAAGGCAAGGGGAAAACAAAGCATGAAGGAAAGAACCTTACCAAAGGGCTATGGATTGGTTTGAGGAGGTCAAATTGGAGCTTCACCGCTAGGAGAGAGACAAAACTGAGAGAGAGAGATGCAAAGGTGGGGGACAAAACAAAGAGAGAGGGCACAACTGAGTGTTGGATAGAAAGAAGGACACGGTGAAAGGAGACCACCTGCAGCAAAGAGAAAGAGAGATAGAAAGAGAAAAGGAGAAAGAGAAAGAGAGAGAGACTCAAGGGGGAAGGTGAGTCGAGAGAAGGGGCTGTGATTGGTGGTGGTGTGGTAGAGAGAGGGCCGCGATTGGTAGTGGGGGAGAAAGGTCAGAGAAGGTGCAAGGAGTAGGTTGAATTAGAGATAAGAGAGTAACAGTGATAGATCGAGAAGGATGGAGAAGAAAGAAAAAGAGGGGCTTAGCATGAGTCACACCACTTAAGGTATTGCATGGTCCTTTCTTCCTTTTCTCTTCCCTTTTTTTTTTTTTTCTTTTTACCTCTAAAACAATCTTCACCTAACCTGAGTTTAATTCCTTTATAGCTACATAACTCAAAGTAAATAGAGAAATACCCCAAGACTCAAGCTATATAAAATTTTAAAATTTCCAATTATTGATATTTTATTTTTGAATTGGCATGTATTCTAGACAAGGTATTACATACCAAATATGTTTGTCTCCACCCACTATCTTGATAATCTATCCCCATTAACTTCTCTTCGAATAATTTTACTAATTTATCGTCTTCACCATTTAGCTTCTTTGATACACTAGGCCACTAAAAGAGTCAAATTACAATGATTCAACCCACCTATGCCTCTACATCTTGCCCACCATTATCTTCACCCAAGTCAATGAATTTCCACTATCAATCCCTTACCCAAGAATCTCTCTAAATTAAATCTCTCTCTCCCTCGCATGTTTTGCATTCTCTAAACTTCTCTTCTTTTCTTTTTTTTATTTCCTTTTCATCTCTCAATTTTCTTTCAATATTTCTCTTCTATCTCATTTCTCATTTGGTTGTTAAATCCTTTTTTCTTATTGGTTATTTGTTTACTAAATATTTTCATTCTCTAAATAGTTCTCATTTTTTTTTCATAATGGGCAATTTTGAGGCTGCCACAAATCGCTAGACAAGGAAATCTTCGTCGTTGCTGGAGAGGGTTTTCAAGATGCCACCATGGTATAAAATATTTTCTAAAATTGGGTCTATAATTGTCAAAGAGGTTGGGTGTGCGTATAAGTACTAGGGCAAATCGGGTTAGATTTGAGGCCAGGTAGTGTTCAAAGCAACATTTGGTTTTGCTACTATTGTTAATCAGTATTAGTTTTTGTTATATTTTTGTGATATTATATTCTCCTTTTTTGTTTGTTGTTGTATGCTGATTTTCAACTTTAGGAAAGAGCGGGCAAAGGTAATGTTGCTTTTCATTTCAATTCAAATGTATATGTTTATTCTAATTTTTTGAGATATAAATGAGTTTGTTTTATGTGCTTTTTGAGTTGTAACTTTTGAGTATAATTTTGATGGTGGAAAATGTTGAAATATGTTTTTGTCCCCTTGCTCGCTGATTAAATCTTTTGATTTAAATACTAATATTTTATTATTTCTAATGCTTGCCATTTTGAAGTTAGTATTTTTGATCTTTTAAATTCTGAGGTACGATCCTAGCCTGAATCCCTGTTTTCTCTTCAATATCTAATATTCATTATTTAAAGTATTAGTATTGATTTCTAATCTTCCCTGTTTTCTGGATAATGGTCTTAAATTATAATCTTTTTATTCAGTGTTTGTTAATTTTTGGTTATAAACATTGATTGGATTGTTTGATACCTTTTTTTCCTTTTTTTCTTTTTTAATGTGACTGAATGAGTTGATCATCTTTCTAATATATTTTTAATCAAATTGAGTCCCTGCTGTTTATCTTATTGGAAACTTAATAAGTTTTCTAGTTTTAGTTATGATGAATCTTTCTTCATCTTGAAATTCTATACCAATGGTTCTACTTTTTGGCCTTGATTATAACATTTTCTTTCCTCTTAATACTTTTTAATATCTTCTATATACTATGTACTATAAACTATTTTAATATAGTTACCCATCAGCAGTGTGTCTATTTAATTTTTCACGTATTAGTTTTAAATACATATGTGTTATGCTTCTATTTGGTTTAGCTTTATTTTGCCCATGCTTAATATACTTCTTAATGTTTTGTCATTTTACTTATTTTCAGTTTGCATTCTTCTAATTTAGTTCCTTTTTCCACCTCTAAATTTGTGCCTCTATTTGTTCTTTATATAAGATTTTGTTTATTATTTGTTGTGATCTTCATTATTTCTGTTGGATGAAAATACAATCGACTAAATCTCTTTGAAGAAACTTATCCAAAAACCAACCTCCCAAAGATTACCAATGTTCAAACGATTAACGCTAAGGAGGATACTCTGCTCCTTAGCAAATGGACTCCTCAAACGAATTACGGGAGCAAGCCTTTGAGCAAAATCGGTCAACGAAAATCAGAATAGAAATATGATTTCTATTAATCAACCGATGAGTTCATACATGGATTAAAGATTAACAATGAAAATAAAGAAGCAACATAAAGCTAAAAGGATAAACAACAAAGATAAATAAAACTGATAGTTAAAATTACATGATATGTGTTAATTTGAGTGATGATTTTCTTCTCTGTGCATGAGCCTTTTATAATCTTTCTTGACTCTCACCACTTTCTTATTTCATGCATGTAGCGGTCCTCCATGCACCTACGTTCTTAGTAGTGGTAACTACTACTTTATCATGACTTCAGTCTCCAACTACTCTTCTGTCCTCAACTATTGGGGTCAATCATTCTTTTTAGCCTAGCATTCCATTCAGCCGATGCAGCACTTTTAAACCTGCAATTACTTCTCAGTTGATGAACATTTATCTTAGATCCAATTGCTTTTCTTGGCCTATTCCAACCTCTAACTAGGTCCAATTTCAAGTCATTTGTCAACCTATAACTATCCTAATTTAGAGTGCCAACATATGCCCCCCATACATTACTTAGCAAGTAGCTAGTTACTTAGCTAGGTAATATATTTAAGCTCATTACCATTGTTGTTCTTTCCATCATGGCTACCGCACAAGTAATTCCCCTTTTGGCCGATGAATCTTCTAGAAGATGATAATTAGCCGATGCCTCAACTAAGGGAACCTGCAGTAGCTGACGATACCCAGCTAAGTCAAGTTTTGGACGAAACAAAACTTCTTCCCCACAAAATTACGTTGTCCCTCCTACTCTAATTTCGATGTCTGATGAGGATCTGGATAGCTATTTTAATGATCCTTTCACACAAACTCTAAGTGGTAGCTTTTATCCTATGCAGCAACACCTCCAAATCATTGAAGAAGAATTACAAACCTTTCCCTTTGGATCCTATAGTCAAGGCTACATTAGAGAGATCTTTATTGAAAATATCTAAGACCACAGATGCTGTTGTACTTGTCTCACTTTGGCAGGTGTGTACTAACATTGCTCTGACTCTTTAAGATACTATGTCAGACTACTATTGGTTCAAGACCCGCCAAGATGATAGCCTTAGAACTTTGGAGGAATTGGCATCGCTCAAGGTTCAAAAGAATGCCTATCTGTCCCAATATCAAGCTATTAAGTCCAGCTATAACATCCTCAATTTTTCCTTCATGCTAAATTACCTCGATAACCCAGAGTAATTAAAGAATTTATGTGGCAAATTGGAAGAGAAAGTCAAGAAAAATGCTTAATTAAGATTAGAGAATCTTTAATTAAGTGAGTCAAACTCTTAATGGCTTAATTAAGCACTAATTGCCAATAATTAACTTAATCGAGTTCAATTAAGGATAATTGAGCTTAATTATAAGGTTAATTTTCTTAATCATGTTTTTGTGTGTTAATCACTAATTCTTACTTAATCAAGTTAATTAAGTTGCAAAAGCACTTAACCACATCATTAAAATTCAAATTTAGTCAACTAGACAATAAAGCATTGATGATGTTTGATAACTCCCCATAGTGAGTTATTTTTGTTCTGTTTTAGATTTAGATTTAGGCTTTGGTTACATAAATTTATTTGAGTGTTTTAGTTGCTTTTAGTTGGTTTCTTTGATTTAGGTTCATTTCTAGTTTGTTTGTCATTTTCTCATATTTTTGTTAGTTATTTATGTTTTCATTGTGCTTCAATTAGGTACAAGCACTCAAGTGGAAGAGAAGTTCAATTGGAGCCTTAAGCAGTCCATTTTGCTAGATTTCAAGACCATGTCACAAGAGAAAATTCATATCTAACTCTCTGGAAGCCAACTTGACATGATTTAGGACTTTTTAGAAATATGAGAAGGAGATCTCCAACTTCAATGATGGGTACTTTTCCGGATTCTCAAGTCATCTAGGAGAAAAAGGCAAAACAAGATTGAAGTTGCATTTTGTCGCTGATGCTATCAAGCCTAACCCATTCATCAGTATTTTGACTATATCTTGAGCTACAGAACTCCAATTGAGGTGTTCTTATTGCGTTGGAAAGCTTACTCAAAGATCTACAATTGTTATTTCTACCTCTAAAGGCAAATTCCAACTATTCTGATCACTATTGAGCCTGGAAGTGAGCAAAAGAGGCAAATCTATAGAGTTGCTATTTTAGATGCATGCTCGACCGTGAGACCCCGAGCTTGAGTGTGGACTACGCTCCAGCATGCGATCTCACGCTCTAGCATAGCCCGAGACAGAGAGAATAAGTTTATGGTGCAGTGGAGCACGCTCGAGCATGTATAGCGTGCTCGAGCGTAACTGCGATAAATGTAGAAAGTCTGTTTTTCGAACCAATCTCGTGGGAGAAGATCTTGGGACACTATTTAAAGGATTTGGATGACCTTTTTGAAACCTTTTTGACACTCAAGACACTAGAGGCAACTCTAGAGGAGAGACTTGAAGATTCAAGGAGCATTGTGGAGAGTTTTGGGAACAATTAGAGACATCCTTCACTCTCAAGACATTGGAATCCTTATTTTTCTTCATGGCTACTCTTTCTTTTGGTCTTTCTTTTACTTTTTCTGTTGTTTATGATTCCATCATGAACTAAACCCCGATCTAGCGAGTTGATGGATCCAACTATGTGATGATATTACTCATGGATTGATTTTATTTATGTTTTTATCTTGATTATTAAGTGGTTATGATTGTTCCTAATGCTTTTGAGTGATTGGTCACCATTCAACTGATATGTTGGTTTGCAATAACTAGAGATAGGGTTTGTAAACAAAGATTCTCATCATAAACACCATGAGTGAGCGAAAACTAGACATAGATAAATACAACTCATGTGGTCATTTTAGGAATCCATAAAGCTTCAATCTTTTTCTAAATTAGTTTGTAACTAAGAGATTAGGTAATCAATTTAGGGCAAAGAGAATTTCTTGACCTTGAGAAAGGCTTGGAGTTTAGGGAATCCGACCATAAAGCAATTAAGGTAAAAACTAGATAATTGAGATCCATGGTAATTGAGTCCATAGTTAGGTGAAGTCAGTTAGCCCTAGTGTCCATTCCAGTGATTTAAGTTGTCTTTAAGTGAAGTTTTGTTCTCTTGTTTTATTTGATTTCTTTTAGTTTTCTCTACTTATTCCATTCTTCTAATGCAAATAGTCATTCATGTTAGTTACTCGATAACTTGTACGATAGATCAATTACCGAGTAATTGATCTATACTCGGTAATTCATCACTTTATTACTTGTACGATCCAGTATATTTGTCAGAGCCGCATCAATGTCATAAAAATGAAAAAAGTAAGAGATAATGCTGCTTTATGCAAGAAAAATACTAAGATTTGTCTAAAGTAAACCCCTTAATTAACCATTTTGTCCCCTTACTTACAACAAAAGAACAAAATATCTCCCCCATAATGCATTGAAAGTCACGGCCATACACCCACACCCACATGGACTCATTTTCATTTTTGAACTCCCATTCTCTCTCTAAAAGTCTCTCACTCAAGAATGCTCTTATCACCTTCTTCTTCATCTTCTTTATCATTCTCCACCTCCATAAGCAAACCTTTTTCATTAAGCCCTTCAAAGATCATATATTTTGGTCTTTGAAAAAAAGATTTAAATACTATAAGACTCATTTTCACGAGATCTTGTAACATCCTACCAATTCGATGTTATGCTTAAGTCATAGCATAGAATTGAGTAGACTGCGTTACCGAGTTAGTACTCTGTTTATTATTTATTTATTATATCATATTCTCTTTTTCTCTAATATATATATATATATATATATAAATAAATTTCTTTTTGATGAAATGTAGTTCGGGGCGCAACGATCATATAGATCTATGTAAATGGAAGAAACGGTGCGCTATATAAAATAAACGTGCTCAGCATTGCAGAACATAACAAAATTTAATAAAAATAAAGATAGGTAATATATCATCAGTTATATATATGTTGGAAGCCCAATGCTTCAGTTTATATACAGGTTCAAAAGAGGATACATAAGTGGGGTCGGTGTACCAAAAAGACATAAGGCCCGTGTCAGTCAAAACGGTCCTACGAGATCCTCAGAGGACATTTCAAACTAGCTAATATACCTATGGCTAAGTCTATGACCCAATGCTACACACTGCCAAAAAAGGGCCATACTGTACAATATAACCCACGGTCGGGATCTACTCGATCATGTAGCCGTTGGCCATACCAGGCCCAACTGAGGACTAGTCAATACTCAGTCCTGAAGAGGAGGATGATGAGCCGGTAGCCTTGGAAGGATCGCTCTCAGAACTGAGCGGAATATCTGGAACCACCTATGGAGGTGACTCTGGTGGAGGGCCGGCAAGGGCTGCAGGTGCTGCGGGTGCTGGAGGAGGGTGTGCTACATGCAACGGGACCGCAAAATCTAGAGCGGTAGGGTCGAAAGCAAGGTGAAATAAAGGAACAACAAAATTCCTATTGCTAAAAAGGTAGAGACGGAAATGGCAAGAGCCAGCTATGTACAATGAGTCCACTATGGGGTCATGGTGGAGCTGCAAATCTGGGATCTCAATAAACAAAGTGGCTGTCATGTCCATCACCAGGGTTTGAGAATGATGCGGACATACAAAGCGAGGTGAGAATTTAAAGAAATTCTCAGTAGGATTCGAGTACGGTATTGGACTGACGTTATATTCATTCTCAGTTGCCTCAATTTTTATTTAATTATAAAAAAAATGGTGTCAAATGGAACTATCCACAGTTAATAAGTTTAAGTAAATATCTAGTCTGAGGCAAAATTAAGTTAAGATAGTAGACGAAATCAAATAAACTATTGAATAGTGTTACACAGAATAATAAGTAGAATAAATAGACAAACGGCAGCAAGTAAACATAACAGTCAAACTGTAAACAACTGGTAATGACCATGCCATGCAACCATGCAAGGACTCATTCTTAAACTTAGCATCATAATCTTTTCAATTACTTGGTCCCCTGGGAGTTCTTAGCCATTCGACTCTTGGGCAATAGTCTGCTTTTCATGATCGAGCTCGTTCCTATATAGGAATGCCGGGTTTACTTTCCCCGACCTTCCCATCGATTTATTCCCCTTAACTTTAATCCAGGGCTGGCCCAAGTATTATGGAACTTTCATCATAATATAGCCTTTATGAATTCCTTGCAAATACACATGGATCGAAATGTATATTATAACTCATGCATAGGCTTTACCGAAATTTCGGCAGGATAACGGAACGTGTCCGCTTCCCCATGAATAGTGCCAGTACTCAGAACACCAACTTTTCAGAGAAATCATAACATTTCATTCACAATTCAATCATCAATCTCATAGAAACAATTGTTGCATTTAAAACATAGTTGCTGTCTCAGCACATTCATTCAACCTAGTTTTTATAAATCAAGCCAAAATTTCTATTTCACTCATCTAGAGCTAAATTTTGGATATGTTAGAGTGTTATGTGTTTATTTTCTAACCTCTTTGGTCCCCTCTAATTTTGATAAATGTAGTTCAAGTTATTTAAGTTTTATCTCGGCATGTCCTGTAGCTGGCCAAAATTACACACTTAAAAGTAAAATCCACTAAAAATCGAAAACCAAATCATATGAAATTGGTATCATATTAAATCTAACAGGACCAACTTTCATTTGTAAGAAGTTCTATTTCATTTGCTTTAGTAGAGCTTGAGTTATAAGCCCCGAAATTTGACCTTTTCTGAACTGTCCTGTTTTGGCCCAGTTTGGACATAGGGCAAATTCCTCGAACCATTGGGAACAAACAGGACTGCATCTAACTCTGAAATTTTTATGGGATATTCTCCTATGTGTAAGATTTCTAACAAAGTTTGTTTTATTCAATTCTAAGTTGTATAGGCCAAGTTTTACCCTGAAAAACCTAGTCTGCCCAGAATCAAACTCAAAAACCTAGGTCAAACTTCCAAAATTCATATCTATCTCAATACTAATCCAATGGCCTTATATTATATATGTATGGTAATCCCTGAATGTCTAATTTCACATAAAAATAGTTTCATCAAATTTAAACGGCTATATGCGGAGCCGTACACTCCACCGTACAAACTATCGAGGGATTTTGGTCTTCCAGCCCCTCACTTCTTTCTATTCTCATCCTTTTCTACTTCTTAATTGTTTTTAAACACAAAACAACAATCAAACCAACCAATAATCATCATATACATCCAACACCACATAAAGGAATGAGAAAACAAAATCTCCAATCAACCACCCATAGCCAAGAAGACAAGAACAAAGTTGAATCTCCACCTCCTTGTATGTGATCTTGCTAGATTTTGGAGTTTGGATTGATGGAACCTTATCAAAGCTTGAAGGTTTGATGGAGTTGGTTGAGAGGAGAGGAGAAGAAGAAGGCTGAAACAAGGAGAGAGGGAGGCACAATCCGCTGAAAGGAAAAGGAAAGGAATATGTTAATAAGGCTTAATTAGGTAGTTGGAATTGTGGGTTTTGATTGGTTGAGATTTTGTGGCCAATTTTCAGCCATGCTTCCTTCTCCTTATGGCCTTGGTAGCGCCACCCATAGAGGGTTAAATGGCTAAGTATTTAGCCTTTGAGTCATAGGATTTTAGGTATATAATTCTATTGATTTGGTTCCGACAGTTTAAAATACCAAAATCTTACCGATTTCCTTTAAATCGGTAAATCGGTTTTAAAAAAATTTCTATGGAATCTTCTATGCTTCTAACCTAATTCCTTTACATCTAAACTCAATCAATTGCTAATTAATTGATCCTAAATAAATATTTAGTCGAATTTTAATTAACTTCAATTATTCGATAAAAATCGAATAACTAGGCAAAAAACAATAAAAAAAATCACGTGGATGTTACAGATCTCAAGACCTCTCATCTTCTCCAAGCCAAATTGCCACCTTCATCCACTTGGAGGAACACCATCTTCTTCATTTTCTCCTTCAAGAAGGTGCTAAACTCATCACTAGGTATTGATCTTTACTCTTCTCTTTTATTTACTTAAGAAAGCTTGAAGCTTGGTTTTTACCATAACCAAGAACTTCAAGTGGGAACTTGAGAAAAAGCTCATGCCCTTCATGAGCAAAAGTTTCTATTTTTAGCAAAACATGATCTTGTTCTTGTTCATGAGTTGCTTCTTGGTTATTTGAAAGTAGCACTTCTTGAATGCTCCAAGTTTCCATCTTTCTTTCTTGATGTGTGACTTGTTGATGTTTTTTGTGAGTTGTTGGAAAAGAATGATGATTCTTGGTGGTTTTTGGTTTAAAGTTGGTTTCTTTCCTTTTATGAGCTTATGATTGAAAAAGTTCTCATCTTTACATCTTTCTCATGATTTTGATAGGAATATGAATATTCTAAAAACATAAGACTTGAAAAGTTTGCTCCTTGAAGCATGAAAAATGGTGCTATCTTTATGGGTTTCATAAAGTTTCATTTTGTTTTTCTTGAAGACAAGAATATATTTAAAGGTCCAAACTTTTTAGAACTTGAAGCCATTTTAAGTCATAAAAATGAGAACTTGTCACTTTATATCTTAAAAGTTGAATCTTGAAGATAAGATCTTTCATAAAGTTTCAAACTTTAAACAAGAATGTGACTTTTAAGCCATAACGATGTAGATTTGCATTTTAATCTTGTAAAGGTTAAACCTTGAAATAGAAATGTTGAGTAAAGTTCTAATCTTTCTTCAAGAAAGAATCTTTTTAAACTTTATGACAACTTTAAATCATAAAGCTGGAATCTTGATGGTCTTATAATGAGTAAAAGTGTCAACTTTCATAAAGAATAAGACTTTTAGTCATAAAGCTAGTATCTTGTATCATTCTCCTATAAAGGTTGAATCTTTAAGACAAGGATATAATTTTATAAACTCATACTTTCATAGAGGAATAAACTTTAGAATCACTTTCATAAAGTGTGCAACTTTAAAGGTGAAATCTTGTTACTCTATTTAATAAAGTTTGAATCTTGAAACTTAGTTGTAACAAAAATCACTTCTTGATGATAATGAGCATATGTGTTGTTGGATTCATGAGTGTGGTTATGCATTGTCATGACCTAAGCGACTAGAGTGATCTCAAAATCCTTTGGGAGCAGAAGTATGATTAAGGCCTCTAAGCATACCATGAACATAGGAACCACTAAGTGCACTATCTCAAGGAAAGAAAAGGAAATAATCACCTAAGTTAGTTAACTTGAATGAAGTGTTCCATAAGACATGTACCTAAGTAAAAGGTAACTTCACTCAAGTATTAAGTAGCTAAAAAGATTGCTCAAACATTTAATTTAACTATGTGATTCTCTCATGAGTAAACATGGGAAATCATATGATGGCTCATAGGACTTTTCATAAAGAATAACACAACTATAAACACCCTTTAGGGTATGAATGTATGATTCCTTTGGGTATGATGTATGACAAGTTGGTTGAGCGTTGGCTCATGATTGAATGATTGGTGTGATGATATGAGATGGATATTATGGGTTGTTGGTTGAAATTCCATGTTTGCCAATTTTTGGGAAGCTCCGGTCTAGCCGTCATGCTATCAGATTTCTGTCAAAATTATGGACTTAGTCATGTCATTGCATGTCTATATGTGTCTTGTCAATATGTACAATGCATATAAGGTATAAGGATAAGAAAAGAAATAATGGGATATGACTTTTCAATCACTTCGGTAAGGGAAGTAGGAGACGATGATCCACAAAGACTCAAGGAACCTCTATGGGGGAGGCAAGGGTGATATGGAGGACCTTCCAACTTAGAGGTGACCATTATTAGCTTAGTCTGATTTGGTTTAGTATTGCGTGACGACGATCACAGAATGAGCTCATGTCCAAAAGCAATCTATTTCAAAGGAAAAGTAAAGAATGTTAAGCACATACTAAGAATGAAACTAAAGTCAAAATTAAACCATGGTCAAGTTTATAAGATTGCATGAAAGTGCATGTGTCTTTGATTCCCCATATGCATCATGAATATTTATTCCCCATTTGAATGAATGTTTCTACTAACATTATGTTATGTTGTGATTATGATGTAAACTTAAAAGAAACCTGCTTCGGGAACTTATGTTTTCCAACTAATAAAATTGAATTTATGTATGTCCACTATTTTTATAATTACACCCAGAGTGGCTGGGATGATGACGATGACACATTATTGGTCTAGTCAGGATCCTACTGAGAAATCTTGTATTTCTCACTCTTATTTTTCCGTGTTGTATTCAGACAGAGTTGATGGCATCCATGGCAGCACTTCCGGTGGCACCTGACTGGATAAAATGAGGAGCTGTCATGTTACTTTACCTAGCTAAGGATGATAGAGATAATAGCATAGTATTTTCACTTTTTTAAGAGCCCTAGTTGGGCTGTTTATGTATAATTAAGAGCGTGTGGAAAGTCATGCTACTTAGTTTGACCACTTACGTATGTGATAGCTATTAAGTGTGATTATGACTCTTGATTTTCTATGATTACATTATTGTATTGAAGTATTGTGTTATGTTATTTCAACTTCATCATATGTCTTATTAGTGACTCAGCATTATGTAGAACAACATCCATATTTATACGAGTAGGTAAGCATTTAAAAGCTCAGTTTTCAAGTGTAAAGGTTTTATTTAAAGGAAAAATTTACATGCTATTTTCATATATTACGCTAATTTCAACTATAAAAATTTCCGCTAGTTAAAAGTAACAATTAGTAATGCCATAAAATCACTTAAGCATAGTATGGTATTATTAGAGTGTTACACCAGCTGGGATCAAAATCAACAATAGTAAACTTAGCAGACTAATCGAATTGGATCAATTCACACCGAGATTGCCAAGCTACAAGCAAAGTTAGGGATTCTGGAACCTGAGCTAGCCTTTGTAAATGCTCAAATTAAAGATAAAGATGCTCAACAGCTTTAGCTTTATTCCCAAGCTAAGGCCCTGGATAATAGAATTATCTCTCTTGCTGAGAAACATAAGCCGTTGGAGCATGCAGTGGAGGTAGGCAATAAGGGCCTAGCCGAGGCTGAATCTTCATGGGTGTCTCTATTTCATAAATTCCAAGCAGCTCGACTGCCACCTCCTGTAGGTAATTATATCAGCTTCTTTGCTTATTTCAAATGCTTCCCTCAGTTTGCTCTTCCTAACCTTTACTATTATTTGCAAAAATGGCTCAAGTTCCCAACTCAACTATTAATCCTTATGTGTGTGAGACCTCTGCTCTTTCAATTCCAAAGCTTCAGCCTGAAAACCTTCAAGACATCATCCTAGCTGCTGTTAGGGATGCCTTCACAACACTCTTGGAGGAAGAGCTAGCTGTGGAATTGGCTGTCGAGTCCAACATGACGTAATCGACTATTGTAACCGACCAAACCAGATCAGCTGATATAGAAGATAGATCTGCCGATGCAGCTCCCACCAATCTAGGAAGTTTAAGATAGGACCGTATTTGCTTTACTTAAAATTTTGAACTAAATAGCCGGCTTGTGGCTATTTCTTGAAAACTCTAATTATCTTGAACCATTTCCTAAATGGAAAGATAGTATTTCTTTGAAAAATTTTCATTAATAGTCTTAGTTGATTCTTTTTCTTGCATGTCAAACAATCTATATGCTCCCCCATATATTACTAGGCTAACAACATAAGGACCTTCCCAGTTTGGAGACTATTTGCCGAGTTTAAGATCTTTAGTCCCAATAGGCAATATTGCATCGGCAAATTGTTTCCTCTTTACTTTCTTATTATAAGATTTTGCAACCTTTTCTGTATTCAGCTTAATATTCTCTAAGGTCATGATTCTATCATCATTAGCTGATTCCAATTCTTGGAACATGGCCTGAGAATACTCTTTAAGTTGTAATCCAACTTGTTTTGCCACTCTTAATGATTTAATATTTATCTCCATAAGCAAAACTACATCTTGGCCATAGGCCAGTCTAAAAAGAGTCAAACATGTAGCTTTATTCTTTGCATTTCTATAGGCCCAAAGAACTGTGGATAATGATTCATGCCACTTTCTTGGTTGATCTTCAATAGTTCTTTTAATCATGTTAATTAAGACCTTGTTAGTTGCCTCGGCTTAACCATTAGCTTGTGCATAATAAGGTGATGAGTGAATGAGTTTAATTCCATATTCTTGCTTAAACGCTTTCACTTTATCCCCTGTAAACATAGTACCTTGATAAGCTATTATGGTTTATGGAATGCCAAATTGATGTATGATTTGCCTTTCCACATTGAGCAGTGAATCGACCAATGTGTTTTATAGTAGACTTCTCATCTTCACCTAAGAAAATAGTGAAATTCGGAACTTCAAATTCTCTTGGCAAAGGCATTATTTTCTCTATCCATTTTGGTTATGGCTTTTGATATATAGGCCTATTGAGTGGCCTCAATTGCAAACCGAAATACCTCCTGATGGTCTCAGATATCATATTTGGATCTATACTGGCTTACTGGTTAGCCGATTGCATCGGTGCGGCTACTTGGCAAGCCTACTGTTGTGGTGCAAGAATCGGTTGAAATGCCGGCAGTTGATTGCCCAGTAGTTGAGCATTCAGCCATTGGGAAGCAAATCGTAAACTATTTTGCTAATAGATTAGTTGCTGAGTCATTAGCTGACGCACCGATAGTTAAGGACTTGGCTATTGGTCAACAAACTGCAAACTATTCTGATAATAGCTCAGCTTCTGTACCATCAGCGAAGACACCGAAAGTTGAGAGCTGGGCAGCCGAGCAACAAATTACGAACAGTTCGGCTAATTATTCGATTGATTAACTAACCGAGCTCTCGGCTACACAGTTTGTCGTTGAGGAACTGGCTACGCCGGCGGAATAATGTACACAGGTTGGCTTATTGCTTGAGGTGGAGATGATCCTCATGGTTGCTTTACAATAAAATATTCTTGTGCTTTGTTTTCATTTTTCTGAGGTGAGAGAGTTGAGTCAGCGTGAATAGATAAGGCTGAAATACTGGTTAATCGGCTGGTAGAGATGGAATAATTGTCCATGGTTGCCCCCCAGCATAATCTTCCATGGTTCTAGGCTAAATACCGTCGCCAGCCATCGAGTGAGCGGCATTCTGCTTGCCAGCTTGTAATGGAACATGACAATTCGGTTGAAAAACTAAATAAGTAGTTTTTTAAGGATCAACACTCAATTGCCTCTTGACATTGAACAGCATGATTGAAATGGTATCAGGTGAACTTTTGGTCTCCCTCAACCAAAATGGCATGGCATTGTACTTTTGTTTGCCAAATAAATACTTCTCAGATCCTGAGCATGCATGTTCCGCACCTCATTTTCTACCATTGGCTTAAGAATTCCAGCTAATTGCATTGACAACCAACGCATCAAATAGTCCAGGCCCATATTAATTTGTTGACATATTAAAGATGTCGTCATGACCATCGGCTGCCCCTGTTCGGCCTCAATCCCTAGAATTGGGCACTGAGAGAGGGCTGCCATGGCTACAGGCTAAGACAAGGCTTCCACGGCTACAGGCTGCTTAGAGGAAATTGCAATTGCAATTGCTTGTGTTGTCATAGGCATCATCTTTGGCTTCCCGTACATTAGCTAAAAAAAGTCTTTGGTCAGTTGGCATAGTCTTTACCTTGTCCTTATTCCAAAACATCAGCTGCTGATGTAAGGTAGATAGGACATACATATTGGAGTGAATCCAATCTCTTCCTAACAGCAAAGAGTATCTTGGCTTAGCAGCCATAATGAAAAACATAGTGGTGGATGTTTTAGTTCCAACAGTTAATTCAACAATGTAAAATCCTAGAGCATTTGTCAACTCCCCTATGAAGTTTTTCATCTTATGTTAGTCTCTTTGAGATCCTTCTAAGACATACCCAACTTCTTTAAGATTCCTACTAGCATAACATTCACAATGGCATCCCCATCAAGCAACACTCGGTTGATAGGCCTTTCATCAATATGAACCATTATGTAAAGTGACTTTAAATGTCTTGCCAGTTGAGGTTTTTCAAACTTGTTGGCATCAAAAAGTTGCGGCTAGCCAATGATGGATATCAGTCAAGGAGAAATTGCCGGATAAGGCAATATTCAGTCATGTTTAGCCGATAGCCAATAGTAGTTAGCCGAAGAATAGATGAATGATTGAAGGTCAGCACGGAACGTGTTGCTCGGCTTAAATTGATTGAAATAGGCCAAAATGCTCGCCCAAAATTCAATTGGCCACCGGCTGAGATCTAGGTGTCAGAATAACCATTATTTCATGTCTATAGAAAGATGAGAGTGTCAATGTGGCAACTAGGGCCGGCCCGGTTAAGGTCGTTTTAGACCTGAAAAAGGGTTGTTTCAATATTGTTTCGGGTATCTTTCTATTTTGCCTCAGTTGATTTGCCTTGCCTTTTGTGATTAGGATTCTAACTGGATGTAGTCACTTGTAGGAACTATTATTCACATATTTTGAGGCTTGACAGCTGATATGAGCTCCAGCCGATAGGTGATGGCTGATTTAGCCATCAGTTGATAGCCATTAGCTGACAGTTGATAGTAGCCATTAGCTGAGGACATGAATTTCCTATTAGGCTTTGGGCCTTGCTGGCAGTTGGTAATCCATATCAGTTCTAGGCTTTGGTTGGAGAAAGAACGTGCTCCAGCAGCTGAGAGAAGGAGTTTGACGAAGTTTGTGGCCACTCCCTATAAAGTAGGAGCAGTTGAGGAAGACATAGAAGACGGTTACAAGGATGTAGTTTGCTGACCATGTTTGTGTGAGAACATGGTTAATAGATGCCTTAGGATAACTATTAAGTTTTGTACGTGTATAAATAGCCTTGAACACAATCTGTAAACCCTTCCCCCAAACAAATGGATCAAACATAATTTTTTTTACATCTATCTTTATGTTTTATGCACTTTACATTCCTTGCCTTTACTTTCAGCACTTTACAGCATTTCTTTACCGCATTTTGTTTATAGCATTTTATTTACTTTCAGCATGTTTAAGTTTCAATCCATTTCATTAGCCTTCAGTCCTTTACCAATATCCTTTTGGTGACCGAATTTGCTGATCTACTTGCCAAATGTTTTTTGGCGTAATTTGGGAACCCATTTGCTGAAAGATTGAGTCCTTCTCTTGGTACTAATTGCCTGATCATGGGAATCGGTTATGTTTTGAATTAGTCGAGCCTCTTGATCATCTTAGAATAGTTTCCTGACATGCCTTGACTCTCAACCCATTTGGCTAGCTAAAATATTTTTGTGCAAAACGTTTTAATGACTCCTTTTGTGTTATCCTTTTCTTCTTTCTTTTCCTGCTTATTTTCGGTTGCGTCTATCTCATCGACTAAAGTAGCCCACGTAGCATCCTCAGCCAACACCTCACCTTCTAGCTATATCAATTGATTTTCTTTTACAACAAACTCAACAGGTAAAACCCCTATGGTCACTTTTAAATTCACATCATCTTGCAAATTGTCAGTTAAGATGAGCAGATTATCATCGTTAAGAATCTGATCAATCAAACTCTCTAATAATTTTGTTTCTGGAATCTTTACTCTCTCGGCTAATGTCTCAGCTGTTTGAGCATTATTCAAGTCCTGAATCTGCCCTTGCATTTCTTACATGATTTCTATGTTTGGGCTACCAACTTCTTCTCTTTCCACATGTTTGGCTTGGTCTAACATCACTATCATCTTTCTCATTTTCTGAATAGACCTTTTCCTCTGCATTCTCTATAATGGCTTGAGTTTTATAATTTATATTAGTTTTGATTTTTTTAAGCAAGGAAATTTGGTTGATCTTTTAAGACTTTTATTCTTGAGCATTTGATGATGATTGAAGTGAATATATGTCTAAAAGTATGAATTAAGGCCTAAGAATGCTTGTAGTGGAGAGAAAATGGGTTATTTTGAAAATAGGATCCATCGCCTAAGTGCTTACCTTCCACCGCCTAGGCAGTAGACTGGCAGAATGGATGGATTTGTGGTGCTAAGGAGCCTAGGCGCCTAGAACTTACCTCCCAAGTGCCCGCTGCATTTTAAAATTTTAGGGTTTCGAGCCTAACCCCATTCTCTCCAAACCATTTTCTCTTTTGGCCTTCTATCTAAAATTCCTCCACCCTCATTTATTCCATCAATCAACCACCTTTTACCATTAGTTTTCCTCACAATTTCATCCTCCCACTCCCTCTTGTTCTTCACCACCATCATCTTCTTCCTTAAGCTCTCTCTCTATCTTCTTGAAGTGAGAGAAAGTGAGGAGTGGAGGAGACCCACCACTCCTCTCTTGTCCAATCTTCATCTGAAGGTCTTGAGGTAAACTTTTGATGCTTCTTTTCCCTTCTTAGCTATAGATTTGTTGCCTATTGCATAGGATTAGGTTTTGGGTTGTGAGGAAGAAGGGCTTGGGTCTTTGATGTGGGGAAATTGTGGCTGTGAGTATATTATGGTTAGATAGTTGGTAAAAGTTTATTTATGTTAGGTCGGTGTATTTTGTAGCTTTGAACTCTTCCCGGGAGTTTCCAATTGGTTCAGAGGCACCACCCCACCTGAGCTTTTGATTCGGAGTCTTGGTTGTGAATGGACAATATGTTTATAGTTTACATGAAGTGAAATTATATGTATATACATGCACTTATATTGCTAATTACTTGAAGAGATGTAAATTGATTTATTTCCAAGATTTAAGGCAATTTCCTTATAAGTTATGTTTAGGAATCTTGTTTAGTTACTACTCACTACATAATTGATGTTAAGCATAATGGGCATAAGACAAGGTTCTATAGTTATACTTTTTATACTTGTAATATGTACATGAAAATTTGATGAGAATTGAGCCTATTTATGACATTATGAACAAAAAGGTATAGGAACGACAAAGAAAGAAAAAGAAGTCAATTAGATAAATTATGTAGCAAGAAGTAAATTTATTTTTAAAAAGGGGAGGAAACTATAACAGAAATTGTTTGCTAATGACAGTAGCATTAGCCTTGGTGCACCTCGAATAACCCAACTAGCAGGGTGATTGCTAGGCCGGCATGTTTGGCCAGCATGTCTGAAAGATATAGACAAGTTGTGCAAGCCTAGACGTGGCATTTATTAGTTACTACTGGACAAGCCCAGTCAGGCAATTAATTTCTGAAATAGAATCCTCCCTAGAGTTCTATTTGAATATTGCCTCATTTATTTACTTTTTGAGAAGTATTTCCATTATTATACATAAAAAGTTGAAGCATAGTTTTGGACTTTTAAACTTGTCTCATGCTAACTATAAATATATTGTTCCTCACTAAGTTTCGTAACTCACCCCTATGGTTTCCCTTATCTATTTTCAGATTCTATTGCAAGGAGGTTCCTGCTCATCCTACTCATTAGGATTTCTGCTGGTTACCCTTCTTGGTGAAGCCATTGTTAAGGGCCCTACCTATTCTTTTTGGTATATTCGAAATAGCCATGCATGGCTCCTAATTATATAGTGCTTCATGAAACACAGGCAGGGTCCAATTAATTGTTAGGTTATTAGTTATTTTGTAATAAGCTTTTTCCTTTCATTTTGAATTAGTAAAGCAAAGGTCTATATTTTGTTGAGTTCATGTTGAATAAACAACACTTTGATAGCCTTTGTATATGTACAAATCTCTAAACTCTATAATTATGACTAAGTATGTATACATAAGCATATATGTTTGAAATGCGCTGGATTGTCTGGACGAATTTTTGCAGGTTTAGAAATTTTGGAAATGTCCTAGTTTTAGGGGAAACTTCATCAGTTTTTCATGTAAAATTTTGGGTTTTGGCTTGCTAAGGAACCAATATTCCCTATGCGCCGGTATGGCTTGAGGAAGGTCGTGACAAAAGTGGTATCAGAGCCTAGTTTCCTTGTGATTCGTGTTGCAAGTGCCATTAGGTAGAGTCACGATTTTACAAATGATAGCCGACGCATTTCCACAAAATGTGAGGCTACCCGAGGCCTTTAGGAAGTCAATTTTTATATTCCTATCTCAAGTATTTCTATCTTGGTCATTTTAAATCTTTAATGTGTTAATAAAGCCTACTTTTGATAGGTGGAGATGCCACTTAGGAGGCGTACTCAAGTCCGAGGGGTTACAAATCAAGAATCCCTCGATGCTGAATCTGATCGAGTCCCCTCTTTAGTACCAAGAGGGAGGGGTCGTGGTCGAGCCAAAGGTAAAGGTCGTGGCAGAGTGGCCAAGCAAGTTGAGGAACCTGCCCCTGGTGGGGCCGTGCCTGTTATGGCAGCTAAGATCTGTTATGTCCACCAGGCTATTTCAAACCTGGTGGGGTTGGAGGACAACCCAAGGTACCAGCGGCAACACTTGTGGCCCTTGAGCAGGTGTAAATCTTACCTCCTGTAGGGAGAGACGTCACGGTTCAAGACTTTCTCAAGTTGGACCCCCCTACTTTCACGAGAAATCTCTTGCAAGAGGACCTTCAATTGTTCTTAGACGAGACTCTGAAGGCTCTTCGTGTCCTTGAATGTTCAACCACAAAGGCGATAGAGCTAGTAGTTTATCGGTTGGATGGGTTAGCCGAGCAATGGTTCGAAACTCTGAGAAGGAAAAGATCAGCTGCCTTACCTCCCATCACTTGGGAGGAATTCTCGGAGGTTTTCATCGCTCGATCTCTACCTGCTAGTAAGAGGGAAAATCTTGTTGCCAATTTCAAAAGGCTCAAGTAGACACTAGGGATGTCAATTACTAAGTATGACATGGAGTTCACCCGTCTTTCTCATTATGCATTACATTTGGTGACCGCTGAAGCATTAAAAGCTGAGAGGTTTATTCGAGGGCTGGCGGATCCTTTGTTTATTGCACGAGCCCCTCAAATTAGCAAGATGACTTGTGCAAAAGTGGTAAATTCTGCATTGCTGATTGAATCAGGGAAGATGGAGAGAAAAGCCTCTAAGGAAACAACGAAGAAACCGAAGACCCAGGGTTTCTTTTCTAGTAGGTCAAGTTCTGGGGGAAGTAATGGTCCTCAGGGTCAGTAGCGAGTTCCTTTGGTAGTGACTCCCTCATCAAAGCCTAACCCAATGAACATTCCTGCCATGGTGCCCCAATCTGGAAGCTCATTACAGCAGAGTGCACAAGGACTCAGACATTCGAGTCAAGCACAACGCCAAAGTTGTAACAAGCCACATGTAGGGGAGTGTCGTAAGGGATCAGTAGCTTGTTTTAATTGTGGTCAAGAGGGCCATTTTATGAAGGATTGCCCCCAACTAGTAGGCGGATCTAATCAAGTTCCAACGCAGCTCATTGTTCCATCTACTTCTTTTTTTACACCATCTCAAGGGCCTACTTCAAGAATAGTAGGTAGAGGGTCTAGTGGCAAATATGCCAATGTAGAGGAGCCGGACGAGCAAGGAAAGGTAAACCATGCCTATTTGCTCTAACACATCAAGATGTTCAAGCTTCTAATGCAATGGTTGCAGGTATACTACAAGTGTGTTCTTTTGATGCCTAAGTGTTATTTGATCCAAGGTCTACACATTCATATGTGTCCCTTTATTTTGCTTCTTGATTTGGTGATCCTCCCATGAAATTGGATGATCCATCTTGAGTTGGTTCCCTGATAGGGCAATCACTCCTGGTTCAACTAGTATTTAAGTCTTGTATGGTCAATGTGTGTGGTATGGATACCTTAGTAGATTTAATGCTCTTAGAAATGGTTGATTTTGATGTTATCCTGCATATAGATTAGTTAGGCTCATGTCATGCTATGGTGGATTGCCATTCGAAGGAGGTGAGGTTTAAAATTCCTAGACAACTGTCGTGTGTATATAGGGGGAGTAATTACATCATCCTTGTTAGCTTGATCTCTTCCTTTAATGACCAGCGGCTTATTAGCAAGGGAAGTTAGGGTTATATTGCAATGGTTAGAAATGCTAAGGCCAAGATTCCTAGGTTGGAACAAGTTCCTATGGTTAAGGAGTTTCTGGATGTATTTCCAGAAGAATTACCTGGAATGCCTCTAGATAGGGAAATTAAGTTTGGAATTGATGTATTTCCAAACACTCAACCTATGTCCATACCTCCTTACCGTATGGCACCGACAAAATTAAAAGAATTGAAGGAGCAGTTGTAGGACTTGTTGGATAAGGGTTTTATACATCCAAGTACTTCTCCATGGGGTGTTCTCGTCTTATTTGTAAGAAAGAAGGATGAGTCTCTAAGGTTGTGTGTGGATTACTGTTAGCTAAACAAGGTGACAGTACATAACGAGTACCCCTTGCCTCGCATAAATGACCTGTTTGACCGATTTCAAGGAGCTTCTTGTTTTTCCAAGATTGACCTTCGAACTGGATATCACCAGTTGAAGGTTAAAGAAGCAGACATCCCAAAGATTACTTTCTGTACCCGCTATGGATATTACGAGTTCTTGATGATGTCTTTTGGGTTAACTAATGCCCCAGCTGCCTTTATGGACTTAATGAATCGTGTCTTTAAGCCTTTCTTGGATTGCTTTGTAATCGTCTTCATCGATGATATTCTTGTGTATTCTAAGAGCCGAGAAGATCATGTGCAGCATTTGCGAATTATCCTTCAAACTCTAAAAGACCACCACTTATGTGCAAAATTTTCTAAATGTGAATTTTGGTTAGCTAAAGTAGCATTTCTAGGGCATATTTTGTCTAAGGAAGGAATCCTGGCATATCCAAAGAAAGTGGAAGCTATACAACAATGGCCAAGACCTACCACTGTCACTAAGATCCGTAGTTTCTTGGGATTAGCGGGTTATTATCACCATTTCATCAAGGATTTTTCAAAGATTATGGCACCACTGACTCAACTAACTCAAAAGAATGTGAAGTTTCAATGGTTAGATGCTTGTGAAGAGAGCTTTCAGAAGCTCAAGACTTGCTTAACCACAACTCCGGTTCTTGTTTTGCCTTCAGGTTCAGGCAGATTCTCGATGTATTGTGATGCCTTAAGTGTAGGTCTTGGGTGCGCTTGATGCAACATGGTCAGGTAATTACTTATGCTTCAAGACAACTTAAGAAGCATGAGCAAAATTATCCCACCCATAACTTGGAGATGGCAGTAATTGTTTTTGCATTAAAAATATGGCAGCATTATTCATATGGCGAGGCTTGTGAGATTTACACGGATCACAAGAGTCTTAAATATATTTTCCAGCATAAAGATTTGAACTTGAGGCAGTGGAGGTGGGTGGAATTATTAAAGGATTATGATTGCTCAATATTGTACCACCTGGGAAAAGCAAATATTGTGGCAGATGCTTTGAGTAGGAAATCAATGGGTAGTATAGCCCATATATGTAATACCAGTATGAGTTACAGTGATATGTCGATATCGGGTCCTGAAAAATTGAGTCTGAACCCTATGCCTCCTTGAAGGGCTGTAGGATTGAGACATTTTCTTAAGATCAAAAGTCTCGGTAATAATTCCCTGGGCATCAATGAGTTGAAGAGGGATTTTTAATGAATTTTAGGGAATGGGTAAACCATTCGATTTCAACCCTCAAGTTTAGAAAAATGCAAGTTTTCGGAGAATTGTACTAAAACCCAAAAGTTGGATTCTGAATCTTAGGGATTTTGAATTGTTGGATATTTTTATTGAATCCAAATGAGGGGTATTTCCTTATTTACATTTATGTTTTAAAAAATAAGTGTATGATACCTATGTCTTCAATCTGTTAGTTTGTTCTGAGTTTTTCTAATGCTGCATTTTTCCCTGTGGTAATCGATTACCAGTGGCGGATGATATACGAAGATTAAGTTTTCTTCACATGTAATCGATTACATAATCGATTACATATGGCTGAATGGGTTCTTATGTTCTTGATGTTCTTTGGTAATCGATTACAAAGTATTATAATTGATTACCAGGTAATCGATTACAAGTAGATGTAATCGATTACCGGACGCCTATATAACATTCTAGGATGCTCTCTCTCTCATTTCTTCAATATTTTCTCTCTCCTCTTCCCTGCAAACCTCTTTTTCTCTCTCTAAACTTGCCCAAACCTCACCCCAACACCTCCATATCCACTTCTTTCACTTAAATCACTTATAAACACCGATTAAACACTTCAATCGACCGAAAAATTATCATCAATCCGTCTCCCTCTCTCTCTTTATCTCCACCATGGATGAGCTTAGAGCTTGGAGGAGGAAGAACTCGAAAATCCATTACCAAAGGTAAATCCTAACATCCTTCCTCCTTCCTTTTCCAAGAAATTCGAACCTATGCTTGGATTGAAGTTGTTCTTGAACCCTAGGTTAGATAATTTCGGGTTTTGGGAGTTTGAGTATGATTAGGATAAATCCTCCATGTTAGAAGCTAATATACAATTATATGATTATGATTACAGTGCTAGATGACTCCGATGAAACTGGAATGAAAGGATTGGCTATACTTAAGGGTATATGGATTTGTATGAAATTTCTCCTCACATGAGTTATGCATAATTTTGTATGAATTTAAACGAAAAGTTTTCAGCAGAAAGTTATGGAGTTGTATTAATTTTTGAAGTATTAAGATGTTAAAGATTTCATTCTTTCTTTAATGATACAATTTTAGAATTCATGTAAAGTATGTTTTATAAGGAAAGACTTAGGAAGTCTAGACCAGGATCTGCCTACTAACAACAGTAGACGTTAGCCTTGGTGCATCTTGGATTATGATATTCATAGCCACTCAAGGGAGTGGTGTGTGCCTGTTATTCACAACCATACATATAGTGTGGTGCGTGCCTGATATTCACAGCCACTCTAATAGTGGTGCGTGCCTGTTTATGGGATTCACACGAAGAAAGAGCCACCTAAGTGTGATTCCTGCCTAACTATCCTGGAATAGATGGACTATGTGTTTGGAAAAGGAAATTTGTATAATATTTGATTAAGATTTCTAATTTGGTTTTATTATATATATATATTATTGTATTACCTTAAAATCTATAAGTTTGCACATTGTCTTATGTCGGTTAGGGACATTCTACCTCTCACTAATTTTCATAAACTCACCCTGTTCTTTCCTTTTCTTTTTCAGTTTCAGGTGTTCAGGTAGAATCTAATCCTTTGGTCCGTGTTAATGAATTCGGAATAATGTGGGTGAGCCCTTTTTATTCGAGGGCAATTCTGTAATTATTTAAATTTGAGAATTCCTTAGATTGTTGTAGCTCCATAGTACTACAGGCAGGGTCCGGCCTTGTTCTGATTGTTGTTGTTGTTGTTATTGTATTTTATTTATATTTATCAAAATTGTTGGATTTCCTAAAGGATTGGAATTATGTGTTTGACTGAAAGTTATTTAAAAGGATTCGATTTTCTAAAGAATTAAAGTTATGTATTTTGGAAAAATAAATGTAATTTTGTATTTTACTTTTATACTCCGTGCTGTGGGGTGCATTCTGAGAATGCCTGGATCCCCAATGGATTGTGTGTTTGTGCTCCTTTGTGCAGGGAGAGGCTTTGTATTTGGGGAATAGTCCTAAATATAGAGGAGACTCTGCCCAAATTTTTAAGAAATAGTGTGATCAAGACTTGCTAAGGGACCCGTCCCTTATGCGCCGGTCACGGCCTGGGTTGGGTCGTGACAATATAACCCTATTAAAAGACCCTTAATAGAAGAAATTCACAAGTTGGAGTTAAAAGGTGTACAGTTTGAATTGAAGGAGTTTGGAACATTCGTGGCTTATCTTAAAGCTCAGTATTCTTTTATTGAACAAACTAGAGAAGCTCAAAGTAAGGATCCTAAGTTAAGGAAGCTAATAGAAGATTGATAACTTGATACGAGCTCAGGAGGGCAAATTGGACATTCCAGCACTAAAGGGCAAGATGGAAATTTCAACATGCCCGTGGGACCTATTACAAGAGCAAGAGCAAAGATGCTGAAAGAAAGCTTTGGGAACTTAGCCAAGTCATTTGTGGAAGAGATGCATCAAGAATGGGCTAAGGAAAAGAAGACAAAGCTAAATGGGCCACCTGGTGAAAGCGAGCAGCCCAAATCTTTAAGTGTGGCACAATGGGATTAAAATGTATTATGTCCATAATTGGGCCAAGTTTCATTTAATTAACTTTGTTAGTTTTTATTTGGAAGACATTTAGTTATTTTGAGGTGTTTTATTCAGCCCAATTGTTTGTTTAGTAAGTTGGGCCTTTTTCTAGTGGGCTTAAGTATAATTTAACCTAATGTAAGAAGTATAAATACCTCATAAACAAGTGCAACAACAGTTTTTCTGATGATTGAAATTACATTTTCTGGTTTCTTCTAAGAAACTCTCAAGTGTGTACAAGTGAGGAGTGATCATCTTTACTTGTTGCATCAAGAAACTGAATAGACTATTACAAAAGTAAATTCTCTTGTAATATTTGTTTCTACCCAAAGAGTTCGTGATTCACACTGATCATGAGTCTTTGAAGCACCTAAAAGGTCAATGTAAGTTGAACAAAAGACATGCCAAATGGGTGGAATTCATTGAGACCTTTCCATATGTGATTACTTATAAGCAAGGAAAAGAGAATGTAGTTGCTGATGCTTTATCTAGGAGATATGCTTTAATCACTACACTTTCTTCTAAGTTCTTAGGATTTGAGCACTTGAAAGATTTGTATGCAACTGACTCTGATTTTGCTAATATATATGCTACATGTGAAAAGGGTGCATTTAACAAGTTCTACAGGCATGAAGGTTTTCTATTTCATGGCAATAGAATTTGTGTGCCTATTTACTCAACTAGAGAATTGCTTGTTAAGGAATCATATTGTGGTGGATTGATGGGTCATTTTGGTGTGCATAAAACTTTGGATGTGTTGTCTGAACATTTTTATTGGCCTCACATGTGAAAAGATGTTGAGAGAATTTGTGCTAGATGCATTGCATGTAAACGGGCTAAATCTAAGTCTATGCCACATGGTTTGTATACACCCTTACCTATTCCTACTCATCCTTGGATTGACATATCCATGGATTTTGTGCTTGGATTGCCTAGAACTAGGAAGGGTAGAGATAGCATTTTTGTTGTAGTGGACAGATTTAGTAAAATGGCTCACTTTATTGCATGCCATAAAACTGATGATACAACAAATATTGCTGATTTGTTCTTTAGAGAAGTTGTGCGTTCGCATGGTGTCCCTAGAATTATTATTTCTGACCATGATGTGAAGTTTTTGAGTCATTTTTGGAAAGTGTTGTGGGGTAAGTTGGGAACAAAATTGCTTTATTCTACTACTTGTCACCCATAAACTGATGGTCAAACTGAAGTGGTGAATAGAACTTTAGGGATTTTATTGCATGCAGTTGTTGGTAAGAATTCGAAAACTTGGGAAGATTGTTTGCCTTTTATTGAGTTTGCTTAAAATAGGACTATACATTCTTCTACAGGTTTTTCTCCATTTGAGATTGTGTATGGTTTTAATCCTTTAACTGTTTTAGATTTAATGCCTTTGCCTTTGAGTGATATTGTTAGTTTAGATGGTGAAAGCAAGGCTGAAAATGTTAAAAAGATGCACATAAAGGCATGTGAGATGATTGAGAAGAGAAATAGGTTGACAGCCCAAAGAGTGAATAAGGGTTGTAAACAAATTGTGTTTGAACATAGTGATTGGGTTTAGGTTCATTTGCGAAAGGAAAGATTTCCTACTCAAAGGAAATCCAAGCTTGATGCTAGGGGAAATGGTCCATTTCAAGTGCTAGAGAGGATCAATGATAATACATATAAGATTGACTTCCCAGGTGAGTACAATGTTTCAGCTACTTTTAATATTTCTGACCTTTCTTTATTTAATATGGATGCAGATTTGAGGACGAATCGTTTTGAGGAGGGAGGGATTGATACGAGCTCAGGAGGGCAAATTGGATATTCCAGCACTAAAGGGCAAGATGGAAGTTTCAACATGCCCGTGGGACCTATTACAAGAGCAAGAGCAAAGATGCTGAAAGAAAGCTTTGGGAACTTAGCTAAGTCATTTGTGGAAGAGATGCATCAAGAATGGGATAAGGAAGAGAAGACAAAGCTAAATAGGCCACCTGGTGAAAACGGGCAGCCCAAATCTCTAAGTGTGGCACAATGGGATTAAAATGTATTATGTCTATAATTGGGCCAAGTTTCATTTAATTAACTTTGTTAATTTTTATTTGGAAGGCATTTAGTTATTTTGAGGTGTTTTATTCAACCCAATTGTTTGTTTAGTAAGTTGGGCCTTTTTCTAGTGGGTTTAAGTATAATTTAACCTAATGTAAGAGGTATAAATACCTCATAAACAAGTGCAGCAGCAGTTTTTCTAATGATTGAAATTACATTTTCTGGTTTCTTCTAAGAAACTCTCAAGTGTGTGCAAGTGAGGAGTGATCATCTTTACTTGTTACATCAAGAAACTGAATAGACTATTACAAAGGTAAATTCTCTTGTAATATTTGTTCAGTTTCATCTTTCTTATCCCAATTATCTACGTTTCTAAGAACGGGTTTCTTAGGGGTTTAGTAGGGAGGGTGTTTATCCTATTGCTTATCTCCTATCAAAGTGTGTGTTTGGGGTTTCGGGATAATTATATCCTTGGGGTTCCGCATCATAACTCCCTTTAGTGAGTTATATTTTTAGTTAGTTTTTATTTAATTTAGGATGTAGTTATTTAGTTTAGTTAATAATTTGTTTTATTTTCGATAAATAGTTTAAATTAGGTGGTACTTTTATTTTCTGTTATTTTCTTATATTTTAGATACTTATTTATGTTTTTGGTCTACTTGTTATTAAGTAGAAGCACTCAAGTTGGAATTTGGAGCCATGAGAGAGCTTATCTTGCATAAAATCAAGACCTTTTAGCATTGGAAATTTGATATTTAGCTTTCCAGATATCAGATTATAATGATTCAAGATTCTTTGGAAAGAAGAGAAAAAGATCTCCAACTTTGATGTTGGACATTTTTTCCAATTTTGGAGTCTTTGAGGAGAAAAAGGCAAAACAAGATTGAAACTTTATCTTGTCTCTAATGCTATCAAGTCTAACCTTTCATCAGTATCTCGCTTATATCTTGAGCTACAGAACTCAATTGAGGTGGTTCTTGTTGTGTTGGAAAGCTTATTCAAATATCTACAATTGCTATTTCTATCTCTGAAGGCAAATTCCAACTATTCTAACTGCTACAGAGCTTGGAAGTTTGTAAACGAGATCAGCGCTGTCATGCAAGCACACTATAGCATGGTGCCATTTTCACCCATGCAATTTTTGTTGCGCTATAGTGCGACCCCGACTGCAGAATTAGTGGGCTGGGGCTGAATTTCAAGAAAAGGGATCCATGGACTATAAAAGGCAACACTTAAGTTTAGAAAAGGGATCCCTAGACACTTCCACACACTTTCCAAGATAGAAGAATTCTCCAAAGAGATTGAAGGTGAAGATTCAAGGATTCCTAAGCTTAACTTCAACACAGAAAGATCCACACCTTCCAAATCTCTTTGACTCTAGCTTCAATACTTTATGGCTTTTGTTTCTTCTATCTTCTCATCTTCATATTCTTCCGTTGTTTTCTTTTCTTTAGTCATGAACTAATTTTCTTTTGCTAGGGCATTAATGGACCCTTTTTGTTTGCCAATTTTACTTAAGAATTAATGTTAATCTTATGTCTAACTCAATTGCTTAGCGTTTTTGTTCGTGCTTAATACCTTTAATTGCTTGATCACCAATTAATTGATTTGAGGATTTACAATAACTCGAGAAAGGGTTTGTGAATAAAGCCTCTTAACATAAACACCGTGAGCTGAGCGAAAACTAGAGATAGACAAACGCAGTTCATGCAATTATCATAGGAACTCATAGACTTCAACCTTTACCTAGATTAGTTTGTACTAAGAGATTAAGGAATTAGTTTAGGATAAATAGTATTACTTGACCTCGAGAGAGGTTAGGAATAAGTTAAGGGGAACCGACAGTGAGTCAGTTAGGATAGGAACTGATTAGCAGAAATTTATAATAAATGCGTCTACAATAGATGAAATTAATTAGCCCTAGCATCCATTCCATTGCATTTGTCCACACCATTAGCATTCGTCTACTTCATATTTTTCTTATTTATTTTATTTAATTTTTATTTCAATTTTCTGCATCTGTGAATTTATTCCGTCGAAATAGTTATTCACGTAGATTATTCGGTACTTGATCTTTCCTCGTGGGAATGATAATCTTTTCACCACTTTATTACTTGTACGACCCGATATAATTGCCAGAGCCGCATCAAGTTTTTGGTGCCGTTGCCGGGGATAGTAACAATATCATTCTTAGTTGACGGGATACTAGATTGCATTTATTTTATTTTATTTTATTTTATATTTGTTTTTGTCTTGTTTATTTTTTATTATTTATTTTTCCTTTTATTTTATTTTTTTCTTTTTCTTTCGTTATTTATTTTATTTAGCTTTTGTTTTATTTTATTTTATTCCTACTTTTGTAATACCCTACTAATTTAATGTTATGCTTAATTCATAACATGAAATCAAGTAGATTGTGTTACCGTAATACCGGTCTGCTTACCTTTCATAATTCGTGTTTCCTCTTCTCATCATATATATATATATATATATTTTAACAGATGAAATAGCGCGCTGCTATACTAAAAGCGAAATGAATTTAACAAAATATCTCAAAAGATAAGAACAGTACAATAACATTAACTGTATATAGGCATATATATATATATATATATATATATATATATATATATATATATATATCGAAACCACTGCTTGGGCCAGACAAAGTTTCTAAGTAGAATACATAAGTGGGCCGACGAACCAAAAAGACAATAACGCCCGTAATTAGTCAAAAAGATCCTATGATCCTCAGAGGACATTTCTTAACCTACTGCTAATCCTACTGTCAAGTCTATGACCCGGAGCTACGTGCTGTCAAAAGAGGGTCATGCTGTACAACATCTCCTACTGGCTGAGCTACTTTGTCAGATAGCCGTTAGCCATGTCAGGCCCGGCTAGAGAATACTTTGTGCTAGGTCCCAAGGAGGAAGAGGGTGACGAGCCGGTGGCCTCGGAAGGGTCACTCTCCGAACCAAATGGGATATCTGGAACTACCTGCTGTGGTGACTCTTGCAGGTCGCAGAGAGTCTGCTGCAGGTGCAGGAGGAGCTAGAGGTGGGTGCGCCATGTGCAGCGGGACAGCAATGTAAGGAGTCGCAGGGTCAAAAATAGGATGATGTAAAGGGACAGCAAAGTTCCTATTACTAAATAGGTAAAGGCGAAAGTTACAAGAATCGGCTATATACAGAGAATCCAACTCTGGATCATGGTGAAGCCGTAAATCTAGGATCTCAATGAAGAGGGTGGCCTTGGAGTCCATCGCCAACATCTAAGAATGATGCAGGAAATACAGAACGAGGTGAGAATTTAAAGAAATTCTCAGTAGAGTTTGGGCATAGAGGTTATCTAACATCACATACATTCTCAGTTACCTCAGGTTTTATTTAATTATAAAATCATGTGTTCAAACTAGACTATCCATTTTTAATGAGTTTAAGAAAACGTCTGGTCTGAGGCAAGGTTCAGTTTTACTTTAGGTGGTACAAGAAATAGAGTAGAATTGCTAATAATAATTCACAGAATAGTAAACAGAATAAATGAATAATGGCAGTTAATAAACATAATAGGCACTGCATCCATCCGGACACAATTTATTTCATGAAATCATGCATTCATGTAATCATGCAGACTTAATCAAGAACTTTTCTTCATAAGCTTCCCCATTACTTTTCATCATTTTCTATCTCTTGGTCCCTTGGGAGTTCTTGGCCATTTAGACTCCTGGGTAATAGTCTGCTTTTCAGGATCGAGCTCGTTCCTATACAAGAATACCGGGTTTACTTTTCTCGACCTTCCCACCGATCTATTCCCCTTAACTTCTTATCTGGGGCTGGCCCAAGTAGCATGGAACTTTCATAGTAATATAATTCTTATCATAACTTTCATAGCTTACTTGAAATTGCATATGCATTAACATGTAATTCATAACTTATACTTGGATTCTACCGAGATTTTGGCAGCATAACGGAACATGTCCACTTTCCCATGAATAGTGCCAGGACACTAGAATATCAATTTATCACAAAAGTCACAACGTTATACGCATATTTCAATATTAGACTCATAATAACATTAAACTCATCAAGGTAGAGTTTCTGCCTCAGTATAGTCAACCAACCCGATTTTTATAATTCAATCCATAATTTCTATTTAACTCATTTGGACCTCAAATTTGGATATGTTAAAGTTTTATGTGTCTATTTTCTAACCCCTTTAGTTCCATCTAATTTTGATACCTATAGCTCAAGATATTTACAGTTTATCCCGGCCTGCCCAGTGGCTGGCCAGAATCAAACACCTAAAAGTAAAAATCAACTAAAAAACGAAACTGAATCAAATCATACAAAATTAGTCTCATATTAAAGTTAACAGGGCAAAGTTTCATTTACAAAAAGTTCCATTCCATTTGACTTAGTTGGGCTCGAGTTATAAGCCCCGAATTCTGACCTTTCTAAACTACCCTGTTCTGGCCTGGTTTGGACATAGGGCAACTTTCTTGAATCACTGGGAGCAAACGGAACCTTATGTAATTCTGAAATTTTTATGGGATATTATCCTATGTGTAAGCTTTCTAAAAAGGTTAGTTTCATAAAATTTCAAGCAATATAGGGCGAGTTCTACCCTGAGGAACCCAGTCTGCCTAGAATCAAAGTCAAAAACCTAGGTCGAAATTCAAAAAATCATATCTCTCTCAATACTAATCCAAAAGCATTATATGATATATGTATGGAAAGCCCTAGATGTCTAGTTTCATATAAAAATGGTTTCATCAAATTTAATCAACTGTAGGCAGAGCCGTACACTCTGTAGTACATACTGCCGAGGGTTTTTGGTTCTCCAGCTCCCCATCTCTTCCTATTTTCATTCTTTCTTACTTCTAATTCGGTTTTAACCAAACAAACAACTAATAACCAGCCACATATCATCATAATCATTCAATTTATACATCAAATATTGTGGAATTAATCCACCCTCAGCCAGCCAAGATCACATAATTGATGCAAGAATTAAACCTCTACCTTTGTTATAAGTGATTTTGCTTGAGTTTTGAGGGCTTGGATGAGCAAAGCTTGAGTAAGCTTGATGGTTGGCTAGAGTTATATGAGTAAAGAAGAGAAGAGAGCTGAATGAGAGGAGAAAGTGGAGCAGAAAATGGCTGAGGGAAAGGAGAGGAATTGTGTTATAAAGCATTGTGTGGTTGTTGGCTTTCTTGGATTTTGATTGGTTGAACACAAGAGGCTGAAATTCAGCCAGCCCTCCTTGTGTTTGTGGCCAAAGTGGCGCCACTTTTGGGTGCTATTGTGGCTGAGTAATCAGCCCTAGCTCATAGGGTTTGAAGCTTGTAATTCCATTGATTCAGTTCCGACAGTTTAAAATACCATAAACTTACCGATTTCCTTTAAATCGGTAAATCGGTTTCGTGAAAATTCTTATGAAATCTTCTATATTTCTAACCTAATTAACTTATACCTAATCTCAATTAGTTACTAATTAATTGATCCTAATTAATTATTTAACCGAATTTTAATTAATCTCAATTATTCGATAAAAATCGAACAATTGAACGAAAAATGATAAAAGAATTTCGGTGGATGTTACATTACCACCCTCCTTAAAAAAAATTTGTCCTCAAAATTTAGTACCTGAAAATAGTTCAGGACACTCTTTCCTCATGTCTGATTCCAGCTCCCAAGTGTAGTCTTCAGCATCTCCTTTTCCCCATGCTAACTTTACTAGCTACACAATCTTATTCCGAAGTTGTCTGGTACTTCTGTCTGCGATCCGTGCGAGTTGTACGCAGAAAGTAAGGTCCTCCTTTAACTGTATTGATTCAGGTTCATGGGAATGTGTAGGGTCAGGTTGATACTTTCTGTGTTGGGAGACATGAAAAACGTCATGGAGGTTTGATAGATGTGGAGGCAAAGCAACTCGGTATGCAACTGATCCAATTCGCTTCAAGATTTGGAAGGAACCAATAAAGCAAGGATTTAGCTTCTTGACTTTAACTGCTCTACCTATTCCTGTTGTAGGAGTAACGTTCAGAAATACGTGGTCTCCTTCCTGAAATTCCAGAGGTTTCCTCCGGGTATCCGCGTAACTCTTCTGGCAGCTCTGAGCGGCAAGCATCTTGCTCCGTATTTTCTTGATCTGCTCGGTGGTCTGCTCAACTAAATCAGGCTCCAATAGAGTTGATTCTCCTGTCTCATACCAGTACAAAGGAGATTGGCACTTTCGTCCATACAATGCTTCGTAAGGAGCTATGCCGATGCTAGCATGATAACTATTGTTGTATGCGAATTCGGCCAACGGTAAGTATCGGTCCCAATTCTCGTGTTGCTCTAATATATAAGCTCGTAGCATATCTTCTAAGGTTTGAATTGTCCTTTCAGTTTGGCCATTTGTTTGCGGGTGATATGCAGTACTTAAGCACAACTTCGCACCAAACGCCTTCTGTAGAGCCCCCCAAAATTGTGAGGTAAACCTCGGGTCTCGATCAAAGATAATAGTTGAAGGGGTACCATGTAGCCTGATAATTTCTTGAATATACCATTGCGCCAATTTCTCCAACGGGTAATTTGCTCGGATGGGTAGAAAATGAGCAAATTTGGTTAATCTATCCACAACGACCCATATAGCATCATATCCCGTTGACGTCCTTGGCAACCCCATTATAAAATCCATGGAAATACTCTCCCACTTCCACTCAGGGATTTCCAAGGGTTGTAATAATCTAGAAGGTTTCTAATGTTCCGCTTTCACCTTCTGACAGGTCAAGCATCTGCCCACGAAGTTTGCTACATTTGACTTCATGCCCGGCCACCAAAACATTTTCTTGAGGTCTTGATACATCTTAGTTATGCTAGGATGTACAGCGAATTCACCTCTATGCGCTTCTTCTAAGATTCTTGTTCGGAGATCGTTCCTTTTGGGAACACATACTCTATCATGACACCGCCAGATGCCCTCTTTATCTTGGGCAAATCCCGTTAGCTTCCCCAATTGCACGAGATTAATCGTATGCTGAAAATTAGCATCTTGCTGCTGTGCTCGCCGAATCTGGTCAACTATTGGTTATCTTAATTTGGTGTAACTGAAAGGTCTTGGGAGTTGTAAGGATCCCCAAATTAAGATTTCGGAAGCTTTCTATAAGTTCTATCTCTTTAATCATCATCCAGGCTATGGTCAATGATTTCCTGCTCAACGCATCCGCGACGATGTTTGCCTTACCTGGGTGGTATTGCAAGTCAAATTCGTAGTCTTTAAGGAGTTCCATCCATCTTCGTTGCCTCATATTTAATTCTTTCTGATCAAAGAGGTACTTCAAACTCTTATGATCAGAAAAGACCTCGAACCTCACTCCGTATGGGTGATGTCTCCATATCTTCAACGCAAATACTAATGCTGCTAACTCGAGGTCGTGAGTGGGATAATTCCTTTCATGTGGCTTTAATTGCCTGGAGGCATATGCAACCACGTTTCGAGCTTGCATCAACACACATCCTAATCCTTGCTTGGACGCATCACAGTAGACCTCAAAGGGTCCACGAGGGTCTGGTAAGGCCAACACTGGTGTCATAGTTAACCTTCTCTTCAAATCTTGAAAACTCTGTTCGCATTCCGGCGTCCACTCGAATGAGACATTCTTCCTGGTTAGCTTGGTCAAAGACAAGGCTATTCGAGAAAAATCCTTAACGAATCGCCTGTAATATCCAGCTAAGCCCAGAAAACTCCTGACTTCAGAGACTATGGTCGGCCTTTCCTAGTTTAGAACTGCTTCTACTTTACTAGGATCTACAGAGATTCCTCCAGAGGACACTACGTGGCCGAGAAATTTCACTTCCTTCATCCAAAATTCGCATTTGGATAATTTAGCATAGAGTTTCTTTTCTCTTAAAATTTGCAAAACTAGCCGCAAGTGTTCCGCATGCTCTTGCTCCGTCTTCGAGTAGACAAGTATGTCGTCGATGAAGACCATTACAAATTTGTCCAGATATGGGCGAAATATTCGATTCATGTAATCCATGAATACTACTGGTGCGTTTGTTAGTCCAAATGGCATCACGGTATACTCATAGTATCCGTAACGAGTTCAAAAAGCTGTTTTAGGGATATCTTGTTCCCGAACTCGAATTTGGTGATATCCGGAACGCAAGTCGATCTTGGAGAATACCGTTGCACCTTATAGTTGGTCCATAAGATCGTCAATCCTTGGCAGTGGATATTTATTCTTAATTGTCACTTTGTTCAGCTGCCTATAATCCACGCATAAGCGCATGCTTCCATCCTTTATTTTGACCAACAAGATCGGAGCCCCCCATGGCGATGCGCTTAGCCGTATGAATCCTTTTTCTAAAAGCTCTTCGATATGTTTTTTTAGTTCCGTCAGCTCCATAGGTGACATTCGATATGGAGCTAGAGATATTGGTCCCGCACCTAGAACCAACTCAATGATAAACTCAATCTCTCTCTTTAGAGGAAATTCAGGAATATCTTCTGGAAAAACATCCGGATATTCCTTAACAACCGAGATCTTTTCTAGTTCCTGCTCAGCTTCTGTCATATTAGCTGACAAGAGAACATATCCTTGATTCTTTGGCCCAAAAGAGTTCAGATAGAAGAGTGTTGCGGTCTGGGATTCAGAAAGTGAGACAGAGGGGAGTACCACTATCTTATCAAAGCAATTGAGTATAACTCGATTGGCAGAAAGCCAATCCATGCCCAGAATTACGTTAAGGCCAGACAGAGGGAGGCAAATCAAATTAGCGGCAAAGGTCCTACCCTCAATTCGAAGAGGAACATTGATACATATTTGACTAGTTCTAATAGGCCCATTGGTAGGAGTAGAAACCAATAGATCATAAGGTAATTCAGAAATTGGTAATTACAAAGCAGCCACACAGCTATGAGAAATAAACGAATGTGAAGCACCCGAATTATAGAGTACAGTTAGAGTCTCACCATCCACGTCACAGGTGCCTTGGATTAGTCCTTCCGACTTATCAACTTCTTCTGCGCTCATTATAAAGACCCATCCTTGACGTTGGGGTCGAGGCGGCTGTGATGGCTGTGATGGATTCCTGGTTGGACACCCATAAATTTTGTGGCCTGGCTTGCCACATCCGTAGCAAACATTCTGGCCTGCCAAACACGATCGATCACCATGATTCTTACCGCATTTTGTGCAAGTTGGATTTGGAAAAGGCCTTTGGGGCTGCTTGCCTTTGTTGCCTGCCGATGGAAATCTCCGTTGTTGTTGTACATTGGGCTTGAATCTTGGGCCCTGTGGGGCTAACCCCCTCTTGAAATTTCCACCAGATGCCCGGGCTGTAGCTAATTTCAGGTTGCAATCCTCCACAAGCCGGCATTTGTTCACCAACGTAGGGAAATCCCTAATTTCCATTGGCCCTATCGTGGTAAGAATGTCCTCTCGTAACCCTCCTTCAAATTTAACGCACTTCCAGGCTTCGTCTGGATTCCTCTAGTAAATTGTGGAAAATTTACACAGCTCTTCGAACTTGGCAATGTATTCAGGTATCGTTCAGTTTACCTGACGGAGTTGCATAAACTCAAGTTCCTTAGCATTTCGAACAGAAGCCGGAAAGTACTTCTAGTAAAATACATCCCTAAACATCGTCCAGATGATTGCCATCTGAGATTCTTCGAACAATCTTCGTACGCCGTTCCACCAAAACCCGACGTCTGCTTCGAGCATGTAATTGGTGAAGGTCACCTTTTGATGATCTGAGCAATCCAGGACAGAGAAAATCTTCTCCATAGCTTTGACCCATTTGTCAGCTTTATCCAGATTATACGCCCTCGAAAACTAGGCAGATTCACTTTCCTGAACTCAGCAAACTTGAGATAGTCCAAGTCAACTCCTGGGCTGTGAAGGTTCCCTCCATAGCTTGCTTCAGGTCGTCTGCCTAGCTGTCCCATCATCTGGTGAGCTGCTGCGGCTTGCTCCCGCATTGCGTGAGCCATTTCCCGCATTGTGGCCATAAGGTCATTCGGGTCCTCTTGAGCTAGCTCTGCACGTGGCCTGCCTCGCCTTCCGAAAGCCATTAAGTTCTAAGCACACAAAACAAAAGTTATTGAGTTGATCAAGCTCAATACTAAGTCTAATGTACTAGTAAATAACAGCTCACACGGTCAGGCACTTCATACACATGCACAACTATATCTCAACCATACAGGCAAGATCTAGTGCACGTTATCAGCTAAAGGTACAGAATATGCGCGAAGCATAGTCAGTCCAATCCTCAGGCCTTAACTAGGATGAACTGCTCTGATACCAAAAATGTAACACCCTACTAATTTAATGTTATGCTTAATTCATAGCATGAAATCAAGTAGATTGTGTTACCGTAATACTGCTCTACTTACCTTTCATGATTCGTGTTTCCTCTCTTCATCATATATATATATATATATATATATGTATATTTTTTTTTTATCAGATGAAATAGCGCGCTGCTATACCAAGACAAAATGAATTTAACAAAATATCTTAAAAGATAAGAACAATACAATAACATTAACTGTATACAGGTATATATATATATATATATATATATATATATATATATATATATCAGAAGCCACTGCTTTAGTTTCTGTACAAAGTTTCTAAGTAGAATACATAAGTGGGCCGACGAACCAAAAAGACAATAACGCCCGTAATCAGTCAAAAAGATCCTATGGTCCTCAGAGGACATTTCTTAACCTACTGCTAATCCTACTGTCAAGTCTATGGCCTGGAGCTACGTGCTGTCAAAAGAAGGTCATGTTGTACAACATCTCCTGCTGGCTGAGCTACTCTGTCAGATAGCTGTTAGCCATGTCAGGCCCGGCTGGAGAATACTCTGCGCTGGGTCCCGTGGAGGAAGAGGGTGACGAGCCGGTGGCCTCGGAAGGGTCACTCTCCGAACTAAGTGGGATATTTGGAACTGCCTGCGGTGGTGACTTCGGTGCAGGGTCAGCAGGAGCTGGAGGTGGGTGCGCCATCTGCAGCGGGATAGCAATGTAAGGAGGCGCAGAGTCAAAAATAGGATGATGTAAAGGGACAACAAAGTTCCCATTGCTAAATAAGTAAAGGCGGAAGTTATAAGAACTGGCTATATATAGAGAATCCAACTCTAGATCATGGTGAAGCTGTAAATCTGGGATTTCAATGAAGAGGGTAGCCGTGGAGTCCATCACCAACGTCTGAGAATGATGTGGGAAATACAGAACAAGGTGAGAATTTAAAGAAATTCTCAGTAGGGTTTGGCCATAGAGGTTATCTGACGTCACATACATTCTCAGTTGCATCGGGTTTTATTTAATTATAAAAACATGTGTTCAAACTAGACTATCCGTTTTTAATGAGTTTAAGAAAATATCTAGTCCGAGGCAAGGTTCAGTTTTACTTTAGGTGGTACAAGAAACAAAGTAGAATTGCTAATAATAATTCACAGAATAGTAAACAGAATAAATGAATAACGGCAATTAATAAACATAATAGGCACTGCATCCATCCTGACACAATTTATTTCATGAAATCATGCGTTCATTTAATCATGCAGACTTAATCATGAACTTTTCTTCATAAGCTTCCCCATCACTTTTCCTCATTTTCCATCTCTTAGTCCCCTAGGAGTTCTTAGCCATTTAGACCCCTGGGTAATAGTCTGCTTTTCAAGATCGAGCTCGTTCCTATACAGGAATGCCGGGTTTACTTTCCCCGAACCTTCCCACCAATCTATTCCCCTTAACTTCTTATCCGGGGCTGGCCCAAGTAGCATGGAACTTTCATAGTAATATAATTCTTATCATAACTTTCATGGCTTACTTGAAATTGCATATGCATTAACATGTTATTCATAACTTATACTTGGATTCTACCGAGATTTCGGCATCATAACGGAACATGTCCGCTTCTCCATGAATAGTGCCAACACACCAGAATACCAATTTATCACAAAAGTCACAACATTACACACATATTTCAATATTGGACTCATAATAACATTAAACTCATCAAGGCAGAGTTTCTGCCTCAGCATAGTCAACCAACCCGATTTTTATAATTCAAGCCATAATTTCTATTTAACTCATTGGACCTCAAATTTGGGTATGTTAAATTGTTATGTGTCTATTTTCTAACCTCTTTGGTCCCATCTAATTTTGATATCTATAGCTCAAGATATTTAGAGTTTATCCCGGCCTACCCAGTGGCTGGCCAGAATCAGACACCTAAAAGTAAAATTCCACTAAAAATCGAAAACTGAATCAAATCATGCAAAATTGGTCTCATATTAAAGATAACAGGGCAAAGTTTCTTTTACAAAAAGTTCCATTCCATTTGATTTAGTAGGGCTCGAGTTATAAGCCCCGAATTCTGACCTTTCTAAACTGCTCTGTTCTGGCCCAGTTTGGACATAGGGTAATTTTCTTGACTCACTGGGAGCAAACGGAACATTATGTAATTCTGAAATTTTTGTGGGATATTCTCCTATGTGTAAGCTTTCTAACAAAGTTATTTTCATAAAATTTCAAGTAGTATAGGGCGAGTTCTACCCTGAGGAACCCTATCTGACCAGAATCAAAGTTAGAAACCTAGGTTGAAATTCAAAAAATTATATCTCTCTCAATACTAATCCAAAAGCCTTATATTATATATGTATGGAAAGCCCTAGATGTCTAGTTTCATATAAAAATGGTTTCATTAAATGTAATCTACTGTAGTTGGAGCCGTACACTCCACCGTATGGACTACCGAGGGTTTTTGGTTCTCTAGCTCCCCATCTCTTCCTATTTTCATTCTTTCTTACTTCTAATTCGGTTTTAACCAAACAAACAACCAATAACCAGCCACATATCATCATAATCATTTAATTTATACATCAAAGATTGTGGAATTAATCCACCCTTAGCCAACCAAGATCACAAAATTGATGCAAGAATTAAACCTCTACCTTTGTTATAAGTGATTTTGCTTGAGTTTTGAGGGCTTGGATGAGCAAAGCTTGAGTAGGCTTGATGGTTGGCTGGAGTTATATGAGTAAAGAAGAGGAGAAGAGAGCTGAATGAGAGTAGAAAGTGGCGCAAAAAATGGCTGAGGGAAAGGAGAGGAATTGTGTTATAAAGCATTGTGTGGTTGTTGGCTTTCTTGGATTTTGATTGGTTGAACACAAGAGGCTGAAATTCAGCCAGCCCTCCTTGTGTTTGTGGCCAAAGTGGCGCCACTTTTGGGTGCTATTGTGGCTGAGTAATCAGCCCTAGCTCATAGGTTTTGAAGCTTGTAATTCCATTGGTTCGGTTCCGACAGTTTAAAATACCGAAAACTTACTGATTTCCTTTAAATCGGTAAATTGGTTTCGTGAAAATTCTTATGAAATCTTCTATATTTCTAACCTAATTAACTTATACCGAATCTCAATTAGTTGCTAGTTAGTTGATCCTAATTAATTATTTAACCGAATTTTAATTAATCCCAATTATTTGATAAAAACTGAACAATTGAACGAAAAACGATAAAAGAATTTCGGTGGATGTTACAACTTTCACTTATTCATGTAAGCAAGGATGATTTAAGAATGACAAGAAATATATGAATGAATGCATATAGCATATACATGTATGATTATGTCCAAAGAAGAATAAAAATTATGAGAACTTATGAGAAAGACGTACCGAGCTACCACATGAGGCATGGTAAGACCCAGCTAGCGTGAACCAAAGCGGTACTGTCTAAGACTTGGGCCAGCCCCTAAACAGATTTAAGGGGAATAAGTCGGTAGGAGCGTCGGGGAAAGTAAACCCGACCATCTTGTATCGGAACGAGTTCGGTCCTGAAAAGCAGGCTATTACCCAGAGATAAGAAATGCCATTCACGTCTAGGGGACCAAGTATAGAGGAAAATAAGAAAGTACAGACACCCTATGGACGGCGATACGTAACGCCTAGGTGTGTCAAGTAAGGAAAATAAATAAAAGCATAAGTGCATAGCATAATTTCATGATGAGCAAGTGCATCTAGAAGTTATCTACATCCCATCTATGAATGCTATTCCGCTATTGCTTATTTTACTTTGAATATATGCATCTCATTTAATTGTCCTTCATATTATTATGTTGAGGGTTGAGATTCTTTCTGTATTTAACAAGTGTATGATAAAATGAACCTACTTCAGAATGGATGTTTTTGAATTCTCTAAAATGAAATCTATAGTTCATATAGCATGATCAGTTTTTCTTGAATAAACCAAAGCAGCTAGAACTACAATGATGACATGGAATGCCAAGTAAGAATCCTACCGAGAATATAGAATTCTCGTCCATATATGGGTTTCTGTATCATCTCTAGATAGCCCAGAAGGTCTTGAAGCGAATCAACTTAGAGAAGCACGATCGAGACTGGACTAGCTACTGAAGAAAATTTTGTGTATATGCATAAATCTGTGTTTATAATTGCTAGTGTTTGACAGGTTATCTAGTTACCATTGTATCCGTGGGATGTAATAGAATGCTGTATTATTTTTTGTTGATAATAAGACGAATAATAAGTCAAGTTCTGTTTAATTAATTATAACAACTCCTAATGAGATAATATGACTTAAGCATAATATCTGTAACATCCACCGTTTTTCGCCTAATTATTCGGTTTTATCGAATAATTGAGATTAATTAAAATTCGGTTAAACAATTATTTAGAATCAATTGATTAGCAATTACTTGAGTTTAGATATAAGAGAATTAAGTTAGAAGTATAGAAGGTTTCATAAGAATTTTCACGAAACCGATTTACCGATTTAAAGAAAATCGGTAAGTTTACGGTATTTTAAACTGTCGGAACCGGACCAATAGAATTACAAACTCTAAACCCTATTTTGAGTGGCTGATAACTCAGCCACTTACCACCCCAAAGTGGAGCAACAAAGGCCACATTCCATGAAGAAGCTTGGCTGAATTTCAGCCAAGCACTTTAGACCAATCAAATTGCAAGAAGGAAGCCACCTAAACATCCCTATGTGATCAGAATTTTTCAGCTCCTTTTCACCCAATTCTGACCCATTCTCTACGCTACTTTCTCTCCTCTCATTCAGCTCTCTTTCTCTCTTCCTCACACACCAAAAACTGAAGCAAACTCCAGCCTTGTTCATCCAAGCTTCAAGAATCCAGCACAAACACTTGGATCAAAGGTAGGAGTTTCAATTCCTGCATCAAATCCATGGACTTGGCTGGCTGGGCTTGAATTATTTTCACCTTCCTTGATGTATTAAATGAATGTTCATGATGATGTGCGATTGGTTTTGGGCTGTTGGTTTGATTCAAACCGAAGTGGAAGCAAGAAACCATGAAAATAGAAAGAGTTGATGGGTTAGAGAATCAAAAACCCCTCGGCAGTCCGTACGGTGGAGTGTACAGTTCCGCCTACAGCTGATCAAATTTGATGAAAATAATTTTAAATGAAACTAGACATCCAGGGCTTTCCATAGATATATATATATAAGTCTTTTGGATTAGTATTGAGGGAGTTATGAATTTTTGAACTTCGACCTAGGGTTTTGACTCTGGCTCCAGGCTGATTAGGTTGTTTAGGATAGAACTCGACCTATACTAATTGAAAATGAGTGAAACTAACTTTGTTAGAAAGCTTACACATAGGAGAATGTCCCATAAAAATTTCAGAATTAGATAAGGTCCCAGTTGCTCCCAGTGATCCAAGAAAGTGGCCCTATGTCCAAACTGGGCCAGAATAGGGTAGTTTAGGAAGGTCAGAATTCGGGGCTTATAACTAGAGCCCTACTAAGCCAAATGAAACGGAACTTTTTGCAAATGAGACTTTACCCTGTTAAATTTAATATGAGTCTAATTTTGCATGATTTGAGTCAGTTTTCGATTTTTAGTGGATTTTTACTTTTAGTTGCCTGATTCTGGCTAGCCATTGGGCAGACCGGGTAAAACCTGAATATCTATAATTATACACATCAAAATGAGATGGGAATAAAAGGGTTAGAATCTAGACATATGAGACTATGACATATCCAAAAATTAGATTTAAATGAATTGAATTGAATGAGAAATGAGGCACACCAAATTCAGGCAGAACAGAGGAGGTTAAATTGAAACTCTATTGATGTTTAAATTGAAATTGTTGATTGAGATTATCAATGTACATGTATAATTGAGATTGTTGAATGATGTTATGAATGTACATGTATAATTGTTGCTCTATACTGAAATTGTAAGTGTATAAATGCACTGGTTAGCTGGCACTATTCATGGGGAAGCGGACACGTTCCGTCATGCTGGCGAAATTTCGGTAGAACCCCTGCACGAGTTATGAATTACATGTTAATACATATGCAATTTCAAGTAAATCATGAAAGTTATGATAAGGATTATGTCACTATGAAAGTTCCATGCTACTTGGGCCAGCCCCGGATAAGAAGTTAAGGGGAATAGATCGGTGGGAACGTCGGGGAAAGTAAACCCAGCAATTCCTGTATAGGAACGAGCTCGATCCTGAAAAGCAGACTATTACCCAGGAGTCTAAATGGCCAAGAACTCCCAAGACCAAGAGATGGAAAAATGATGAAAGGAAATGAAAAGTTTATGAAGGAAAGTTCAAGTATGAGTTTGCATAATTACATGAATGCATGATTACATGGCATGATTATTTCAGGATGTTTATAGTTTGTCTGTTATATTTACGCATTCATCAGATGTTTATTTGTTATGCTCATTATCCTATGTTTTACTGTTAGTAGCCTATTCTGTTTCTTATGCTATCTAAAGTAAAACTGAACCTTGCGTCGGACCAGATGTTTTATTGAACTCATTAAAATGGTTAGTTTAGTTTGAACACATATTTTTATAATTAAATAAAACCCGAGGCAACTGAGAATGAATGTGGCATCAATCAAACACCACACGTGGACCCTACTGAGAATTTCCTTAAATTCTCACCCCATGTTATATTTCCGCATCATTCTCAGACGTTGGTGAAGAGCTCAACGGCCACTCTCTTCACTGAGATCCCAGACCTACAGCTTCACCAGAACTCTGAGTTGGACTTGTTGGACAGAGCCTGCCCCTACTATTTCTGCCTCCGCTTTTTAGTAATAGGGATTTTGCTGTCTCTTTATTTCCTCTATTTCTTTAATCTATATACAAATATAGACGGAAGCGTTGGCTTCTGACATACATATGTACATAAACAGCTAATAATATATCACTTATCAGTATCTTTTCTGTTATGTTACATTAAACTTTATTACGTTATATAAGGCAATTCCCATTTATTAAATAACAGCGTGCCGTTTCGTCTGTTTTATGATGTGATACTGATTACAAAAGATAAGCAGAGTGTTAACATAATAACACAGACTACCTAATTTCATGCTATGACTTAAGCATAACATTAAATTAGTAGGGTGTTACAATATCAATTTGGGAGGACGTTACAATATTAGTTTCAAGCATTTAGATAATCAGATTTCAAACATCATTTGATAACAATACAATAAATTCTTAAACTAAATTGGAGCATCGGAGAGCAAATTCTCAAAATACTTGTCCCACTTGTGGATGTATAGAACTAGATAACATAATAATAATATAAGCGGCTTTAAAAGTTCGGTTAGAAAATGAGTAGCTGCCAAAACATCTATTTTGGAAAATAATAACAGAAAACAAGTTATAAATATACTATCACTCACAGACTGAACTAAGAAGTGGTGGTCGAAGACTATGGCATCTCAGAGTCTTGGTCGCTACCCAAGGGAATCTAGCACCAAAAATGTCACCATTCATATGTCAATTAGCCTGTAGAGCCATGAGTTAATCCAAGATACCTCAGAACACAAAACCCCCATATTCCTTATCCCGAGGTTTCACCAACTTATCTCAAGATCAAAATCTATAAAGAACAATTAACTAACTAAAACATATGGTGCTAGTTAGTATTAAATTAGTTTAGTAAGATTACTTTACCTGTTGCACCATATAAGTTTATAATTTATACTATCCACTAACCAATATAACATTATCAAGAGTCAAAATAATACTTACAAGCCATTCCAACTAAATCCATATACATTACCCCAATTAATTAAACTATCTCATACTTAGCAACATAGCAATTCCATCCAACTTTAGTCAAAACAAATTCTAGCAACTTATTCTCTTCCGATCATAAAACTTAGTAAACATAACAACCTGGTGTTGTGACTCAACCCAAATTCAAGTAAAGAACTCACTCACGAGAACATTAATACTAAAATACTCACCAGTAGCTATGAGTTTAGAGAGTCAAAACAAGATCCCCAGCTACCATGGTGAAAATGCCAAAGTGGAAGGGAAGCAAACTATAGTAGAGAGAGAAGAAATTGCAGTAGAGAAAGACAAGCAAAACCATGATAGGGGGAATGGTAAAACCATGATGGAGAAGAGTAGAACCGCAGTAGAGCAAGAGCAGAATTGAGGGGAAGGCAAGCTGAGCAAGGCCACAATGGGTGAGGGTGGTAGAGGAATGATAGTCGACGATGGTGAGTGAGAGAGAGCGTACCAATGAAGGAGTGAGAGTGAAAAATTGAGAAAGGAAGAGAACAATGAGAGAGTGAAGGAATAAAGAGCATTCAAGAAGAATGGAGAAAGGAAAAAATAGAGGGGTTTAAAGTTCACCCTACCACTTAAGGTCTTGGTGGTCCTTCCTTCTTTTCTTCCAGTTTTAAAACAATATTCACCTAATTTGAGTTAAATTCCTTTACCGTTATATAATTTAAAGCGAATAGAGAAATGCCCCAAAGACTTAAGTTATGCCAAAATTTTAAAATTATTGTTACTAATGTTTATTTTAAACTAGGGTATTAGAAATATAATTTTCATAATAATATAATTGAGACAAAGAAGTCAAGATAATTGACACAAAAGTCTTGGTTATAATTAAGTCTTTGTCAAAAAAAAAATAGTAATACAATAAAAAATAGTAATTAACATAGTTGTTGAAGAATGATAGTATGCAAATACACAGCTAAACTAAGTGAATATAAAGAAGGGGATGGGGATGCTGGAGTGCAGAGAAAGATGTGTATGAAAAAGTGAAGGAGTAAAAGTGTGGGTATGTGCTATGGAAGAGAGAGAGAGAGTAGTTATGCGCTTGTTAAGGAGTGAAAAAGTGACGCAAAAAAATGGAAGGAGAAAGAGAAGAAAATAAAAGAGGGAGATAGAAAAGAGGAAGAAGAAGAAGAAGAAGGAAAGAAACGAGGCAATAGACAAGGGAGGAAAGAAACTTAGTGTGCATACATTATTTTCTATTGTCTATAATAATTAAAGGTAGATAATAAAATTATTGTGAAATTAAATCACAGATACATTTACTTATTGCAAGTTATCTTATTTAATGTTTCTTTGTATTCATTACTATTTGCTATTACATTTTATTTTTCCAAGTTATTTTATTTAATGTTCTTTTATATTATTGCTAATTGTTATTTATTATTCCAGTTTAGTTATGGTTCCAAATTATTTTATTTATTGTTCTTTTACACTTCTTCCGTTTCAATATAGCTGTCAGTTGTCCAAAGTGGTACATTTGAAAATCAATATATCTACATATTATATCCAGATACATTGATTTTTAAATGTACAACTTTGGTCCAACTGACAGTTATATTGAAACGAATAGAGTATTAAAGTTGCTTATTATTATTACAATTTATTTATTGTTCCAAGCTATTTATCTATTATTTCTTTATATTAAATTTACTTATTATGTATTGCAATTTATTTGTTATTCGAAGTTATGTTATTTAATGTTTATTATTATTATTATATTGTTTATATAATGATATATGACTTTGAGTTGTTAAATTTTAATGATAATTTTTAGAAGGAATCAATATTAAGAGTAAAATATTATATTTGACCATAAGTAAAATTTATTGCACATAAATTTGAGCTATTAAATTATCTATACCTTTGCTTGAAATTTTATACATTGACTTATGAATGGTATGATGACTTTTAACTTATGGATATTACTATGATTCTATAAGGACTATTGCAAGGACATGATTGTTATGTGCTAAAATATGCAATGATGACAAAGACAGACTCGTGGACCATAACGAGAAAGCTTAAAAGAAATTAAATAAAAATAATCTTGAATTAAGATCGCATTGAAATTAACATTCAAATTTGACAGCTCTATATTTTGAGAAATTTTACTGGGATAATACGTTATTTATTTTACTCAAGCTTATATTATTTCAGTTCTTGTACATTTTAATTATTTTAAGTTTATGAATTAATTTATATTTTTTACACTTTATTTAATTTATTTTATACTTAATTTTACATTTTATTATATAATTTATTATGTGATGAATTTATATTATTCAAGTTTATTATTTATTTTATGTTATTTGAGTCTTTTATTTAAAGTTATATTTATTGTTTAAGTTTATGCATCTTTAGATTCAATGAGAAATCATGCATAATGACAAGTAAATAATTTAAAAAGAAGACATTAATTTAAGATTTGCCGCTAACCACAAAGGAGGTAAAGGGATAGATGTAAGATCTTTTTATATTACCTGCTTTGGTTAATATGATGTAAAAGTCTTGCTTTGTGGTTATGATGTTATAAGTAATACTAGAGAATGAGAATTCCCTAAGAGAAGGCCTTCGAATATGTGTAAAATAAGCAGACCAAAAAAAGTGGAAATTAAAGCAAAAAGAGTACAATCCTATCATTGCTTGCTGCATTTTCCATTGCATAGCATATATTTTAGCATTCATTGCTCATAATATTATAAAGTATTATTTACTTATGAGTAAGTTGATATAATTATGATATAGTAGTCATGTGAATTTTCTTACTAAGACACGGCTGGAATTACTTAGTTCAAATGCTTTAGGACTTTTCGTTATCTACTAAGAATTTTCAATTATCATTCTTGCCACGACCCTTCTCAAGCCGTGACCGGCACATAGGGCATACTCATTCCCTAGGAAGCCTAAAACTCTAACAAATAATTTTTTTTTTTAAAAGCTTACAGAGTTTCCCCTAAAACTTGGACATTCCCAATTATTTAAAACCTCCAAAGATTATCTAGATAACCCAACACAGTTCAAATATAAGTACATATGCATACATATAAAGTTTAGAAACCTTTGCATAAACCAAGCTACCAAAAGAGTTGTGTAGCTAAAGTAAACCCAACAAAATTATACATATTTACTTCTAAAAGCCAAAATGAAAGAATTAGCTTGATACAATACAATTAATAACCTACCCCAGACCCTGCCTATAGTTCATGGAGCCATATAAAATCATAAGCCATACTTGACTATGCAAAAGATAATCCAAAAGAAATGCCAAGGCCTTTCAAGTGGGCTCATCAAAATGGAATATAAGCAGAAATCCTATTGCACAGGAAGGATAGAACCCACCTCAACGGCTGAATCTGAAATAGATAAGGAAACCACGAGATGAGTTATAAAACTCAGTGAGAAACAATATATTTATAGATCACATGAGACAAGCTTAAAAGTTCCAAAAACATACTTTAAATTAGGTATAATGATGAAATACTTCTCATAATAGAAAAGATAAATAATTATTATCATATTCAAATGAAACTCTAGGGAGGATTCTACTCCAAAAATAATTTCCTGATTTGGGGGGCCCTCACGACCTGACCCTATCAGTAACTAATCTGTCTCACATCTGGGCTTGTCCAACATGGCTATAACTTCCAAACGTGTCGGCCCAACACGTCAGGCTAGCGATTACCTTGCTAGTTGGGTTATTCGAGGTGCACCAAGGCTAATGTTATTGCCATTAGCAAACCGATCTCTGTTATAGCTTCCTCCCTTCAGGAAAACTTTACTTCTTTCTAAATAACTTGTCTACATAACTGCTCTTATCTTATTCAAATGCTTCTTGCTTATAACTTTATGAATATGCTTAAGTCTCAATAAAAATTTCATATGAATCCATAAGTACAATAGTATATTCATTGTATCTTGTCTCATGCCCAACATGCATAATATCAGTTATAACATAACTTAATAACTAGAAAATAGGATTTCCATGCATGAATATATATAAAAAATTTCTCTAAATCTTGGAAATAAATCGATGTACATTCTTTTAAGGTAATCAGAAATATAATTACATCTATACATACAATTTTACCTAAATGTTCATCTATAAATATATTATCCACTCACCACCATGACCCCAAAGCAAAAGTTCAAGTGGGTGATGCCCCGATCCAACTGGAAACTCTCGAGAAGAGTTCAAAGTTACAAAACATATCAAACTAACATAAATAAACTTCTATGAACCAAACCTAACTCCAATCAATATCCAAATTCCAAAATCCCTAGTCTATGAAACCCACACCCACACCATAAGAATCCAAACTCTACCCTATGGAATAGACAATCAATCTATAGCTAAATAGAGACAAAAATATATCTAACATTTACCTCAAAGCTTTAGAAGGAAGATTGGAGCAAAGGTGAGTGGTGGATCTCCTCCACTCTTCACTTTCTCTCACTACTAGAGGAGAGAGAGAGAAGCTTAAGGAAGAAGATTGTAATACCCAAATCAAAGATTAAGTGTTAGAGAGGAAAATTTCAAGTTTGTCTGAATTATGTATTTTGGTATGATCTTTTATATTGGTATTATTGAATATTGGGAAGTTATTGGAATGGAAAAAGGCTTAAATTTTGCTTTAAAAAAAATTCTGGAGAGCTAGCGCTCAGGCGCCTGCTTTGGGCGCTTGAGCACCAGCTTTGCTGTATGGATGAGTTTCAGGTGGTTAGGCACTCAGGCACCAAAAAGTGGCACTCGAGCGCCAACTGCAAGATGGAGTCTTTGTAGTTTCAGGCGGTTGGGCACTCGAGCGCCAAACGTCAGAATTAAAAATTGGATGTTTCCAGTTGTTGGGTACTCAGGCGCCCGGAAGTGGGCACTCGAGCACCCACTGTCCGATTTTAAAATGGGGATTTCGACCCCCCATCCTTATTTGCCCCAAATCTCTCCCATTTGATCTTTCTCCCTAGGGTTCTTCAACCCTTGTATCCTCCATATATTCATCACATTTTCCCTCTAGATTTTCTCTCAAAAATCCATCCTTTCACTCCTTTACCATCACTTTCACCATCATCTTCTTCCTTGAGCTCTCTCTTTCCTCTTGATGTGAGAGAAAGTGAAGGGTGGAGAAGACCTACCACTTTTCTTTTGTTTCAATCTTTCTTCCAAGGTTTGACGTAAATTCTTGATGCTTTCTATCTCCTTATGACTATGGGTTAATTATCTATTCCATAGATTAGATTGGAGTAAAAGGGGTTTAGGTTTTAAATTGGGGATTTTGAGTTTGGGAGTGGCTTGAAGTTAAGTTTTGCTCCTAAAAGTTAATTTATGTTAGTTTGGTATGTTTTGTAGCTTTAAACTCTTTCTAGGAGGTTCCAGTTGGCTCAAAGGCACTACCTACTTGAGCTCTTGACTTGGAATCTTGGTTGAAAGTAGTGTACCTATAACCCATTTTTCTCTAATTTTTAAAGTATGCTTGGAATGTATTTCACTAAATTATGATGGAATATGATCAATTACTTATCCTATGTTTATGAAGTTCTTGAAAGCAATTATGTTAGTTAAGTACATATATATATATATATGGGACAAGCTAACTTGAAAGTTGATTTCCAGTATTTGAGTAATTTGATAGAAAAGATGAAGTTTCATGTTTTTAGAACTTGTAATGCTTTAAAACTAGTTTGAATTTAGAAATGTTTTAAAGAAAGGAAATGTGTTTCCAAGTAATCTAAGCCAATGACTCACATGAGGCATGGTGAAGACCTAGCAAGTGTGAGTGCCTTCCTAAGTGGAGGAAACTGTAACAGAAACTGTTTGCTAATGGCAGTAGCATTAGCCTTGGTGCACCTCAAATAACCCAACTAACAGGGTGATTGCTAGCCCGACATGTTTGGAAGACATATACACGCACAGGTATGAAGTTACCTTTTACTGCTGGGGTTAGACCACAAGGTCACCCAGTCAGACAGCTATTTTCTAAAATAGGATCCTCCTTTAAGTTTTATCATGACATTGAAGCAAGTAATTATTCTTTATATTTTGAGAAGTATTTCTATCTGATGTAATTATGTTTAAAATTCCTGTTTACTAGTTGAAACTGTATTATGTTGATGCTGAACAATATAAGTACGAGATAAGATTTGATAACTATATTTGTTGAATTTTATTATGTATTTGAAGTCATGAGTAAGAATGCATATGAATTGATATAAAGAAGTTTATATTCAACTAAATTGAAAAGTGCTCTAATGAGCTATAGAGAGTTCAAAGATAGATCAAATATCATATATGTTTTACCAAAAATTTTATGGCATTTTGATATATAGACAAAGTACTTTACTTGAGAACTAATGTATGAGGTTTTGATAAAGTTATATTTTTGTTAAAAGCTTACGTTCAAGCTTGTCCTACTCCTGTTATAGGTATATTATCCCTCACCGAATCTATATGACTCACTCCTTTTTCCTTTCCATGTTTTTAGACAGGTGCAAGCTCATGTTCAAACTTTAATAGTCAGCCAGAGGTGTTGGACTCTTAGTCAATCCACACTTTGTTTGTGTGGTTCCAGAGATTGTTGTATTTGCGAAGTATATTCTTGAATGTAATTGTATAGTTTTCAGTAACACTCCATTGGCCTACAGGCAGGGTCCTTCCTATGTTGGTCTTGCATAGTAGTAATTGTATAATTGTTTTTATTTATGAATAGTTGAATCTTAATGATGATGGATATGTATACATATTTTTATAAGCATGTAAATGTTTTAAACTCCTATGATGTGTGCTATGGGGTGCATTCTAAGAATACCTAGATCCCCAATGATTTTTCATATTTGTATGTTTTATACAGGGCAAAGATCCTTATTTGGAAATGACCCTAAATATAAAGGAGACTCTGCCTGATTTTTTTTTTAGACAAAGATCTTATGTAGGCTTCCTGGAGACCTGTCCCTGTGCGCCAGTCACGTCCTGGGTTGAGTCGTGACAAAGATAATGGTGGGGATGATGAAGAGGAAGTAAAATGATGGATTTTTGTGAGTAAAATTAGAGGGAAAGGTGATAGGATTAGGGAAATCACAAAGGGTTGAAGAACCTTAGAGGGATATCAAAGAGAGAGAGAGAGCTTTGGACCAAAATGGGGATGGGGGGTCGAATTTCATCTAATATAATCAGACAGTGGGCACTTGGGCAGCCATTTCTTGCGCCTGGGCGCCCAACAACCTGAAACACTCAATTCTGAACTCCCCACGGGTGCCTAGGCGGTCCCCTTCTGGCTCCTAGGCACCCAAACCACTAAAACCCAATTGTTGTCAACACTGCTAGCATCTAAGCGCTAGCACCCTGAATTTTTTTTTTCACACATCTTTTTAAGCATATTTCTAATCCAATAACTTCTAAATATTCAAAAATACTAATCTAAAAGATCATACAAAATCCTAAGGCATGACAATTCTATTTTTGACAATTTCAAATTAGTTAAGTAATACCTTAGAGGAAAGCAAGCTCCTCCAACTTCTAGAAACATATGGAGTAGTATTTAAATAAATTATAATTTCTTTATTTGGGCTAAAAGTATTTAGCCTATGACTATCAGAACTTTACTTTTACTTGTGAACATTTTAATATATTTATATATATTAATATTTAACCTAGAACTTCCTGTGTAAATTTGTGCCACTAGCTTTAATATGAGTGAGCATTACAATTCTTTATATACAATATTAACTAATAATTTTTATTTTTATATACATTAATATTATAAAATTAATAGCTGAGAAAATGCTTAATTTTTATTTTTGAAAAAGTAATTATTATATATTATTATTACTATTAATAGTTTATTCTCTTAATATAATAATCATTTAAAAATTATATATATATATATATATATGAATATTTTATATTATTATAGGCCAAATATATATTATTTCATTAAAATAATTATTATATATTATTAATAAAGTGTATTTTAGTTTTTTTAAAACAAAGAATAAACATGAAATAATAGAAAGTTAATGGAAAACTTGAAAATGGATTAACATGTAACTTATGCTAATTTTTCCGGGAAGAGGAGTGTAAATTTTAAAATAGAAGGGAGAAGAGCGTAATAAAGTCATCTCTCAAGGAATGAGATTATATTTTACTCAATCATTTTCAAAATTGTCACAACCCACCCCGAAGCTATGACCGACGCTTTGAGGAAACAAACCTCTAGCAAGCCTATACTGATTAATTTTATAGAAAAACTAACAAAGCTTTCCCTCTTTTTCTTACTTCCCCAAATTAGCCATCCACCAAACACAAAATTTGAGGCTCTTAGAGTACTCTCTATTATTTAACATATATATGAATGAGAATACAACCTCAGAGCTACAAATATTAAATATAAATATCCTAATAGAATGACTAGGTCGTAGGACTTGCCTGTGGATCATGGAGCAACTATAAAAAGTTGAAGGAACTGAGTCAGGTGATGCTACGCAAGAGTCTGAAACAGGAAGGGAAAGTGGGTGAGTCCAACTAAGTCAGTGAAAGACTACTTAACAATTGCAACTAATGAAAAACTACTTAACTTTAAATAAAAGCATCACAGCTTAAACGTGTTTGAATCACAGAAACGAATAAATATAAGAGCACTGGTGAGCTTGCCAAATCTTTCATCTTAATTTTAATCGATGCAACTTCTAAACATAGGTTGTCTAGCAGTGGTGCTTGGTGCACAGTGTAAAACTTAAGTCATTAATTAATCACATCTATGGACTCCATTTATCAAAGCTCGCTGAGCACGGAGTCAATGTATACTCACTTCTTCAGTGACATACAGCATCACCATTTTCCATCATACCCCGACCACAGCCTTTATATGCATGTCTTCCATCTGTTCATGCTAGATCCCAAAGGGCCCATGCCACTGCCATAGCTTGTCTTTGGAGTACCAAATTCATAGAGTTTCTTTTTGTAAGTACCAAAACAATGGAGATTAGTGTGCAGTTTTTTAGAGATTTTAGTTATGCAATAGTGATATGAAAAATATTCTCTCTTCAACTTTTGTATCTCATGCAATTATTTTATTGGGGAAGCATATGTAAAATTCTAGGAACTTTAGTATATCGACAGAAGAAGTTAATCACCTCTCTATCATTTTTCATGTGTTTGTACGCTTGTGAGATCTCTAATAAATATACTACAATTCTCAGAAATTAACACTTGGATCTCGGTAATATCACAGCGTGAGAATCTTGAGAGAAAATTTTTAGTCCCTAGTCGATACAGTAAAATTCCTATAGATTAACACTTGGATTCCCAATAAAGAAGAGTATGGAACATGAAAATAATAGAAAGAGAAGTGATTCTGTCTCCAATCACAAATTAAGATCCCCATATATTGACATTAGCATCCTTGCTCACATCTTCGCACCAAAAATTTTCTGCATGCATTGAGTATCCAGTTCTTCATTCACTCGTTGTGAGGAAGACAATTGCTGCAACTTGTATTGCTTCATTTGATTTAATTGAAGCCATTCATACATCGGAGAAGACATACGTACGCGGTGCATATTTGGTGATGGATAAGAATGAGTTTCAATCCTTTCCTAATATATATATATATATATATATATATATATATGACTAATTTTTTGAGATATGGTCAATTGCCTAAGTAGAGACCTCTCCCAACCGTGTTCTTTCCATATACATAAATTTCGAAATTGAACCCAGGACCACATGGTTGAGGGGCCCGAGCCCCTTTCACTTGAACTAACTCTCTGTATGTAAAGCAATAAATATATTTTTTTTAATAGATCGGTGATAATGACGTCTAAATCTAGAATATCATATATACTACCTAAATCCCTCACCACTAATTTCATTAATTTTAATCTAATCAAATAAATTTTGGGATCAATTTGGTACTTTCTTTTTTGAAAAGAGTATTGTGTTACTTGTTTTAAAGTGAAAAAATCTTCCTTGAGATTTGTTAAAATGGCACTAAATCCCAATTTTACCTCAATACTACACTCTACCCCATAAGTTTGAGTGGTTAGTTTTAGGAGAAATCCAAACTCGACCATAATTAACGGTGAGTTATAAGGTGATCCTCCCTATCTTTTGGACCTCCATGGTCCATTTAATTTTAACCATTAGATTTATTTAAGTAGTTTAAAGATATAATAATTATATAAAATTGGAAAATAAGCAAGTATTTTTTAAAATTACTAAACTACTTCATCTATTTTTTCTCCCACCTCTCTCTCTCTCTCTCTCTCTTAGGGGTGTTAAACGAATCAACCCAACTCGTTTAGACCCATGGCTCAAATGGATAGGATTAACCATGCAACCAGCTAAATAGGCCAGCAATGCAGCTTGTTTATCTATTTTGTTCAAGGCTGGCTTGTGGCCTAAACAAGTAAGTTTGTTTATCTTTTTTTTTTTTTTTTGGGAAGTTCTTTTCCACTAACAAATCCCAAATAATATAATTTACAATTAAATTTGAATTATATCCAAATACAAATTAAAAAAAAAATATGAAATTGCAGTTTTCTAAAATAAAAATAAAATGTAACAAAGAATGACAAACAAAAGTTTTAATTTTTTTATTTAAAAAATAAATAGGCAAATTGACTAGTGCCGGGCTAACCGTAATAAACAATATTAAGTAATAAATAATATTTAATATAAAATATAATTGTATATAGTAAAAATAAAAATATTTAAAATACTTGTAATTAATGAATAAACATTTTCTTTGTAATATTTACTTTTAGATTTATATGTAAATGATTAATAAATATTTTCACTTTAATATACTTTTTTTTAAAACATGTTATGATGAAAAGTTCGAGTAAGCATTATCAAAATGCATAAGAAAAATAAAGTATTATATATTTTTAATTTATAATATTTTATGAAAATAAAAAGTAATTATTGAAAAGTATTGAATAAAATAATAAATAATATTTAATATGAATTAAAATTTTATATTATAAAAATAATAAATATTTGCAATAATTATAATTAAAAAGTAATAAATATTTAAATAATTATATTTATTTTCAAATTTAGAATTAATTATTTAATAAAAATTGGGGAGGGGGCATTAGGTTGTAAAAATTTTGACCCATTTAAAAATAAATTATTTTTAACTTCACCCGTTTAACCCACGAGTTAAACTGGACACTGGACTATTTACCTATTTATTTTTAAAAGTAAAAATTTAAAATTTTTGTTTGGCCATAACTTTTTCATTCTTTATTAATTTATTTTTGGTATATATTCCTTATGAGTAACTGGGGCTGAACAAGTAGCCTGTTTAGTCAGAGCCGAAATACTTGCCTTACCAAAGTAAGGATTATATATTAAGAATAAGGGAGCTCCCTGCAAAGCGGTATTAGAGCCTAAATGCCCGGCCAAGTTATTTCCCTTTATTCCTAAAAATAGGGGAACATATTATAAATACTAGAGAAGGATAACTAAGGAAGGAAAGCTCTTATAAATAACAACTTCCACAGATATTACCCTCCAAAAACCCGTAACTTTAACTTCTAGACTTTTCATACCAAAATCCTGCTTGAAAACACTTTCCTCCAAAACAGAAAGTCTTATTAAGTATTCTTATGTACCTGAGGATGCTCAAATCAAAAGTTCTATTCCACCTCTTCTTAGTCCTTATAATATCTTTAGAAGAGAAAAAGGGTCATTCAGATGGCTTCGTAAAAAATTCATCTCTACTCCCCGTCCTGGTGTAAAAAAGTACATCCAAACCACTAAAATGGATGAATTTGCTCTTCAGGCTACCAGTGCAGAAGAGTATGTTGATCGGGAGATAAATTCTACTCTCATCATGCTTTGGTTGAGAGAAGGATACGCCAGTCTCCACCTTGGAGCAATCAGACTAGTTCTTTTCCTCCATGGGAGAAAAAGACTTCCTATCACTGCCAGGATCAGTCTCTTGGACACTACATTCCATAACCTTGAACATGCTACCATTGGAACTATTTTAACAACACTAAATGCACGAAGTGTTGTTTTAACTATGTTCCCTAATTTCAATATCCACCTCAAAGATCCTACTCTGTCTACAAGGTTCAAGGTACAGGTTCAGCTTATCGGAACTCCACAAGATGGTGTTGCTCTAGTAGCCTCCTTACAGCACCAACTCATTTACAAGCTTCAAGATCATTGTTTTGACCTACCTACTCCCAAAAACTTCAATGAAAATGCTTTGATGGTTATTACCAATTCCAATGATGAAATATCATCCATTGTTCAATTTCCAAAATAGATCCCTAGAAAAGACCTCATACAGCTTATGCCACTTGAGTGGATAAGTAACTATGAAAACTTCAAAAAAAATAGCACCCCTACTATATCTGCTGAGGCAACTTTTCGAAGATCTATTGATGGAGTTGTTAGGACCATTTTCAAAAGGCCAAACGAAAAAGAACCCTCTAGAAGAATAAGCACCTATATCAAGTTAAACGAAGATATCAATCCAACAAAGGCAGTTCATCCTAGAATGTTACCATCCGATAGAACAGCAACATTTGAAGGATGTCAGCAGTTACTAAGACAAGAGTTGATTGACAACCAAATTTGACTGGGCATGTCAAGCTTTCTATGTAAACAAGATATCTGAACAAGTTCAGGGAAAGAAAAGACTTGCCATTGACTACCGGCCATTTAATCAATTCCTCAAAGATGACAAGTTTCCTCTTCTGAAAATTTATTCTCTTTACTCTTATATCCGCAATGCCTACATCTTCTCAAAATTCGACTTAAAGTCAGGATTTTGGCAATTGGTTCTTGACCCACAAGAAAGGCCAAAAACAACATTTTCATCCCTAGTGCCCATTATCACTGGACTGTATTACCTTTTGGACTCAAAGTTGCCCCATCACTAATCCAAAAGGCCATGACCAAAGTCTTTGAACCACTTTTTGGTAGTGCTCTCATCTACATTGATGACATACTTCTTTTTTCTCCTGACGAAAACAGTCACAAACAAATTTTAGAAAGCTTCCACAAAATTTGTGACAAATATGGGATAATGTTGTCATTAAGAAAATCCCAAATTAGAACCATTGAGGCAGATTTTCTGGGAATACATTTTGCTCAAGGAAAATATATGCCTGAACTGCACATTGCTGAAGAACTTCCCAAGTTCCCTGATGAAAATATGTCCACAAAACAAATCTAATAATTTTTAGGAATCCTAAACTACATACGGGATTTTATTCCCCAACTCTAAATACACCACCAAACTCTCTAAGCTCCTCAAAAAAAGTGCTCCTCCAAGGAGACCAGAACAAATTGAAGCTGTGAAATTTCTAAAACAAGCAGCCAAAAATCCATCTCCACGCAAGATACTAGAAGAATGGAAGCAAATCTTACAAACAGATGCCAGCGACCAATACTAGGAAGCAATTCTTATAAAAGAAACAGAATGATAGAAGTTCTATTATGGACATGCTAGTGAACAACTCAAACCTGCTGAATTCCACTACCAAACTACATATAAAGAAACTTTAGTAGTCAAATATGGAATTCAAAAATTTGATTTCCACCTGAAAGGACATTCATTTGAAGTTCATCTTGACAATTCCTCATTTCCAAAGCTGTTTAAATTCAAAAATAAAGTTCCACCAAGTCCTCAAATCTTCAAAATGAAGGAATGGCTCTCACGATATGATTTTTCTGTGAAACATATAAAAGAAACCCAAAATCTTATTCCAGATTTTATCTCCAGACCAAATCAATCCCAAACCAAATCCATCCCCATAATTGCTTCAACTCACTGTTATCCATTAATCATAATGAATACATACCCATCCACCTACTCTGAGGAAGAAAAAATGCAAAAGACTTATCCTCCTAAAATTCCTCCTGGCACTAGTCTCACTCCAAAAAACTTACAAGAATTTTCCAAATCACATATGTCCCTTTATCTCCACACTTCCATCTAAGCACATAATCTCATTCCTCAGCCTACTTGGTTAGACCCTATTGCACCATACCTCACTGTATTCTCCATCTTCATGTGAACACCTTTCGTAGAATCTGACAAGTGGTACCTATGGTGTGTTTCTATGCTATATTCTTACCCCATCCTATGTCCTGTTTTCAAACAGAGACGATTTCTCTCGTAACCTGATAACCATTCCTTACTTCTATAGAACACTCTTCAATGGTTTTCACCCCTTAATTGATGGATCAGAGAACTTGACAGAATATTATCCAGATTCAATATTTGGAAATTAAATGAAAATCAGGTTGATGATTTTATCTCAGTTTTTTTTATTCTTCATCGCCCATAGTTCTAACATCCACAAACAAAACTCCTATGGACACAAAACCATGCCAGATTACATACACTGCTTCCCAACCTAAAAGCACTTGTCCAAGAAAATGAACCTCCTTTTTACAGAGAGAATTTAATTTCTCATATGTATGAAATCAATGGTGTAGATGAAGATTTTGCCTGTATCAATTCAAAGCCATTGAATATTATTGGCCTACTATCCGCAATAAATTTACCAGTTAAAATTATTGAGAGGGGTTAGGCCAGTAATACAACTGATAAAAATCCAATGCAAGATCTTATCATGCAAGATTCCTAAGACCCAGATGAGGACATGCAAGAGAAAGGCATTGAGGCCGTACTGGAAAAGATAGATATGAGATAACACAGAAAAAGAGAAAGCAGAGATGAAAAAGCCAATCTGTCACATTCTCACAAACCTATTTTCAAGAACTGGTAAAATAGGACATTCACCACCAAAGTAAAGAAAGGTCAAATCATGCCTCAATAAGTCATCAAGTCCATCTAAAGCAAGTCAAGACATGCCTCAAAAGGTCATCAAGTCCATGTGCCTAGTATGTCATAGCAAATAAATGTCGTAGCAAAATGTCTTGATAAGTTTTGTACTAAAAGTCTAGTCTAAATGTTTAGGCCTATGAAAGTCTATGAATGTTATAAAAAAGTCTATAAGTCTAGCCTTGTTTCGTGTCAAGACTTTGAAATCCTCAGGAACAACGTAGAATAAAGCCGTTGTATGCTTCTTTTATAAATGGAGAAGCTCTCCCCCCTGTATAATCATCGAGCTTTCCAATAATACTACAAGTGTATTTCCAAAACTATGTGTTTCTAAATCCATCTTCTTCTTTTCTAAAAATTCTTTTCTTCTATTTTAATAGGTTCCAATAGATTTGAAGGAGACAAAGGAAAATAACAATGGTCAAATTAGATACAAAGTATGCTCTATACTTATCTCTATCAGAGAAACCTGTATATCATAAATGTATCCAACTAATGATCCAATCTTTTCTGTCCTCTTTATTTTTGGTATATGATCCTTATGAGTAACTGGGGTTGGACAAGTAAGCTATTTAGTTAGAGCCGAAATACTCGCCTTGCCAAAGTTAAGATTATATATTATAAATAAAGGGGCTCCCAGCAGAGTGGTATCAAAGCCTAAATGCCTTGCCAAGAATAGATATTTCAGGCCATCATGGCGTGAGATAGAGGTATTGTGTCAAGATCCACTTTTGGTGTTTGGGTCTTTTTTGGATGTGGCTCTGATTCAGGAGATTTGGGATTTTGCTTTGGTGAGATAGAGGCTGACTTAATGACTTCTTTTCTTTTTGGATTTTCTTTGGAGGTTCGAGACCTTTCTCCAAAAAATGTTGTTCTTGGTGGTAGGATTGGCAGTAATAACGGAGCAGGCTTGTGTGGTTGTGAGAATGGTAATAGGCTAGGAAATATTTTTGGTGGTTGAGTAAATAATGGGTCTAACTCTAGCTGTCTTTAGAGGCTCTTTGTGTATTCATAAAGTTCTTCAATGCGATGGCTAAGCTTTCAAAGTTCTCTTTCTCTTTAATCAAAAGCCTGATCATAGATATTCTGAACAGGAAGCTGTTGGATTTCCATTTCTAAGGCTTCAATTCTAGCCTTTGTTTCTTTGTAATATTTTTGTAGTTTTTCTGACAATCTCCTTACCCTTTGTTCAAGAGTAGATACGAGATTATCAACTTTTGGGTTGATTTTGGGCCAAATAATTTTCCGTTTGCCAGTTGAGAACTTCTTCAGCTTAAGTTAGAGGTTTCATTTTTCCATTTGGTTGGACTTTTGTGGGCTAGACAAATGGTTTGAAGTGTATTTGGGTGGCAGGATCGGTTTTTCTTTCCAAAGCTGGAAAGTCAACTCCATATGTGGCTGATAAGGAGACAAACATCATGCATAGAATTTCTAGTATTAACGGGATAGAGGATGCTAGTTTTGAATCTTTGCATGAGAAAAAGTTTAAAATATTTTGAAGAGGTGGTCAGTTAATGAGATTAGGATCCTCGGGAGGAGGAGGATACCCTTCTTGCCGAAGTATCTTAAGTGCTTCTTTATAAATTGATAAAGGTTCCTTTCTTCTCCGGATTCTGACCCAAGGGCCATTATCGGGATCAAATCTTCTTTGTGGCTTAGGGGAAGGCTTGCATGTAGTAGCAGGATGCTTACAGACTCCTATGCAGGCCCTTCGCCATTCGTCACTTCTTGACATAGGATAGAATCATGAGTCACAATTGCAATTGGGTTCACACATTCCTGATCCAGGAACATTCCATAGAAAATGGCCATCAATCTTATCAGAATAAATAATATGTCCATTTGGCTTAATAGCATAGATCGATAGTTTCTTTTCTGCTGCTTCAAGAGTGATCATTGTATGAAAAATAGAGGGGTTTCCACCAGAGGGTTCTTCTTCGTCTGGCCTTTTGAAAATGGTTCTAACAGTTCGATAAACAGATATTTGGAAAGTTGCCTCAGTAGATATAGCAGGGGTGCTATCTTTTTTGAAGTTTTCATAGTTGTTTATCCACTCAAGTGACATAAGCTGTAGGAGGTCTTTTCTAGGGATCTATTTTCGAATTTGAACAATGGATGGTATTTCATCATTGAAATTGGCGACAACTATCAAAGCATTTTCATTGAAGTTTCTGGGAGTAGGCAGATCAAAACAATGATCTTGAAGCCTATAAATGAGTTGGTGCTGTAAGGAGGCTGCTAGAGCAACACCATCTTGTGGAGCTCTGATGAGCTAAACCTGTACCTTGAACCTTGTAGACAGAGTAGGATCTTTGAGGTGGACATTGAAACTAGGGAACATAGTTAAAATAACACTTCCTATATTTAGTGTTGTTAAAATAGTTCCAATAGTAGCATGTTCAAGATTATGGAATATAGGTGTCCAATAGACTAACCTTGGCAGTGATAGGAAGTCCTTTTCTCCCATGGAGGGAAAGACCAAGTTTGATTGCTCCAAGATGGAGACTGATGTATCCTTCTTTCAACCAGAGCTTGATGAGAGTAGGATTTATCTCTAGGCTAACATACTATTCTGTACTAGTAGCCTGAAAAGTGCATTCATCCATTTTAGTGGTTTGGATGTACTCTTTTACACCAGGATGGGGAGTAGAGATGAGTTTTTTACGAAACCATCTGAATGGCCCCTTTTCACTTCTAAAGACATCATAAGGACTAAGAAGAGGCAGAATGGAACTTTCAATTTGAGCTTCCTCAAGTAAATAAGAATAGTCAATAAGATTTTCAATTTTGGAGGAAAGAGTTTTCAAGCAGGATTCTGGTATGGAAAGTCTGGAGGTTAAAGTTATGGAGTTTTAGAGGGCAGTATCTTTGGAGGTTGTCATTTATGAGACATTTCCTTCCTTACTAATCCTTCTCTAATATTTATAACATGTTCCTCTGTTTTCAAGAATAAAGGGAAATAACTTGGCTCGACGTTTAGGCTCTGATACCACTCTGTCGGGAGCTCACTTATTCTTAATATATAATCCTTACTTTGGCAAGGTAAGTATTTCGGATCTAACTAAACAGCCTACTTATCCAGCCCCAGTTATTCATAAGGATCATATACCAAAAATAAAGAGGATGGAAAAGATTATATCGTTAGTCGGATACATTTATGATATACAGGTTTCTCTGATAGAGGCAAGTATAGAACATACTTTGTATCTAATATGGCCATTGTTATTTTCCTTTATCTCCTTCAAATCTATTAGAATATATTAAAATAGAAGAAAAGAATTTTCAGGAAGGAAGAATATGGATTTAGAAACACATAGTTTTGGAAATACTCTCGTAGTATTATTGGAAAACTCAATGATTATACAGGTCGGAGAGCTTCTCTATTTATAAGAGAAGCATACAACAGTTCTTCTGTGTTGTTCTTGAAGAATACAAAGTCTTGACATGAGACAAGGCTAGACTTATAAACTTTTTTATGACATTCATAGACTTTCATGGTCTTAAAGACTTGACTTTTAATTTATCTTGCCACATGCACTTATTTTTACAAAGCAAAGGCCTAAACATCTAGACTAGACTTTTAGTACAATACTTATCAAGACTTTTTTCTATGACATATATTTGCTATGACATAATAGGCACATGGACTTGATGACCTTTTGAGGCGTGTCTTGACTTGCTTTGATGGACTTGATGACTTATTAAGCATGATTTGACCTTTCTTTGCTTTTGTGATAAATGTCATGACACCTGGTCCTATTTTACCAATTCTTGAAAATAGGTTCGTGAGAAGGTGATAAGTTGGCTCTTTGATCTCTACTTTCTCTTTTTCTGTTTTCTCTCAAATCTATCCCTTCTAGTACGGCCTCAATGTCTATCTTTTGCATATCCTCATCTGGGTCTTGGGAATCTTGCATGATAAGATCTTGCATTGAATTTTTATCAGTTGTATTACTGGCCTAACCCTTCTCAATAATTTTAGCTGGTGAATTTATTACGGATAGTGGGTTAATAATATTCAATGGCTTTGAATTGATACAGGCAGAATCTTCATCTACACCATTGATTTCATACATATGAGAAATTAAATTCTCTCTGTAAAAAGGAGGTTCATTTTCTTGGACAAGTGTTTTTAGGTTGGGAAGCAGTGTATACAGTCTGGCATGATTTTGTGTCCATAGGAGTTTTGTTTGTGGGTACTAGAAGTATGAACAATGAATAATAAAAACTGAGATAAAATCATTAACCTAATTTTCATCTAATTTCCAAATATTGAATCTAGATAATTTTCTGTCAAGTTCTCTGACCCACCAATTAATGGGTGAAAACCATTGAAGAGTATTCCATAGGAGTGAGGAACGGTTATCAGGTTCTGAGAGAAATTACCTCAGTTTGAAAGCATGACATAGGATGGGGTAAGAATACAATATAGAAACACACCATATGTACCACATGTCAGACTCTACGAATGGCATTCCCTTGAAGATGGAGAATACAGTGAGACATACTATTTTATATAGTTTTTGAATTTTCATTTGGCTATAGTTCAAATTTAATTGTAGATTATATTATTTGGTATTTGTTGGTGGAAAGAACTTCCCTCAAAGCGTATATAATTTTCTTTTTAAAAAAACAAAAAAACAGCTTGGCCTATTTAGGCCCTTAGGCTAGCCTTAAATAAAGTGGGTTGTTGTTTAGCTAGCTATATGTTGACACTATCTATTTGAGCTATGGGCCTAAATGAGTTGAACTGACTCATTTAACACTCATAAGAAGAAGAAAAAGAAGAGAGAAAAAATAGATGAGATAATTTGATAATTTTAAAAATTATTAACTTATTTTATAATTTTATATAATTATTATATTTTTAAATTTGAACCCTTTTTTTTGAATTAAACTACTTAAATAGCACCTAACATTTAAAAGTGAATAGACTACGGTGTCCAGAAGATGGGATAGACCATCTTATAACTCACCGTTAACTTTAATTGAGTTTGGAGATCTCTTTAAACTTACCACTCTTAAGCTTATAGGGTGAAATGCAATATTAATGTAAGATTGGGATTTAGCGCTATGTTAATGAAGCTCGAGTGGTTTTTGCATTTTACCCTAAAAAAATGTATACTTTAAGATAGGAAAGTTACAACTATGAAATCGAAAGTTAGCATGTTAAGAAAATTTTTAACAACCTGAACAACCTAAACCAAAACCAAGAACACATTGTGATAGTTACTACCATCCAAATATGGTCGTTCTAATATAGGGACAATGAGTATATCACCACATGGTGATTAAACCTAAACCATTCAATATTGAATCTAACGGTTATAAGATAATATAATAAATAATTAAATTTTAATATTAATATTCATCTTCCTATTATATCCTTCTCATCATCCCATCCTTCCCCTCCTTCCTCTGCAAATCTGCCCCATTCCCCTCCTCCGTGCCGGTGCCGCCACCGAGAAAGAGAATCCAAAATAAGAGTACCCAAATGAAGGCCATAAATTTTGCAAACCATGGATATTGAATTAGTGCAATTGAAATTCTAGGAATTTCAAATACTCTTAACATATTGAAATGATTTATCCAAACACAAACTGTATGTAAGTGCGACCATATTTTGAATTTCTTTTTTCTCCAGGAAATAAATACATGCTTGACAAAATAAAATGTAAACTTGAAACATGACATTCAATACAATGGAATAGTCCTTTGTTAAAATTTATAGGCTATAGCACAATGTTACAAACAAAAAATGAACTACAGATATTAGTAAGTAACCCACCCTTCTAACATGTGCTGACTCTCCTTGTTGTCATACAAACAATGACGATAGATCCTCACCTCTGGCTTGGACTAAATTACATCCTTTAGAGCAGGATCTTCATCAACTACCCTTGAACAACCTCTTCGTGACCAATGCATAAATTGTTAACAAACGCTTCTCTCTATTTCACTTCTTTACCTTCTTGCCCTGCTTCTTCTCTGTATGATATGTATAAAGAAATATAAGAAACTAATTAAATAGCTGAGTTGGATTACTGATAAGTGCCTTATTCCTAATCTCACTTTCCAGATTATTCAATCTCAGTTACAACACACCAATTATGTAGACATGACTTGGTCTTCTGGTTTTAGTGGATTTTGACTTAAAAACAGATTTGATAATCAAGCATGAAGTCTTAGGTTCAAACCTCAGTGCTATTGATATAACAAAAAATAAAAATAAAAATAAAAATAAAAAAGGATTTGACAAATCCAAAGATTGATACAGTATGCAGGAATGGATGACAAGCTCAACTTCTCAACCGCAGCAGGTTCGCTTGAGAATCGAGAATAAAGTACACATAATCATAGACACATCAACACACCACAAACTGCATTACATATCTTCATGTAAGTATGTGTATTGTTACTGTGTATGTATAGAAGAAAGTGCTGAAGATGAATTAGCTACCTTGTTTCCTCCTTGCTTCAGATTTCGCAAAGAACTCCCTCCATTCATCAGTTAGAACAAAAACTGGCTCATCATCCTCTTGCTCATCATCTAGCTCCAGATGCTCCAGCTCTTGCGAAATCCTGATATCAACCAAAAGCCTCAGAAGAAGATCGCCTTGACAAAGATAAACAAAGAGTAGATGTAGTATCCATGCTGAAACATAAGACTCAATCTGTTCTGTGAATTCCTAATTGTAACAACAAAATGGATACAATGGCAAATCAAACCATGCATAATCAGAGATTTTAAAGTTCGATCTCCCAAGCTAGCCATAACTGCACAGCATACAGTATCTAATTAAAAGTAACATGAAACAATGTCTCACTTCTTTCGGGAACAGAACAACGGAAAATCAAACTATCAGGCCAATTATCAAAGGAAACATTCTTAATTTTAAGGAAATGGTGATATATAGTCAGTGTGCGATCTGAAGGGAAAACTCTTAGTAGGAGTGACAATAGTTCAATTACAGAAGTGATCTACATTACCCTCCACAGATTTGTCTATAATTGGGGATCACAAGGCAGTTTCTTACATAATGATTCAATTCTAACAACAGGTTGCCTTTAAATCTTTACGGTTTGCCATTCTAGTACCCTAAGTACAAGGTGGAATTCACAATCTACTATTCAATGGTTGAATTCAGAATCTACAAACTATTCAAAACTTTCAAGCATTGCACTTTGTAGCATCTTTTTAAATATCAAGGGAAATCGGATTTTTTTTTTTTGGTCTTGCCAATTGCTCTAACAATGTCGGGCCAAGGGTGTTGGTTAAGTAAATTTCTCCCTGAAATAACAATTCCAAAATTCAAACCTCTGATATTGGAAGCAAAGTTCGTCCGACATCGCACTTTATTTCCACTGCCATAAATTACTTTAGGGAAAGGGAACTTCAATTTGATTTCATAAAGTCTCTGACAGAATCTTGAATTCCTAGCTACTAGAAGTGTCTTTGATTTCTGTAAGCAACCCTACACTGGATACTTCCATATTGTTAGGCTCTCAAGTTCCTTTCTAGACCAAACTTTCAAATTCCAATTCCGTGCGATGCTATCAATGAATTCTATTAAAACCTTTTCACCCTAAAGTTAGCTCCCATCATCAGCCACTCACTCACACGACATTCCTTTGATCTTGCTTTCTCCTCTCAACCACAACCAGTGTCCATTAATAACAACACAGAAAGAAAACGACTAAATGCTCGAATGGTCATTCATAGTATAAGATTTTTGCATCAAATTGGTCATTCGTAGTATAAAATATCCATCAATTTAAAGACTAAATTGATGTCCAAATATACCTCGGAGGACTAAACTAAAGTTCATTTTAAATATTGAGGGATCATATTGATGTCTAAAATCTTTAGGGGACTAATTTGATGTCGCCCATATCTTTGAAGACTGATTTGGGTGTTCACTCCAGAAAAAAAACCAAAGAGAGCAAAAGGCAATTTTGGGGGAAAGAGTTGGGGGAAAGCATCTTACTGTGCATCAGAAGTATTGGCTTCTTTGTACTGAGCAGCACCTGAACTGGGAACGGGTAAGGGACCAAAGGGGTGTGGATATGGGGGAAGAGGAGCCAAATATTGTGGCAACGGTTGGAAGTTGTTGTGGAATTGGTGGTTGTGGAGCGGGCAGTGGTGGCAGTGGCGGCGGTGTAGAAGATGGAGGGGGCAGTGGGGACAGTGATGGAGGCGGGTGTTGCTGTGGGGTTCATTGTGGTGATGGGTGTGACAGTGAGAGCATGGCGGCCTCCATACCCTCCTGCATTCCTGTGAAGAAGCCATTCCCTATCGAAATTGCGCTTTCAAATGCGGTTGTATTAACAAGAGAGAAAAGTGAGACGTACAACAGTGCAAGGATATGTACGCATGGTAGGTTTTGTTTTTTTTTTTTTTCCCGACTAGGCAAAACATAATAATAATAATAATAATAATATAAGGCTTAAACAGCTTTTAGTTTCCGAATTAGTCAACCCTTATAATAGAATTTAGATGCCGATAGCTCAGTTGAAACAAAAAAATAATTTTTAATTTATAGAAATATAGGTTGTTTTAATTTTGATTTCTTTGAAATTTTTACTTAAATTTTGGTTTCTTTTTTTTTTGTTTTTTTGTCCCATCATTCTAAATATTTTAGAATATACATTTAGTTTTTACAAATATTAAAAAAAAATTTTGATCCTTATAAATATTTTTTAAATCTCTTTTTTGTTTTTTATTAATATATCACCACTTAGTACTAAATCTAAATAGTAAGGACAGATAAAACTTGGGTCAACCCCAGAATAAAATTAATGGGAATAGATCGGTTGGAATGTCAAGGAAAGCAAACCCTGCATTCCTGTCTAAGAACAACCTCAATCCTGAAATGCAGACTATTATCCAGGAGTTATATGGCCAAAAACTCTAAGGAAATCAAATAAGGAAAAAGTTTATGATATCTAATCCAAGGATTAATGAAGTAAAGTGAGCACTGAGTACATGCACAATTGCATCACATAGACATGTTATTTGCCTGCGGTTTGAATGTTATGGTCTTCCGCAATTGTTATTTGTATTATTCTGCACTTTATATTATATATTGCCATATTGATACTTATTCTATTTTTACTGCCTTACATAAAATTGAACCTTGCTTCGGGTTATATTTTCTTAAATTTAATAAAGGGGGATAATGTATTATGTTACTTGCCATTTTCATAATTAAATAAAAATCGAAGCAACTGGGAATGAATGCGATGTCAATATATTATAATTATAGAAATCCTACTGAGAATTTATTTAAATTCTCACTCCACTCTATGTACCCACGTCATTCTCAGACTGCAGCGATGGAAGCGATACTCGTGCTTTTCATTGAGTTTCCAAATCTCCAGGCCCACTATGACCCTGTATTCGGGTCCCCGTACATTACTAGCACTTTCCGTTTCCGTTTCTACTTCTTTACCCTCAGAGATTTTGCAGTCCCTCTTTTCCACCCATAGTTTGGCCATGCTGCTCCCTACATAGCTATTGCCCTATAGATATTAGTCCTATTCCCGGCACTAACTCAATCTCTCTTTTTGGGGGAAATTCTGGAATGTCCTCTAGGATCACATTTGGGTATTTTCTAATAATCGGAATTCCACTCAATTTTTGTTCAAACTAAGACACACTTATGAATAGGAGGACATAACCCTGATTCATTTTCCCATAACAATTTATTGATAAGGAGCTCAAGGAAAGACTTATAGGGATAACAAATTCAGAGGATAAGATATGAGGAAATACAACAGTCTTATCAAAACAATTTAACATGACATAGTTGACAGAAAGCCAATCCATGCCTAAAATCATATCAAGGCCAGAGAATGGAAGATAGATCAAATTGGCTACAAAGGTTCTACTTTCAATCTGAAAAGAAATATTCACCCAAACTTCACTAGTTCTAATAGGTTTATTCATAAGGGTGGAAACTAACAAGTCATAGGGCAACTCGAAAATAGGTAATTGCAAGTTAGTCACACAATTATGAGAAATAAACGAATGTGTGGCACCCGAATCATATAATACAGTTCGAGTTCTACCCTTCACTTCACATATACCTTGAATTAGATCTTTGGATTAGGCAGCTTCCTCTACATCTATAGTGAAAACTCTTTCTTAGCATTGTGACCTAGGGGCCAGTTGTGGATTCCTAGTAGGGCATTCATAGATCTTATGCCCTGGCTTGCCGCACCCAAAATAGACATTCTGTCCTGCTAAACATGGTCCATCACCGTGATTCTTCCTATACTGTGCACAGGTTTGTTTCACAAAAGGTTTTTGGGGCTACTTCCCTTTATTGCCTGTTGGCTAGAACTTATTCTTTTGTTGGAGATCAAGCTTAAATCTTGGACCTTGAGGTGCCAGTCCCTTCTTGAAACCACCACCGATAGACTTGGTAGTGCCCAACTTCCTATTATATTCCTTTACTAGCTAGCATTTGTTCATTAGAGTGAGAAAATCTTTAATCTCCATAGGTTTGATAGCTGCAAGGATATCTTCCCTCAATCCACCTTCAAACTTGAGATATTTCCAAGCTTCATCCGGATTCCGTTGATAAATGGTGGAGAACTTGCACAACTCTTCAAACTTAGGTATGTAGTCCGATACATTCCTACTTCCTTGCTAGATTTGCATAAACTCTAGTTCCTTGGTGTTATGAATCGAGGCGAGGACGTACTTTTGGTAAAACATATCCTTGAATCCTTCTTAAGTAATATCAACCTAGGATTCCTCCAACAGCCTCTTTATGCCATTCCACCAAAATTCGGCATTCGATTCTATCATGTAGGAAGCAAATGCTACCTTTTGATAACTGGTACAGGCCAAGACAGAAAAGACTTTCTCCATTGCCTTGATCCATTCTTCAGCTTTATCTAGATCAAAGGCTCCCCTGAAATTTGGCAAATCCTTTTCGGAATTTGCAAAGTTAAGATACTCCAAATTGACCTATGGCCCATTTGGATTCCCTATTTAACTTTCTTCAAGTTGTCTTCCTAGTCGGTCCATTATTTGGTGCGCTACCACTGCTTGTTCTCTCATCGCCCATGCCATTTCTCACAATGTGCCCATGAGGTCAATACGGTCTCCTAGGGCTAGTTGGGCTTATGGCCTTCCATGCCTATTGGAAGCCATCAAGTTCTGAACACACAAAATAAAAGTTATTGAGTTAATCAAACCTAACACTAAGTTCAGTGTGTTAGTAATCAACAGCTCACACAGTTAGGCAATATGCACACATATCCATATATCTTATCTAAACAAGATTCAATGCATGAATATTACTAAGAAATCTAGAGTATGCACAAAGTATAGCCAATCCAATCCTTAAGCCTTTACTAGGATAAACTGCTCTGATACCAAATATAACACCCTACCGAATAAATACTATGCTTAAGTCATAATATTAAAATCACAGGTTTATTACTTGTTCTAGCCTGCTTTTATTACTTACGCTTAATAAGTCATAGTGCGGATAAAAATTTTAGTAGAATTGTCTCATCTTAACTATCTGTGGAAATAAACATGAGCTACTAAGCTCATAAAATAACATGGTATGTCGGAAAGTAAGAGATTAAAAATGCAAAAATAAAATTGCAGTAAATATTTATAGAACATTTATAATATATATACGATCTCATGTATTGATTCATAGATTCTAAGTACATCATAAAGGACCATCAAAACATATACTTGGTCCATGACTGTAGCACCCTCTCAGTATAGGTCCTCATGGGGACATAGCAACCCAGCCGGAATACATGAGAATACAAGACAGAGACCATGACTATGACCCAAAGTCATTAAAAAGACACCAAAAAAGGCCATGCTATACAATACCAGTGTCACAAGGATCTGATAACTCTACTAGATGGACTCCAAAGAAAGGAATCTATTCGCCATGAGGTTCATGGGCCCGAGGTCGCCTAGTGCATCACCATCTTCTGGAGCTGATGAAGAAGAGGATGAGGAATCTATCAACTCTGATGAATCACTCTCGGAGGGCATAGGAAGTACATGCTGGGTAGTACAAAGGATGGCTTGGCCTAGTACGGAGGCACCTGGTCTGGGTGAGCTACATACAGTGGGACACCCAGGAAAAGAGCCACTGGGTCAAAAAGGGGACTGAAGATGGGTACAACAAAGGCTCGCTGGAAGAATATGTACAGGTGGACTCTAGAGGTAGTAATCAAGTACAAGGAATCCATAAACGGGTCATAATGCCAGTGCCACTCAGGCACTTTAGTGAAGAAGACCATTGCCGCCATCATCACCGTCTGAGAATGATGCAAACATATAAATAGAATGAGAATTTAGAAAAATTCTCAGTAGGACTCCCTAAACTATTATGATATAACATCGCCATCATTCTCAGTTGCTTCGGCTTAGTTTAGAAACGTAGAAATATGAACAATAAAGTAAAAATTCCAAATTTTATAAGAGTTGAAGCCATAGTGTCTGAAGCAAATTCCATTTTTACTCATCAAAATAATAAACAAATAAGAATGCATACGATGAGCAGCAAATAATAAAGTACAGAGCTAATTATAATGAAACAAGGTATATAATCAATCACCTCATGTGTACAAGAAATGCAAATGGATTTTAATGCATGTGTACTTGATGCTTCCTTTTCTTAACTTGTATCATAAGTTTCCATATTTGTCCCCTGAGAATTTAGGCTATATAACTCCTTGGTAATAGTCTGCTTCTCAAAATCAAGCTCGTTCCAATACATAATCGCCAGGTTTACTTTCCCCGACTCTCATACCAATCTATTCCCCTTAATTTGGTTTGAGGCTTATCCAAGTAATATGGAATCATATTTTCATCATAAATGATATGTTCAGGAACATCATGCTTACATAACTTGAGATCATAATACATAATTCACATGCTTCCTGCCGAAATTTTGACAGCATAACAATTAAGACACAAGGCTTTCCAATGAATAGTACACATAACCAGCCAGCCAATCACAAAAATTAGGATCATAACATGAATACATTCAATTTACACCAATTTGACCAGGAATTTGTACAACCCATTCAACCATTCGCCTACCATAGTTTGAAAACTTTTAAACCCAGAAGCTGCCAAGTGATCTTGATTCCCTTAGTTTTGTCCTGGTCTTCTAAATTTCTCTAAAATTCCATTTTAATTCATTTTGATCTAAACATTTAATGGATTATAGCCTTATTGGTCTTCTTTTGAATCTCCTTGGTTCCACCTCAATTTGAGGTGTATAAGTTGAGTTATTACAATTTTAGTCAAGACTGCCCTATTGCTGGACAAACTTAAGTACTCAAATTTAGAAAATCACTAAACATTCAATTCTCCTTATTTTTATCCGAAATTTATACCTAAGTAAAGCTAATTGAACCACCTTTCATAATTTCATTTGAATTGAGTACGCAGAGCTTAGGTTATGAGCTTCTCAAGTAGATTGCCCTATCCCCCTCCCCTAGATAGGACCTAGGGTAATTTTGAAGAATTTCTGGGAGCAATGTACTTAAGATCTGAATCTGAAATTTTTCTGGCATAATCGTCTATATGTTAACTGTCTAACAAAATTGGTTTCATTAAATTTGAAGTTGTATAGGGTAAGTTATGCTCTTCACAATCCATACTAGTCAGAACAACGGGCAAGATTCAAGAGGTTATTTCAAAAAATTCATAAGCCTCTCATTTTAGGTCTAATGGGCTTATAATTTATGTGTTAGAAAGCTTTAGATGTCTAGTTTCATCTAAAAATAGTTTCATTAAATTTTGACCTCTGTAGGTCAAAACGCACTATTTGTGGTATAGACAGTCCCTAGGGTTTCAGTTTCCAGCAACTCAGTTTGAGTGTTTCCTTAAGTTTATGGCCACATCTCTAACCCAAACCTATAATTCATATCTTAATTCATTAGAAACAAGTCGTATACTCATCAACCAACATCCTATGAAAGGAATACAAGAAGCCCTAGCAGATTTCATACATCCATACAGTCCATTAAATTCAAGAATCCTACTTCAAATTTCAAGTTTGAGTAAGAAAAGAAGCAAGTTTGGGTGAAGATGTAGAAGTAGGAAGAAGAAATGAGGATGAGATGAAGTTTAGGAAGAAAAATGGAAGACAGAGGTCTAGCGGTGGAGGCCAAAATTTATGGGGCGAGAAGTGGAAATATTTTGTGTGTTGAGTCATAAAGTAAGGGTGACTCATATGGTATGATTGGTGGAATTGAATTTTCTGTTCAATATCATTGAGCTCCCCATTTTGTGTGGCCATCTTTGCACCAACAAAGGGGGGGTAGGTGGCTAAATTGTAGCTACTCATTCTAGGGTCTTTACTGACACTCATACTATCTAACAATATCAATTTCTACTGTCTCGAGTCTTACTTTACAAGACACGGCAAATCCAGAAAATTTTTCTCAACTATCAAAATGTTACTCTATATAAGAATTTTTTTCTATAGGGAGTACATAACCTTAATTCCCACACTTCAATGTTTCTTACTCATACATCTATAATGTGTCAAATAAAAATGTTCAATAGTATGAATAAAAATTACAATTCTTCGGGACGATACAGCGAAGGAAACTGATGAGGGAGGAGTGAAAGTGAAGTTAGGAGTTATTAGAACTATGAGGTAAATTAATCGACATATATTACTATAGAATATATATTTGGAGTTGAAAAAAAAGCTTCAGTACATCTAGGAGAGACTAAAAGCCATTGCAAAAGGGAATCCTCTTTATGTAATGGTGTATATAAATTCAATATGTCTATAAATTTATAGTTTTATATTTTTAAGTATTAATTTAATTAGTGCTATTAATTAATTTGAGTTTAATTGCTATACACTGATAGTATAAAAGAGTTTTATACTACTATCCAATTAGATGCTTGTGTTTGTTTGTTCGACTTTTAAGATAGTGGGTAGTTGAGTTAAATACTTTTGCTAATATAGCAATATATAATTGGATATCTATGTAAAAAATTTTACACTGACAATGCATATAAATGAAATCCTTAATTTATTGTGAAGAAAAATTTTTATTATCTTATTTTTATGAGATAGATATAGATAATGTTATCAAGTTTTATAAATATTTACAATAAGAAGCAAATATTATTTAGAAATTAGGATTTAATTTATATGCATTCTCAATGAAAAAGTTTTACACTATCATCCAATCTGATATTTATGTTTGTAAGACTTTTAAGGTAGTGAGCGGTAGAGCCAAATACTTGTGTTGATATGGCAATACATGATTGGATATTTGTGTAAATTTATTTTTACACTAACAATGCATATAAATTAAATCCAACAAAAGAATACATTCACATGTATACTTGAGAGCTTTTGAACAAAATTAGACACATAAAATAGAAACTAAAAGAATTGTGTTGGGGCAGTTGCACTTAATCACGTTCTAGGTTTCATAGCTAGGGAAATTTTTATTGAAACATGAGCATTTCCACAACCATATAAAATTAGGATTTAATTTGTATGCATTATTAGTGTAAAAAAATTCTGCATTATCATCCAATCATATATTGTCATATCAATAATAAGGTTAAGTCTAATACCTACTACTTGTATAGTCAGGCAATGGAAGGATATGATTGGTTGACTATGTAAAAATGTTATTTATTGCTTTTTTTTTACTCCATATAAGTTCATGTCTATAGATCACATAATCCTGTTCTAAAAAACAAAAAGAATTATATAACCCAAATTTTGTTAGGTATAATTAGTCATTTTCTGCAACTTATTTCTTTAGTTTATCTGATCTATTTAATCTATACATGATACCTCAAACCAATACCAAGATTTAATCTAGAACATGTGGATGTGTGGACAAAAATAATAAAAATGGAAATGTAGATTCAATATACATAGTAGATAACATTGTCCTTGACAATAATGATAAGAAGAAGAAGAAGAATAAGAAAAGAAAGAAGATAACATTGTTTGCATCTGTCTCTATCTCGTTGGATTTACCTTTATTTTAATTGTTGTTCTAATTATTCTTTCCTACTTTATGCATTATTCTTGCCCTCTCTTCTCTCATAAACACAATATCTCTATTGCATTATTTCATCCGAGTATTTATTATGGAGGTATTGTTCCTTAAAGTTTGAAATCAAATTAAGCAACACATTGTGCTAAAGTCCCTTTTCATTTCCATTCCCTTTCTTAAAAAAAGTGTCAAAAAAATCAAATTCTGTAAGATATAATTTGTTGAAGAAGAGAGAAAAAAATCATCCAAACGAATATCAATTAAGAGTGTGAAGAGTGGGTTTAGTGAAAAATGAAGTGTAACTACAAATTGAAAATACGAGCAAATGTAAAAAAAAGGGGATAGATTACCTCTATTTTCATTTTTAACCCTATTGAAAATTGTCTGTTAAATTGTTTATAAGGGTATAATGAGTAAAAAAATGTTGGACACCAAACCAATGGAATCCCCTTTATTGTATTATATAGATTTGTGATGATTTATTTCAATTGCCCATAAAATGGATTCTAAGTGTTGATTGATTGCGTATGGATAAAGTGAAGTTCATTATTACAAGACATTTAAAGATCACTAAAAGGTTGATTAATTGTTCTTGTAATTAAAGGACATGATTGTTGGTAGTATAAGTGAAGTATTAGTTTTATTTATATATCCAAAGATAGTAAATACTTCTAATTAGTGCATGTACTTGTCCAATAATGTTTTATTAGCATCTTTATATTATTGTATGTTGATGTATCACCTAAAGGGGAACATTAATATACATTGAACATGTAAATGAATGCTATTTGAATTTGTAACTCAAAACATTAATGTTAAGTTTGTGTTGATTGCAATAACTGTCCTTATTTCATTACATTCACATTCTATGCCTATTCCAATTTTTAATGAGTTGAACTTCTTGGATTAGTACAAACAAGCCTTATTTCATCTTGGTGTGTTCGATCTTGATTTGAAACTTGCTGCTATTATAGATGCTATTGGCAATGAAGAAAAAGCCCATTATAAAGCTTTTGAAAGTTCAAGCATAATAAGCCTTATGTTTATGCGAATAAGCATAGCAAACAACACCAAATCGGTTCTTCTTACAATTGAAAGTTCTAAAAAAATTATGAAGTTCATGGAAGTACATTCCCAGACTACTGATAAGTCTCTTGTTGGGACATTAATTAGTATTATGACTCCTATGAAATTTGATGGTTCTCATACTACGTATAAACATGTTAGTAAAATGACAAATATTGCAGTAAGACTTAAGAAGTTAGGAAAGGAAGTAGCTAAGAATTTACTTACGCAATTCATTCTAAACTCATTACCATCTGAGTATGATCCATTCCAAATAAATTATACTACCGTGACAGAAAAATAGAATGTGCATGAATTGTACATTATGTTGGTTCAGTAGGAAACTAGACTTAAGAATCAAGGAAATCACTCTATCCATTATGTGAAGTATCAAGGAACTAAAGAAAGCTGATTACCCAAGATCTAAGGCTTGGTTCAAAAAGAAAGGTATGATTCAAATCAAATTTAACTAAAGTTGTCTATAACACATGGTGAATTGATTATGAATATAAGACTCATTTTTCTAACATGATTCAAGGATTCCTTACAATCCAAACAATAAACACAAATGAGAAGTTTGTCTTCATAGGGAATAGATTAAAAGTTCCAATGGAAGCTATCAAGACTTATTGTTTAATCCTAGACACTAGATATCATTTAGATTTGCTTAAAACCTTTTATGTACCTAGTATTTATAGAAATTTGATTTGTTTATCTAAACTTGATATTCTTGGATACTCTTTTAAGTATGGTAATGGATATTTCAGTTTTGTTTAAGCATACATGTATGATTAGATCTAGTATAATTTGTGCTAGCTTATACAAATTGAATCTTGACAATTTATATTCTGAAACACTTATGACCCTGCATAATAATGTTGATAATTAATGTGGTTTAATTAATGAATATTTTGCTTATTTGTGACATAAACATTTGGGACACATTTCCAAAGAAAGAATGAAAAGGTTGATAAAAAATGACGCCCTTTCAAATTTGGATTTTACTAACATTAATATTTATTTGAATTGTATTAAAAAAAAGTAAACAAAGCTTACAAAGAATGGAGCCACAAGAAGTACTGAGCTTCTTGAAATTATGCATGTCTATATGTGCAGACCTTTTGATGTGAATTCTTTCAATACAAAAAAGTAGTTCATCACCTTCATTGATGATTATTCATATTAAGGTTATGTCTATCTTTCAAGCAGTTAATGTCTTGGAAGTATATATAAATGAAATTGAAAATTAGTTACCCAGAAAGATAAACATTGTCAGGTTTGATAGAGGTGCTAAGTATTATGGAAGATGTAATGAAACTGGATAACACCCATCTCCACAAAATCCAAGATGGCATATGTGCTCAATACACAATGCTGAGTACACTAGAATGGAAAAAAAAAAAATGGGCCTTTATATGAACATCATTTTTCTTTATATGAACATCATTATAAGAAAAAAAGACCAAAGAAAGGACCAAATAAAAGGTACATGCACCAAGAAGAACAACGTTATCAACTGCTTTCTTTCTAGAACAATGGGCTTGCATTTTTTTTAACATAAACTTTTCAGTATGTGTAGCATAGGACCAATTAATTCATTGCTAAAAAAATAAAGGACCAACTAATTGGGTAATTTCACTAGTGCTGCATAGTTGACTAAAATAAAAAAGGTATAAACCCATTGTTCAGGCCTAGAGAAAGATCACACAAAATTAGTTAATGGAGTTAAAGCAAATTATTGATACACCTCCAGTAAGTATACCAAGTCATACAAGTAATAAAGTGATGAGAGAGTTATCATCCCATAAGGATAGATCAAGTACCGAGTAACTAACAAGAATAACTATTTGAACAAAAAGAAATCAAATGATTAAAGAAAGCTAAAAATCAAATGAATAAGAGAACAAAACAACACCTAAAGATGACTTAGATCACTAGGATGGACATTAGGGCTAAATTTTGAAAACCAACATTCTCCAACCATAACCATATGGATAGAAGGTGTATGGACTATGTCAATAAGCAATCGAGGTAGATGGTGAGTAGCTCGTACACCTCTCTGTCCATATGGTGTAAATTGAGGAAGTGGTCATATGATACAGTGACAAGAAAATCTATGGGCTACATTATGGTGTGCATTATGTTTTGGCTCTTCCCAGGACAACCTGTAGAATGGAAACTTATAGACTTATATAGGTGAGATCAATTTTGCACTAAGTACATGACTCAACTGCAGAATGGGTGCTTGGTTGCCCCATTGATACCATGATGTACAATTGTGGTTTAAGAAGAGTAACTCTCCTAAAATCCTTATCTAGGTTTTCCTCATCCTGTCAAATCAAGTCATCAGTTAACCTTTTAGTTATAGATTTCTCATATTCAACTCTTCAGGTAATCCTAATACGAATCTCTTAATTGCTACTATGATTATTATTTTTCATGCCATATTTAGAGTTAAATTGATCATTGTAATATCCACAACGAGTTCCGACCTCCGAAATTGATTTCCAAGTTTTACACGAGTTCCGATCTCCGAGTTTATTCCCAAGAGCTTTTCATTTCTATTGATGTTCCTGAGTTTGCCTATAACAGACTTCTGAGATTAAATTGGGAGTTCCAAGATTATATAAGTTCCGATTTCCTGGTGCATAAGATTAATGTTTTGATTCCCGATCTCTGGTATTATGCTTAGAATCGATCCAAGTTTACGTTAACGTCCCCGACTTCCGGGTTTAAGTATTTTGGTTTCACATTCTTGTCCTTCACTTTCGATTTTAAGGTGATTGTGTGCTGTATGATTTTTGACCTCCGACCTTATGTTTCAAATACGTTGTGCATGATTTCCGACATCTGACTTTGCTTTCAAGTTTCGAATAAACCAGACAAGATTTCTGAGTTCCGATTTCATCTCCAAGTTTGGAATAGATGGGCACGAGTTCCGACTTTAAGTAGAATCGAGACAAGTTCCGATTTCAGATACAATGGAAGTGAGTTCCACTTTTTAGGTGATGTGGAGAGCAATTAAGTCACAAAAGAGGGAGACATGACTGAACTTTATCCACAAAATTTCAGCCAATCAAAACTCACAAAGCCAACTACCTCTTCAATGCTTAAATCAGATTTTTTTCCCCTTATTCCTTGCTGATTTGCGCCACTCTCTCCTTGCTTCAATCTTCTTTTTCTTTTTTCCTCTCAACCAACTCCATCAAACCTTCAAGTTTAATAAGGTTCCAACAATCCAAACTCCAAGATTTAGCAAAATCATATACAAAGAGGTAGAGGTTCAATTTTGTTCTTGATATTTTGATTGTGGGTGACTGATTTTGGTTCTATCTTCTCACTTCTTGATGTGATTAATGAATAGATATGATGATCTTTGGCTATTTTTGTGTTTGAATTTTGATTAAGGAGTAGAAAAGGGTGAGAATAGGAATATGTGAGGGGCTAGAAGACCAAACTATCTCGGCAGTCTGTATGGCGGAGTGTACAGCTCCGCCTACAACCAGTTAAATCTGATAAGACTATTTTTATATGAAACTAGACATTCAGGGCTTTCCATACATATATAACATAAGGTCATTGGATTAATATTGAGAGAGATATGAATTTTTGAAATTTGACCTAGAAATCAGAACTTTCATCCGGGCAATATGAGTTGAGGAGGGTGTAACTCACCCTATACAACTCCAAATTGAGTGAAACCAACTTTGTTAGAAAGCTTACACATAGGAAAACATCCATAAGAAAATTCCGAGATTGGTACGGTCCTATTTGCTCTCAGTATTTTGAAGAATTTGCCCTATACAGGTGATGATATATTACCTGTCTTCATTCATTTCTGCGGTGCTTTTTATTAAATTCTGTCACATTCTATAATGCTGATCACGTTTATTAGGTACAGCGCGCCGTTTTGTAGGTATAGTCATAAAATATATACATATAACAGAGAAAAAGAGGATATAATATAATGAATACTGCTATAGACGGAATACTAACACGGTAACGCAACCTATCCAATCTCATGCTATGACTTAAGCATAACATTAAGTTGGTAAAGTGTTACAATCATTGGGATATAAGAATTTTGATTTATTATTTTGTTTGATTCAAATTCCTTTAATTTCAAGACGATGATCCATTGTCACCATGGATTGAAGACAGAAAAAAAATCCATTGTTAGTTGGAGTACAAAAAGTTGAGGAGTTATCTAGAATGGATATTGATGATGAAAATATGGAAGTTGGTTGTAATGTCCTTCTCTATACAGTACTATACTTAAGTCATAGTACCCCACTCTGGAGTTGTTATTGTTAACTGAGCGGACCTTATTTGATAGCAACTTCAGCCGTCTTTGAATCTTCTCGAACTATCTGGAGATAACACGAAAATAGGAGTGAGAATTTTAAATTCTCAGTAAAATTCACTAAGAAATTTCATACTGTGTCATCATTATTATCTTCAGCTGCTTTGGTTTATTATGAAAAAGGTGAGCATGCTATATAAACTGTTCAGTTTTATAGTTCGAAAATATATTATCCGAGGCAGAGTTCATTTTATTCAAGCACTTGAATCACATTGCAGTTATATGATCAATTCCTGTTTCATAATTAGCATGGCAATCATAACACTCACAAATATAGTAAATTTTAGCATAACAAGAATATCGGAATATATATATATATATATATATATATATATATATATACACACACACACACACAAAGGCACTTATTTAACCTTCCTTTACTTTTCTATAACTCTCTTTCTTGACACACCTAAGCGTTACGTATCGTCGTCCTCAGAGTGCAGTTTTTCTTAATTTCCTTGACTTGTCATGCACATTCCAGAGTATGATCACCATTTCATACTCCATCGGAGTGTGATCGCCATGTCACATTCCTTAGGATGTGCTCATCATGTCATATTCCAGAGTATAATCGCCATGTCATACCTCATCGGGATATGATCGCCATGTCATACTCCTTAGGAACATGGGACCTTCATCATATCTTTTAACTGCCTATACAGGGAGGGGACCCAATTAACTGCCTCCAAGTGAAGGGACCTAATCTTATCTTATTTAACTGCCTTCATAAGGCGAGATCTCATAACTGCCTCCAGGTGAAGGGATCCACATTTAATATGTTCATATCCTTTTGTTCTCATACATATGCTTCATCATTTACTTTCATTTATCCTTGCATATAGAATTTCATGTTCATATCATGAATATTCATAACAGAAACTATCATTATTTCATTAATATACTTTATATCATACTTAAATCATTCTTGCATATATGAATCTTATGAGCATAACACATAAACGTTTATCACATTCATATAATTCACATATTTCTGCCAGAATTTCGGCAGCATAACAGATCAAGTCCGCTTTCTTGTGAATAGTACCAGTCCACCAGACAGTCATTCATACAGAAAAATCAATGCAAGGTATAGATGCTCCAATAATCAAACAAAGTTTCATAACCTTGATCTTGAATTAGTTTTCTGCCACTTCCTTTTGATTCTATCCGATTTTTGTAACTTAGGCCATAAATTCATTTTAACTCATTTAGATTTGAATTTTGGATATGTCATATCTCTATGTGTCTAGTTTCCAACCCTTTTAGCTCCATCTCATTTTAATTTGTATAACTCAAGTTATTAGTATTTTATCTCAGACTGCCCTGTACTTAGCTAGAACTGCACCCTTATAAGTGAAAATTCACTATAAATAGAAATCTAGGTGAAATCATACGAAATTTATATCAATTTAAAGCTAACAGAACAAGATTTCAAATGAAAAAGTTACATATCATTTGCATGAGAATATTTCGAAATATAAGCCTCGTAACTTGACTGTTTTGAACTACCCTGTTCTAGCTCGGTTTGAACTTAAGGTAAATTCATTGATGTGTTGGGAATAATTGGCAATGAATCTGAATCTAAAATTTCTATGGAATATTCCTTATATGTCAGCTTCCAAACAACGTTAGTTTCACTTAATTTAGAGTTGTGTAGGGTGCGTTACACCCTTCTCAACTTATACTGCCCAGATGAGAATCTAGATTTCTAGGTCAAATTCAAAAATTCATAACTAATTCTATACTAACCCAATGTCCTTATATTTTATATGTATGGAAAGCACTGAATGTCTAGTTTCATATAAAAATGGGTTCATCAAATTTAAACAGCTGCAGCCAGAGCCGTACACTCTGCCGTACGAACTGCCAAAGGCTCTTCGCCTAGACAGCATCCTAATTCTCCACTTCTTCTAGTTTTCTCCTTCTAACTTTAATCCCAACTCAAAATTTCATGTTAATCCAACCATATACCATCAAATACATCCAATACATCATCAAATAAATGAAGAAAAGTGAAACTTCATGCAGCCACAGTTCAGAGAAATCAAGAACAGAAATTGAATCCTACCTCTAGATTGAAAAATAGCTTTACTAGATGAATAGTTTTAATGTTGGAGTGCTTGGAGCTTGGAAATGGAAGAGAAATGAAGTGAAAAGGAAGGAAGATGAGAGGGAATGATGGGAGGTCTGTAAGGGAGAGAGGGAAGCCAAAAATTTGAAGGAAGTAAGAAAGGATTATATGAATTTGATATAGAGGTGGTGGGTGGAAGAAGTGGCTCATAAGTGAGCCAACCATGCTCACTCTTCGTGGCATGGATGGCGCCACTTTGATGAGGGAGGTGGCTAAATTCTAGCCACTTGAAGTAGGGTTTAGTATGTTAAATTTGGTTGGTTTGGGTTTTGACAGTTGAAAATACTGAAATTCTACCGATTTCCTTCAAATCGGTAAAACAGTTTTGAAGAATGCTGTGAGGTTTTATATGTTTCTGTTTTAATTCTTCTTAATCCTAATCTCTTTAATTAATATCTAATTAACTCTTAATTAATATTTAATTAACTTCTAATTGCCCTTACTTACTATTGAAACCGAATAAATAGATTAACGGAGTAAATTAGACATTTTCGCCAATTCAGAGCCTTTTTGTTTTCTGTTTTCTGTAACTAATGGCATTTCCATAATTTTGAGCAAGTCCAGGGACACCCCACGTCATTTCCCACCAAACTGCCTCCATGGCCTAATTGGCTAAGAATTTAGTTTCTACGTTTCCGCTACATGGTTCTGCTTCATTTAAAACCTTATTATGCTAATTCAATTGAAATAAAAACCTAAATGTCATTTTCAAAATTGTTCAGGGGAAAGGCTATAAATAATAAAAGTTTGCCCAAGGAGGTTTTCATTATTCCTTATAACGTTATATGGGGATGTTACATTGGTAATGATGATGTAGATTCTAATGAAAACAGTGATGGTTTGTAAAATAGTAAAGCTATTTTGGTGGCAAAAAGAATAAAATGAAAGAAGAGAAACTCTCCTGGTTTGTAGCCATAGAATTTTGATGGTGGAGGAGAAGAACTATTAACCTTTGTTCACATATGATTGTAGACAAAGAAGCTCAACTATAAATTAAGCATCCATCATTCTCAGTTTCATCAAGTCATCCACAATGATAATATTTGAGAGCTTTCTTTGAGGTGTTTTCTCCTATATATCGAGAGAGAAGTGTGTCCTCTTTTCCCTAAGAGAGAGTGTTATTGTTCTCTCCTTGTTATAAGAGATATGTTGTAATAGTTCTTCCTTGAAGAATATCATTCAGTTCTTTCAATATTGTATATAAGTATCTATTTTCTCAATTCTATATTTTAGTTATGTCATATGTTTGGTACCTAATAGTGGTATTAGATCCAAAGATTGTTGATTGACTATTCTTCATGCTAAGAGTTACTGTATGAAAAGAAAAAACAAAATTATGGCAGCAAAATATGATATTGAGAAATTTAATAGGAGTAACTTCTCCATACGGAAATTGAAAATGAAGGTGATTCTAAGGAAAGATAATTACTTAGCTACAATTGAAGGAAGACCATTAGTATTACATATGACAAATGGAGAAAGATGGATGACAATGTTGCTGTAAATTTGTATTTAGCACTAGCTGATTCGGTTTTGTCAAGTGTAGCAGAGAAAAAGATAGCAATACTTATCGCACCCTAATACTTATCAAATATGGAAATCATGGTTAAGTCATTTGATAAATAGTGAACTTAGGGCAGTCAAGCCATTCATTCAAAGCTAGTCTAACTTCAAATATTTTTTAAAAGAAAACATTGGAAGTTGGATTCGGTTTTGTCAAGTGTAGCAGAGAAAAAGATAGCAATACTTATCGCACCCTAATACTTATCAAATATGGCAATCGTGGTTGAAGTCATTTGATAAATAGTGAACTTAGGGCAAGCAAGCCATTCATTCAAAGCTAGTCTAACTTTAAATATTTTTGAAAAGTAAACATTGGAAGTTGGAGACAAAGTATCAGAAAATAATGTAGTTACACCATAAAATAACTCTGAAGTTTAATAAATTTCTTTTGCCATCTCCCACTTATCTTTACTTGGAAAACATTTATATTGTGCTCTCATTGTAACAAATAATTAAAAACATATTTATAACCTATGGCAATATCAAGCATAAAAAAGGTAGAGCTTTACCTAGTTTTGCAATCAAGAATAAGCTTTTTTGCATATGGAATTGTCACTTAATCACATGTCTCTTTAAACTTTTGCTCTTTTTTAGGAGTAGTTGTCCAAAAATTGACAGTCTCTAACCTTCTCGATGGTATTAGAAATTATGGGCAAACCATCCTTCACAATCAAGTTCAATATATGAGCATAGCAATGCATGTGAAACAATTGACCACCCAAAATGAATGACCTAGGTGAAATCTTATCTAAAATGTGCTTAATCATAGCATCATTTATGGTGCAATTATCAACAGTGAGAGTAGACAACTTTCTATCTAAATTCTAATCCATCAACCATTCAATCAGGGTATCAAAAAGAATTTTGGTAGCATAGGGAGCAAGCACATAAATGAACTTAAACATCTAAACAGCAATGTCAATAATACTCACTAAATCACCAACAAAAAAAAATTTAATGAATTATTATTGTAAAATTTAGTGTCATTACCTCACAATTCAACTTTGCAAAATCCAAGAATCATCAATGGATTAAGTCATAACAACCATGTAGCTTCTATTTTGGTTACTAGAAGTCCACATATCTATGGTGATTGTAATCCAACTTGAATTGTTTGACAACATCTTCATTGTCTTCTCTATGTCGACATTATAAAGCTTCATAATATCACTCCTTATAGTGTTGCAAAAAACTACCTTCAATAGAGGTTGAAGAGCATTGTAGAAGTTTCTGAAACCCAAATGATCAACCATAGTCATTAGATACTCATGAAAAATAATCGTGTTAGCAAGTTCACTCTACATCACAGTATCCTGCAATTTAACAATTGCAACTGCAATTTCGAGCATGGAATATAGGTGAGAACTTGCATACAAATATATCAAAATTCACATATTAAAAATGGGTCCTAAATCATGCATCTAGGCTCATGTACCACATGAGGGATAAAATGTCATATCATAATAACATGATTAAGATAATATATGTCTCATATGGCATTAAGTATATGTCATACTTTATTGGTTTCATAAATAAATAAAGAAATAAATGAATGATGGAGAAGTTAAAGGGAGTTATTTTAGAAAATAACCAACCTAATGGGAAATGATTTTATCGTAGAAGTTTATAACAAAACTCTATTCCCCTTTTACTGGCAATTAAGTTCTTTTTCTCCTCTCACCATCACTAATGACTTGAAGAAGGAATAATGAAAGAGAAAGGAATAGGAAGTGGGTTCTTTGTCATCTACTTTTATCTATGAATATCCTATTTGTGAGAATCATGAATTTCAAAATCCTAATATTGAATGGTAGTTTTTCGAATTAAGAACTCTAAGAAATTACAACTTGCATGTGGTATTAGAATTTGTTTTCAAATTTGTGATTCTTCATAAATGATGATTGTTTTTCTCGAACTATGTAAACTTCAAATTGTAAAATTGGGAATTTAGGTATGAATGTGGGATTTTTGCTACATTATGAGAATGCAATGAAGGTGAATTGAAGAGCATGAACTTGTTGCTTGACATATGTGTTACGTGATTTCCAAAATGTATACATGATGAAACATTTACCTTAAGATATATTGATTGCACTGGACTTCTTGAAAGTCAATATAAAGTAAAACAATAAAATAGTGATGATATAGATATGAAGGACATGAATGATGGGTTGGTTTACAGTGAATGCCATTTGTCCTATATGGCTTAATGCATGAATTGAAACAATGGTTTGGTCTTATGTGCTTATGTTGGACATTGTTTCTTGAATGGATAAAGAATTGCGTGAATATGGTTGATTCATGGGAAACTATAATTTTGTCTTATTTGATTCAAGAAAGATGTAAACTCACTTGAAAGCATATGAAATGTCATGAAGCAAAGATTCAGCAAAAGTATTTTACATTTAAAAAAGTCACAATACAAGTTTTGTTGAAAAGACAACTTGTGATGTGTTTATATTATGAAATGTTTGAATTCTGGAAATATTGTATTGGAGATTTGTTAATTATCAAAGTGGTCAAATCAGTAAGTTGTTTAATAATTCCAAATTTATGATGATTTATTTCAATTGCCTGTAAAATAGATTCTACATGTTGATTAGTTGTGTATGGATAAAGTGAAGTTGATTATTATAAGACATTTAAATATCACCAAAAAGTTTGATTAATTGTTCTTATAATTAAAAGACATGATTGTTGGTGGTAAATATGATATGACTCATCACAATAATGATAATCTTAATTATTTGTCATCATGTCATCATTTATATATTTAGAAACAATACATATTTATAAACAAAAAGGAAAATGGACTTTAGCTAGTCTTTGTTCAACCCATCACATATTCAAGACAACCTTACCCATCATATTGCTCTTATATAAGTACGCTAAATTTTGGGCCTAAAGCCTACAATCCAATAAACAATTTTCCAATGTACTTGATCACATTATTCAATATGGATTCCAAGATGTTGCCATTTTACCATTCAACCATTTTAGTAAATAAAGGAATCAACCAATAAAAGCCCAACAAGATAAAAGCACTTACAGTTTGTTATGAGAGCTAGTCCTTGGTGGATTTTGTGAGAGTTGGTTTTGATTTGCTTGGATTCTTATATGGATTGGTGTTTTTCATATTTTGGGTGGGAAACATCACTGGAGATCAAACCAATGTCATCAAAGAATGTTCTAGGGCATTCATACATGCTCCTGTTTTTGGTACAATTCAGATATTGGCATAACAACTTTAGAGTTATACCAATGCCTCATAGTTGTACAGATTCCCTCATTGTCGTATAGATTCACTTCACTTGATACTAAAACCTTTGCCACCACCTAATTTGACATTAGTACTTTAACCTTGACCACGTTCAAGCTCCTTGTGTCATTGTGTTAATGATATCCACTGGAACAATAATAGCGTCCTTCTTTTCGGCAACTGCATTATTCCTAACTCCATCATCAATAAAGCTCTCTACTCTCAACTGTTCACCTTCAAGTGAGCTTTAACACCTTTTTCTCCTATTTTGTCACCAACCTCAACCTATCTTCCATAAGTAGAGTAGTAACCTTTATTATCTTTGCCTTGCAGTACCTTGTAGAAGGTCATCGGACCAAAAACGTCAATGATCAACGTTATTAGGACAAATAGTACTTTAGGACAACGTAGAGGCCAAGTGTAGCAACAGGGCAGAAGAGTTTAAACAACAAACCTTAAAACCAAGTCAATAATAATAAGTTGCTAGAATAGTATATTAAAGACCTTGGATCATTTAATAAAGAGAATTATTATTTGTATTTATTTTCTTATCCGACTCACTCAAAGAAAGAGAACTACTGAATAAAAGTATATAATATTCTATCTAGAGATAGACTTCATAATTTTTTATGAGACTGTATTGGATAATGAGCCCTAATTTATCAATACAAATACCAACACTCTTCAATAAAAATAGACTGATATTTCTTATTCCCTGAAGGACTAACTTCAATAAAATAAACTTAAATTACTCATAAATATGAATTTGGCATTTTGGGTATTTAAAAAAAAAATGGTCAAAAGACGCATAAGAGGTTTGTTGGATGGGGGACCATTACACACGTTAAGTTGGTGCCCGCCTGCAGCCTCCACATGCACTAGCCCACCAACCCCCTGAATAGCATCAGCATCAACATTATCATCATCATCATCACTTCTTTCTCTTTGCACCGCTTCCATAACCATATATATGCGCAACACATCCCCATCCACTGAAACAAGACCAACTTTTCTTCTCCTTCTTGCTTGGTGGGTGGGTCCTCCTTTGCAATTTGATTAGATTAGATTACATTAGCAATCTCATAGACGAGGATCCACACAATCCAAGATCAACGTTAACCCCACGAATCCACTCTTTTTTTCCTTTCTTTGCCCCTCTCACTCTCTTTCCCATTGCACACTTTTTTCTCTGTTTTCTCTGTAGTTGTTTGTTCTTCATCCCTTCTGTTTTCTGAGACCGATCTGTGAGACCCTTTTGCACTTCTTCTTCGTTCTCATCTTTTCGCTGCAAGTTTGATTTGTGATCTGTCTGTTCTCCCTGATATTGGGTTCATTCTTCGTTGTTATTGTGCTAGACCCTTCATTTGTTTTGAGCCTCCAATTGGGTCTTGTTTTGGAGATTTGGCTATTGTTATTAGGAAAGGTAGGTACTTGAGCATTTCTGTGCCAATCTTGGTTTTCCTAGCTGCTTTGTATTTTCAGCTCTTTTTGTATTATTGCTGGGTTTGGGATATTAAGGGGTTGATATCCCTTTTGTGGGATTTTGAGGGCATTTCAATGGGCTGTTTGGATGAGGGACATTTCAATGGTGAGCTTGAGAATGGAGTGAGTATTGGGTTTGGTGGATGTGGTGAAGTTGGTTTTCAGGAAGAGCATATAGGTGCCATTGAGGATGCTGTGAAGGTTCTGTTGCAAGGTCTTGGTGAAGATGTAAGCAGGGAAGGTCTTAGGAAGACACCACTTCGTGTTGCCAAGGCACTCCGTGAAGGAACCAGAGGTGAATATGTCTATTCCCCCTTGAACTTTTTGGGCTGATGGGTTTTATGCCGTAATAGTTTCTTGAATCTGATATCAAACATTGTAGTTTCATTAATGTTTCTTTTGAGAGACATGTTTAAGAAGCATTGTTAACAACTTGACATCTTAGTTATTGTTAATTTTCTGAAAGGGACATGCATGTTTCTATCAAGTTGTTGCATTATAATTGCCATTACTATAGCTTTGTCTTTTGTCCCACCATTATAAATGTTCAGATCTAAGCTGGTGCATGGTGGGGAGTGTTGTACTTTTTTTTATCTTTGCTGTCCAGTCTCTTTTTAATTAATAGAATTCCATTTGGTACAGCATTCTAAGTATGGTTCTGAAGTCATTCCTTTTACCTCGGTGAATTTATGGTACTTCACTACTACTTATCTATCTTTCATCGGTTTTGGGAAAACTGAACCTTTTACTTGAGAAGGACAGATTAAGACAAAATTTGATCGCAATTATTGGACATAATATGTACTATTATTCCAAGGCCTTCGATATTCCCAAGTACATTTTACAGTGCACTCTTTGTCTTTTTCCATGTGAGCTGACTGCCTTGCAGAGGAGAGGAAACTAAAGGGGGTGGACTTACATGAAGTTATGTTACTAATTCATGCATAGAGAAAACTAGCCATTTGTCTTTTCCATCTTTTGTTTTGTTGTTTTATAGACCATAGTTTTGAGGAAACTAGCCATGTCTAATTGTAGATCTGTTTTTGAAGAAATAATATCCGGCCAAATGGGTAGTTCAATCCCTTTGAGGCAGCTGGTAGATGCATTTTTTGATGGTCCCTTTTACTGCTTTTACATTCCTTGTCTGTTTTACTGGTACTGCTGCTGTAGGGAGGCTTTTAGTCTCATTGATATTGTGTCTCATGCATACGATTAGGATCCTCTCATGTTCTTTACTAACATGAGGGTGTCATGTTGTGAGAGAAAAATTCAAGTTTTGTTTATAGTGGGAACCATCATTGTTTATATTGATTTATAAATTTTGTTTTTGTATCTTTTCTCTCTCATAACATGACACTCTCATGTTAGTGAGGAATGAGAGGACCCTAATCCGTTCATGCATGGTTAATGGAAAGATCGAGAGGAAAGGCTTTGGCATTCAGTTTCAATTTTTTTTTACCTTATGATATAAACACCCAATAATTATGATTCTAGTTCTATTCCTTAACATACTTCTGCGACCATGTTGCGATTTACTACATTAGCTGTTACATATAGTAGCAGCCAAAGATGACAGTGAAAAAACTCTGATACTCCTCAACCATCACCTAAGATGAATTAAATTCAATCCAAAGGGTCCAGAAACTTTGGATCCTTTGTTTCTGGTCTCAACTTCAAGGGCATAAAGGATTGAGGTTACTCTTCATTTAGATGTGTGCCCTTGTATGCACCTTTGGGATTGAATATGGATAAGCTATGGTTTATGACAAGAACAGACATAGTTATTATTGTGTATTTCTATGGCTGGGTAAGTACTTCATTATTACATTCAACACTGTTTATCTTCCACCTCCTTTTGTGGTTTCTTGCTTTAAATGTTTGATAATTTTTCATAGTTTCTATCAAAGAGTATGGCTGCTTAGCATTGCATGAAATTGAAAGTTATCATATTTTCTCAAATAATATTATTACTAATCTTGAGGAAATTGATCTTCTTCCAGGTTACAGACAAAAAGTAAATGACATCGTTGACGGTGCTTTATTCCCTGAAGCTGGTCTAGATAATAATAAAATTGGTCATGCAGGAGGTGCTGGCGGACTTGTGATAGTCCGTGATCTTGACCTTTTTTCCTACTGTGAGTCATGCTTGCTACCATTCCAGGTCAAGTGTCATGTGGGTTATGTCCCTTCTGGCGAAAGAGTTGTGGGTTTAAGCAAGCTCTCTCGTGTGGCCGATGTATTTGCTAAACGACTCCAAGAGCCTCAGCGTCTGGCAGATGAGGTGTGTTCAGCTTTGCATCAGGGAATAAAGCCAGCAGGTGTTTCTGTCATACTTCAATGTAAACATATTCACTTTCCAGATATAGAATCAATCTTTCTTGAGTCAAACCACCAAAGTTGGGTGAAGATAATAGTCTCATCAGGTTCTGGGGTTTTCGAAAACAAAAATGCAGATGCATGGGCTGATTTCTTTGGCCTCCTTAAATTTAGAGGTATAGATATTGAAAAAATTCATCTTAGAGGATCATCTGGCCAAGGCTGGTGTCCATCTCTGTCTCTTATTTCTGCTAAAGTTTCCTCCAAATTTGGACCACTCAATCCCACAATGGTCGCAGCAGTATCTTCAATTCTAAAATCATTGGGCGAAGATCCAATGAGGAAGGAGCTTGCAGGGACTCCAAGTCGATTTGTGAAATGGCTGTTGAACTTCCAAAGCATTGACATGGATGTGAAGCTGAATGGTTCCCTTTTTGGGGTGATAGATTCTTCGAACCCCAATTCGGAGGTAAACTTCAATGACAAACAAATATGCTCTGAGCTGAACTTGCCTTTTTGGTCACAATGTGAGCATCATTTACTTCCATTCCATGGTGTTGTTCACATAGGATACTTCTTATCCGAAGGCTTTAATCGCATCGGAAAATCCCTTTTACAGTCACTAGTACATTTTTATGGTTTCAAGCTCCAGGTTCAGGAAAGGCTTACAAGGCAGATAGCTGAAACCATCGCACCACTGTTAGGTGGAAATGTAATAGTAGTCGTAGAGGCAAGCCACACATGTATGATTTCCAGGGGAATTGAGAAGTTTGGAAGTAGCACAGCTACCATTGCCGTATTAGGACACTTTTCGACTGACCGTGCTGCAAGGGCTGCGTTCTTGCAGAGTATACCTAGTGCTACATCTTCTGAAGGGCAATAATTCTTGTTGGAGCTCACTTGGAAGTATTTAGCAGTAGTTCCTGTCATTCTTGTTGAAGGTTTTAGTACCACTCTACCGGTAGTGCAGCAGCCTAGACCTGGATAAATTAAGAAGACGTACTGTCATGGATAGGGCGGTCCAGTGTACGAGGCTCCCACATAATGGATAATTTCAGTGAATTTCAAAGTCACCTAAATTCTGTTTTTGGTGGCACAGGCTTACACTAAGAAATGGACTGGCAGCAGATAGTCACAACTTCCTTATTTGTCTTCCTTCTCGCCTTTTACGCGACTACATACCATAAATCCCTTAAGAAAAATTCAAGGGTGAGCACTTCATCCAACACCTTGTCCCTGATATTTTTTTCCTTAGTTTACATTACAATGGTTGTTACTCGTTTTCATTATTTTCTTTTTAACGAGATTTACATTATTTTCATTATTTTCTGTAAGGTTTAGAAAGGTCTGATTCGAATTCAATTGTTGTCCCTGCCAATGCTTGAGTACCATGGTTATGGAGTGTTGAAATGGATATCACCAACAGCATCTGCCGCTTCGTGTTAAATTCAGTAAAAGTAAAATAAGAGTGCCAATTTAAGCGTCAAGTTAAACAAAACACGGCATCAAAAAGGAGGCACTGACTTAAACAATAATAACAACTTTGTTGGTAAACACCAATAACTATTCTATGTACTTGCCTCTTGGATTAACTGTACCCCATGCATCCAGCATAACTTAGTTTCATTAACTTGAAATAGTGTATGTTTTGGTATGGTTGCAAAGTATGCTTTTTTTATTTTTTTTCTGTCAATTCCATTCTGCTGCTGATTTGAAGATGGTTCTTTTGAAGTTTGGCTTACGAATTTCTTTTGTAACATCCTCAAAATTTTGTCGTGTTAAATTACCTCAATAATTAGGCACTTAATGAGAAATTATAATATTAAGGTTTAATTAAGGGATTGACGAAGTGTTGAGCCAAATCTAGTGAGAAAAGTCGAGAGAATGCTTAATCGAGATTAGATAATCTCTAATTAAGCAAGTCAGAGTTTTAATAGCTTAATTAAGTACTAATTAGCTTAATCGAGTTTAATTAAGGATGATTAAACTTAATTGCAAGATTAATTTTTTATTAATCATATTTTTATGTGTTAATCACTAATTCTTATTTAATCATATTAATTAAGTTACAAGAATATTTAATCACATTAAATTCAAATTTAGTCAATTAGACAATAAAGTAAAGAGTGATATCACTAAAGCATAAAGCATTAGACAAGAGTACTTTATGTAAAATTAAGTACTTTATTTGTTCCCTCATTATCTAATTTGTCCCCCTAAATCTTAATTAATATAAAATTAAGAAAATATCTTCTCCCTCCACCCGCTACATGTTACAGCTACAACAACAACAAACACGCTCATTCACTTTTCATTTTTCAACTCTCATTCTCTCTCTTGCTTCCAAATCATCCAACTTCTCTCTAAAATTCTCTCTTCTTCTTCATCATCTTCTTCTCCCATTCTCTACCTCCATAACCAAACCTTCTTCATTTAACCCTTCAAAGACTACATCTTTTGATCTTTGAAGAAGAGATTCAAACACTACAAGCATCATTTTTAAGAGAATTCAAGAGTTCCCTCTTGGTTCATCCAAAATCGCCACCATCAACATCAAGGAAGAGCCATCATCTTCTTCATTTCTCCTTCAAGAACACGCCATTTTCAAAGCTTAGGTAGTCATCTTCACTCTTTTATTTTGTTTACTTAAGAAAGCTTGAAACTTGATTTTTCTCATAACCAAGATCTTCAAGTGAAAACTTGAGAAGATCTTTCATACTCTTCATGAGCAAAAATTTCTATTTTGGGTAAAATATGTTCATGTTATTGTTCATAAGTGTTCTTGAGTTTTTGAAAAGTTCCTTTCTATAAGTGCTTCAAAGTTTCTACTTTTCTTTCTTGATACATGAGATCTTGATTTTTCTTGTGAGTTGTTTGATAAAGAATGATGTTCTTGGTGGTACTTTGTTTAAAGTTTGTTCCTTTTCTTATGATAAGTTTATGATTTGAAAAGCTTCATCTTTACATACTTTTCATAATTTGATAAGACTATGAACATCTCAAGAGCATAGAGCTCTAAAAGTTTGCTTCTTGATGCATGAAAATTGGCGCAAGTTTTGGTGCCTTCATAAAGTTTTATTTTGTTTTGTTTTAAAGATAAGACTACATATAAAAGTTTAAGCTTTTTGAAATATGAATCCCTTTTAAGTTACAAAAATGATATCTTGTCACTTTATGTCTTAAAAATCAAACCTTGAAGACAAGGCCTTTCATAAAATTTCAAACGTTAGTCAAGAGTGAAATCTTTAAGTCATAAAAGTGTTATTTTGCAATATTTAATTCATAGAGTTTAGATCTTGAGTCAAAATAATACTTAAAAATGTCAACTTTTATAAAGATCAAGACTTTCTAACTTTAAAATTAATGTTTTATATTCCTAGTTCATAAAGTAGGAATCTTTTAGACTTTAAGACAACTTTAAATCATAAAATTGAGACTTTAATGGTCTTAGAATAATTAAAAGTGTCATTTAAAGTAAGAACAGAGGCCTTTTAATTCAAGTTAATTATCTTTGTATCATTATTTTATAAAGATTTAATCTTTAAGTCAAGAGTATGATTGTAGAGGCACTTACTTTCATAAAGAATCAAACTTTATGACTACTTTATAAAGATTGATAACTTTTATAATACTTAAAGTAAGATCTTGTCATGATAGTGATAAAAGCTTGAAATTTTGCAACTTGGATAAGTTAAAAATCACACTTGATGATTAGTGAACATGGTGTTGCTGGGTTCATGAGTGTGGTTATGCATTGTCATGACCCAGAGATTAAAGGAATCTCGAACTTCTTAGGAACAGAAGTATGATTAGGGCCTCTGAGTATCTGTGAGCATAGGAATCGCTAAAGTCTGTTATCTCAAGGAAAGGAAATAATTACTTAACTTAATTAAATTGAACAAGTGTTTCATAAGATATGTATTCAAGTAAAGAATAATTTCACATGAGAACTAAGTAAATAAAAGACCATATACATATATTTTAACTATGTGATTCTCTCATGGGTAACCATGGGAAATCATATGACGACTCATAAGATTCTTCACAAAGAATAACACAACCATGAACCCCTCTAGGGTATGAATGTATGATACCATTTAGCATGATGAATGACAAGTTTGATTGAGCTTTGTCTCATGATTGAGTGATTAGTATGATAATATGATATAGATATGATGGACTGTTAGTTGAAAGTTGTGATTGGCATTTTGGGGAAGCTCCGGTCTAGCTATTATGCTACCGGATTTCTGTCAAAACTATGGACTTAGTCATATTATTATATGTGTCTAGTCAAAGAAGTACTATACACGTAAAGTATAATGATAAGAAAAGAAATCATGGGATATAACCCTTCGATCACTTCAGGGAAGTGAGAGACGGTGATATACAAAGACTCAAGGAACCTCTTTGGAGTAGGCAATAGTGACATGGAGGACCCTTCAACTTAGAGGTAACCAATATCGGCTTAATTTGATTTGGTTAGTACTGCATAGCGACGGTCACCAAATGAACTCATGTCTAAAAGCAGTCTATTTCAAAAGAAAGTAAATAATGTTAAGCACATGCTAAAAACGAAAGTAAAATCAAAAGTATAATCATGGTTAAGTTTATGAGGTTACATGTCATTGGATATATTTGTATTATCCCTATATATTATAAATGTTTATTCCATACTTTCATATGTATGTTTAATTATGGTGATATAGTTATGATGTTAAGTTTAAAAACAACCCGCTTCAGGGCTTAAGTTTTCAAAACCATTAAAATTGAACCTGTACATGTCCACTGATTTCATAATTAAACCAGAAGTGGTTAGGACTATGACGATGACACATTATTTGTCTAATCGCGATCCTACTGAGAAATTTAGTATTTCTCACTCCTACGTTTCCTTATCATCTTCATGGGATGCTGGCGTCGGGCACGGTGATGATTTTTGTTGAGTTTCCGGTGATGCATTGGCACTTCGACCCGGTGCTGAATACATCTGTGCTGACAACTCAGGCAACGATACAGGTCTACATGTTCAATAGCCGCTAGTTCCGAGCACCTGTGATGAGTCTGTTTTTCTGCCCTTACGAGTCGTTCGAGGACATTACCATGGATGACGTCCGTCCATCTTTTCATCCTCTGAGGTACCGCGGATGAGGATTCGATTCGACACTTTCGGTTGACAGAAGCGCCGATAAAGATGGATCCTTCCGAGTCATCATACCCGACTTATTCTATGGGATCCTACCGTTCAAACTCGTCTCAGCCTTCGGTGATTTGCCTATCTTCCGATTCTTCTGCTTCATCTGCTGGCCCAGCTCCAGCCTCGGTTCACAGTCGTGGGTTCATTTGTATCGGTGCGATGCCTTGTGGGCGTGGGCGTGCCTAAGGAGGAGGAGGACGTGGTGATATTGCTCCCGATGGATTCGGAAATGGTTTCCTCCCGCTAGATGAGTGATGTGGTGTTTGCATGCGGAGCTGAACACGAGGATAGCCCTTTTTGGTCGTAGTTAGGGTTATCATTTTCTTTTGGCATGTATTGGTGAATGGGATTTCCTATGTATTTTCTTTACAAATGTATTTGTTAAATTTCTGTGTAGGGCCGACACTAGTTATTGAACCCATTATATCACTATACATGACTCTTGGTATTATTATATTAATTATGAACGACTATGAAATGAATGTTATGTTTATCAAGTTATTGTTATTCATATTGCTTCTATTTATTTATTTGCATTATATGTATGAGATAGCGATGTTTATATCATGCGTTCACGATGCGCTCATGGCTCTTGATTTTCAAATCAATTTATTCGTTATTGTTCAAAAAAAAAATTACCCCCTATTTTCATTACAAGTAATTTCAAAAGGTAATGTTAGTTCCGCGAGCAAAAGTAACAATTAGTAATTCCATAATATGACTTAAACATAGTGTAAAACTATTAGGGTGTTACATCTTTAGCATGTCAATTGGATCTTCTTGACATATTGTGGGTTTTGTCAATATGGTTATTGGATAATTGTAATCGATTAACTGCCTCGTGGATTGTCCATTTTGTCGATCTATTGAAGTTTGTAATTTCCGTGGCATGACATTGCCTGGTTGGTTTTGTTTATCGGAATGGTTAGTTTGAACCATAACAGTATTATAATTATCCTTTTTCTTGGGTCTCTAGACAGTCAGAATGTGCTGACTGCAGGAGGGAGGATTCGAACCTAATTCTGTATCACCTGAGCTATTGCTCGCTACTAGAATTAAGCTTTAATAATATTTATGATTTATAGAGATAATTTAAATAATCTTATTTGTAATCATAGTTTCCAATTAATTGTGACTCCTTATTATAAAGTTTAATTTATGAAAAGTTCCATTTTTTTTTTAAATAAAATTGTATATATGCCTGCTCTTACATGTGTAAAAGCATCGTAACAATAGAGGCAATTTTCTCAAGAAGTTTTCAAGTGGCATGTATGTTGGAGCGATGTTTTTGCGTGTTGAATATGGGGGCGAATCTCTCGTTTATGAGAGTGATTCTTTGTGCCTCCTATTTCCTGTTTCATCTCCTTTTTGGCTATAACATATGGCTGTAATCTTAGTTATCATGTACAAAATCAAGGCAGAACGTAACATTTAGAAGAGAGCCAAATCAAGAAGGTCAAAGAGTTTTTTGCAAGCAAGGCATGTAACATGGGTTAGAAAAGGGCATTTCGTGATCATAATAATACATGTTATAACGTATATTTTATAAAGTACAACCTTTGGTTGCATCGTCATGGCAAATTATAATTTTCTATGGTAAGAGATTTTATTGAAACCATTTTTAGGCGTACATAACTTTATATGGCTACTCATTTACATTTTGTACACTCGATGTACGCCAACAAATACATTTACAAAATATGCAAGCACTTGGCAACAATTCACCGGAGCCCCAACTTCTTACATCAGTATCAATCAGGAGTATATGATTCAATAACTTGAAGCTTTTTGCAGACTAGCAGCATATTGTCGTGCCCACTGATCATAGTGAATAATTTCCTCAAGTGAAGGTGATGCTACCAATTCTTTTTGATGCTCCTCACATGTTAGCTCCACAACCTTGAAAATATCCAGATAGCTAATCCTGCAAACAGCAAAATAGCCAATCAGAAGAGCATTTAAATTTACAAGAAGACATCTATGGGTAGGTAATCATGTAAAACTGTGGTGAAATGAGACTGCAAAATTATGTCTTTGGGTGACTGTTTCATGACTTGAACATTTTTCATCAGCATAAATAACAAGTGCTTTCATTTGGTGGAACACTCCCGGAGGACGAAAAGAAAAAAATAACTAGTGCTTTTACTCACTTGGGACAAATAACTTGTGTAACTCAGCAAATTTCATATCATAAAATGGAAATTTAGTTCACATTGCTATGAGAGATGCTATACAATCAAAAAATATTTTTCAGAATTTTTGACAGAAATCATGGAAATTGTTAGATAGAATAAAGTGGTAGGGCTCACTAATTTATCTAAGAGTCAATAGCATATCACATCATTTTAGCAACTCAATTCTAGCAAAAAATTTCTGACTCTCTAGTATTTTTTTCTATTAGTATGTATCAAGTCTTGATGAATCCTCCGTAGTTGTTCATCAAAGATGTGGGGGATCGATCATAGGTTTAATGAAGGTAGAGTAAAATTCTAAGTGGAAAAATAAAAGTTTTGTGAAATTCTCTATGCAACACTAGCATAAGGAAAATAGCTAATACTTACTTTTCTTCAACAAACATTTCTACAGCTTTCTCATTTGCGGCACTAAGAACTCCTGTCATGGTGCCTCCAGCTCGTCCAGCAGCATAGCAAAGATTCACGGATGGAAACTTCACATTGTCAGGAGCTTGAAATGTTAGAGAACCATACCTGAGTGATGAGATTTCAAGCATAAGTGTGTCAACGAATTGAACAATTTGCAAAGTTTGCACAATTTAAAAAGAATCCTGTTATTTGGGCACATATTTATACGTGTCAATCGACTCATAATAATTCATATTCAAATAAGTGAAGAATTCACTATAATTGGAGATTTGGATGAGTGTAATGATAAACGATAATATTGTCACCTAATTCTCCAGTTATGAATATGAATTTTCCACTAATTTGCATGAGTCACCATGAGTACATGCATTAAAATGTGTCCAAAAACATTTTTCATTTAAAAAATGTTTAATGCTAAAGTAAGGTAAGCTATCTTTAAACTAAAGATAGTTTGAAGTATACAAGCAACAGGGGAAAATGATTGTACTTGCTCAGATCAAGGCGAGGCCAAGTTATTTCAGAACAATAGATTCTTTCTGGCCAAGACAACGTATATAAGAGAGGCAAGCGCATATCAGGCAACCCCAACTGTGCAATAACAGATGAATCCTGAAAATAACAAAAACAATTTCATATAAGAAATAGCCAAAGCAATATTTGATTATCGTTGTTTCGTTCTTCTTTTTTTTTCCCCCTGTTTCCTGTCCCATATAGTTGAATTTGAACGTAAAGAATACACATGCTTAGGCCATCAACTTGAAGGTATAGTCATTCAGTATCTCAGTGAGAACTTATTTGCATTTTATAGTAACAAGCTATAGCTAACACAGTATATTGTAGGTATTGTCATTCAGTATCTCAGTGAGAATTTATTTGCATTTTATAGTAACAAGCAATAGCTAACACAGTATATTGTAAGGGTTAAACCTGTGTTTCAATCATTGAATGTATGATAGATTGTGGATGAATAACAATCTCAATATCGTCATATTCTGCTCCAAACAAATAATGTGCTTCAATTACTTCTAGACCCTGCCCAAAAGCAAAAGAAATTTATTTTATAGCTATGACTAACATTATCAGATAGATTCAAAAGAAAGCAATTTTCATCCAGAAACCTTAGCAATAGAAGGACACAAACCTTATTGAAAAGGGTGGCAGAGTCTATAGTTATCTTTCTTCCCAAACTCCAGATGGGATGCTTTAATGCATCAGCAAGTTTAATGTCTTTCATCTTTTCAACTGGCCATTCCCTGTCAATCACCAAGAGTGAACAATAATTCATACTAATTATATAGAATTATAGAGCCTAGAAAGAGCACTAAGAGATGAAACGATTTGAGGTTTTCAATGGACGGAGAATATTGATTCAAAGGTATCTTTCATGATTAAACAAGCAGACAAGAAGCACAAATCTAAAATGCCCAAGAAAGTTTATATGGCAATATCTTTTCTTTTGAGTTCCCTTTCATTACATCGAACTTATTTAAAACAAAGATATACAACTCATTTGGATGTGCTATTTTGAGTGAAAAAATATCTTCTTTTAATAAAATAAGTACTTTGATGTTTGGATGATCTTGTTTTTCAAGAAGGAAAAAAAGAAATCTCTAGAAAAACGTAAAAAAGTATCTTTGGTTTAAGCAGCTATAATTTTGATTCTCTTAAAAAAAATATCACTTCTATAAGACAAAAAAGTTGTTTAAGGAAAAAAGTTGTTTTAATATTAGATCTAAGCATAAATTAGGTTTCACTTTTTTTAATTGATCTTTTAAGAAAAGAAAACATAGAAGATCGTTTAGACATATACAAATGCAAATACATACAAGGAAAAACCAAAAAAAAAAGAAGTTTATATTTAGACAGAAAAAGAATAACATGCAGCATACAAGTTTCATCTACCAACTTTCAAAACTCTTCTTGAACTACTTTTCATTACCTGAAAGCACCTCCTGATCCAGTTAAAAGGATTTTCCTAAGTGCACCCTTTGGCAACCCCTGGATACACTGTGTAGAGGATAATCCTTTAAGCATCAGTGTTTATCAGCAGCAAGAATTGGTGCAAATTGCAATAATAAATTCATTGCTTCCAACCAGTTGAGAGGATGAAATGAGTGATATAAACAGTAAACGAGATGGGTATATCTGTAGATGATGTACTTAAATACCTGAAAAATGGCAGAATGTTCTGAATCAGCAGGAAGAATTTTTATGTTGTGCTTGTGAGCAAGAGGAAGAACAAAAGGGCCTCCAGCAATCATCGTCTCTTTGTTGGCCAATGCTATGTCTTTCCTTGCTTCTATCGCAGCAACAGTTGGCTAAAGAAAATAACGACGGTAAGTATGCCTTCTTTCTAATTAATACTGCTAAGAATTTCATTACTTATGATAACAAATGTGCACTTATTTATTGTTACAATCATTTTGGTTATTAAGGGCACACTTATTTTGTATTGAAATCTATGGAAATAGCAACAACAGAGTGATCATGCAAATAGCAACAACAAAGTCTTGTAGTACTAGGTGAGGTCTAGACAAAATGTTCAAGCAAATATGGTATAAAAATAGATTGATTGTCAAGACTGAATTAAATAAACGGAATCTGAATTATTTTTCTTTGTAGAGAACAGGATGTAAAGTTACCTTTAATCCTGCGCAACCAACTATTCCTGTGACTACAGTGGCTGCTTCAGGGTGACGAGCAACCTGAAAAAATTATTATTACTGAGGAAGAACAATATTGGCTCTACAAGCTAAATCATATGATATCAGGAAAAAAGGTTCCACCTCGATGACTCCTTGCTCTCCAGGGATGATTTCGGGTTTGTGTTCAATATCGCCCAAAGCCTCTTTGAGTTCATCAATTAGAGACTCATTTCTAAGAGCAACAAGTTCAGGCTTAAATGTCTTTATCTGCACAACATAAAATATCAGCAAAATGAGATTCTTTGTCTGTACTCTGAAAATATGAGACCAATTAATGGATCAATTAATCATACTATAGTTAACTTAATTCTGAGAATATAAGTCCCGTTTTCTTATCCACATTATATTAATTTATTAGATGATTCCTCTATTCACCATATACTGCATGATCAATGCAACAATGATTAACGATAAAGTATTCATTTAATCATGGGAATTTACAAATAAAAAAAAAATATCACACTTAGTGAGATTTAAGATTCACTGCTAGTCATAGACAGGAAGTTCCATGACATGTTTGGAGTAATTTATTACCTGATCAGCAAGAAGAGTAACGTTTGAACCAGCTGCAAGCCCAACAACTTTAAATCTATCCGGAAACTCAGCCACTATATTCAGTGTCTACAATAGTGTGCAAGGGAAAAAAATTATGATTACATGTGGTTAGCGGCAAACCATGCTATAGTCTACTAGAACGATTAAAAATACAATTATTTCAGTTATTCACTTTTCATTTGACATTTCTAGTTTCTGGAGGAGAATTAGTTAAACGAAACAGACAGAGGAAAAGCATATTAATTTAAATGCACTGACAGTGTGAAATAATTTTATACTATCAGCCAAAAAAAATAGTAGAAAGTACCAACTCATACAAATAACCACCTATTATAATGAGGGACCCACCATAATTTCTCACTTTCCCTTATTTCTATTAATGACAAGTAAACAGCTTTTACACTCACAACAAGATACCAATTAAACTCATAAGCTATTTCAATTTGCTCTTTCATTCCAAAGAATTGGAATTACAAGACACTCAAGAACTTAGGATGCAAATTTTCATAGACTACAACAAATGCAGATTAGATGCATTAAGGGAGATCTCTGAATTTCAGTGTTTTGTACATATGGCCTCTTAGTACTAACACATATTTGAGTTACCAAATAGGACAGCATTAATCTAAGTTAACAAATAACTAAGTATGAAAGCAGTTTGAAGAAACTGATAAAAATACTATATTTGTCACACCAACACATTACATTGCAAGTTTCCTTCCAAAAAATATCATGTTGTTGGAAAAACTGACTTAAAAGAACAGGAACCGACGTTGTACCTGGGTTCCAATTGAACCAGTAGATCCTAACACAGAGATAGGCTTTGGTCCATCCCATGTTTTAAGATTAGGCTCTGGAATAGCCGTTCCGGGCCATGCTGGTGGTGGTGATTGGACTGAGCAATAAACTCGTCTCTCTGCTGTTGTCTCAGAATCTTTTCTCTTCAAAGAAAAGCTACCTGAGAATCAAAATGAACCTGCTATTCAACTGGCACTAGCTAAACCAGAATTATAAGTCAATGTTTTTACAGAATAGGATAAAACAGCAACATAGCATGAAGAGTAATTTGTACTCAATAGTAGTTTCTAAGTTATGCTAAGCACTCAAAAGTTGACATCAATACATCATGTAAGCATATGTTGATTAGAACATGTGTTTTGAAATTGTGACTTGCATCAACTACTGTTTTATATTCTGAATAATGTTAATCACATAAACTGTACAAACTGTTATATGATTTGCAATATTCAACTGACCTACTAAAATTGAATTACGAAGGAGTAGTTAAATTAAGGTTGCACAGGCACACATGAGAATTTGACTGCAGTTTGTTTTAAAGAATATGGGTAAATAAATAAACAATGATCTTTATTTTATTATTTATATTATATATAATTCAAAACAGCAAATTGTGAAACATCATATGGTAGGGAGCATTGAGTGTATGAAAATGGTCCTACCGCTTATAGTAAAGTCTCAAATTGGTACCTAAAATTGTAAGTATCGATTAAAATAATTTATGACATTTAAAAATTATTATTTTAATTCCTGATATGTTAATTCAGTTAAATTAATCCCTAACATTCTATTTTTGTTAATCAAATTAGTTCATCACATTATATTCAAATTAGTCAAATTAATCTCTAATACATTAATGTAAAGACTGTTTTTATTAATAAATTACAATATAAGAGACCAAGATAGTAATTTCAAAATATCGATAACTATGTTCAACGATGCTTACTGTTTCAAAAACTAATTTGAGGCTTTATTTACCCTTTACATAGAAGCTGCCTTCCAGTTACTGAGCAGTGTGTCTCAAGACCACTGGACCATTTGTATTCCTAGATGGACCTTCAAAATCTGAATAAATTTTACATTTTCCAAGTTTATGAAAGAAAATAGTATGAAAATTACTCACTTGCCATTTTAATTCTGGCAAGCTATTTGAATTCTACAAGCGGTATTTTGCAGGCACTAAAATTCCTTGTTTTTTAATCAGTTAAGTTCGGTATACCTATAGAAATAAGGTAAAAAATTAAAGTGCATTTTCAATATAAAATTACATATAATTCTCTTCACTAAATTTTTTCCTGTCAATTTTTAGATATCCAACCTTAATAAGAACTCCTATGGTCTCTGACCTTCTATATTAAGACCCACTTAAAAGCTATTAGTTTAGCGGAATTAAGAATAAATTATTATCTTTTTACTTATATTGTAAGAATGTGTAATATTTTTAAATGTTTTTATAAAATACTCAAACTTTTTAGCTGTTTGATAATTTCAAAATCTTGAGGAATTTTTTTTTTAAAAAAAATAAAGTTAGAAAGGGTAGATCGCCGTGAATCCGTAAGCAAAATCTTAATTTATTCTTGACAAGCCGCTGGAGCGACCAGTAGGGTGACCCACCACTTTTGTCTAATTGGCGAAGACAGGACAAGGATCTTCTTGGAAAGTCGAATGTACTGTTATTGAATAGACTAGTCTTCGTCCGAAAACTAGAGTGTAGAAATTTAATAGGGGCATACTCTGGTGAAGATGGATTTTTCCATCTTCACGTGAAGATACACGTGGTTGCAACAAATTGGTGACATGTGGCGGAGGTGTATTGATGCATCAATCACCTATAATGTATTGTAGTAATATCTAATTTTAAGAAAATTTAAAAATATAATTAAATATATTTTAAAAATTAATTATTATATATTAACAGTATAAAATTATACTGATAATATAAAATAATTTTACATTATCAGTGTAATTAAAAAAATTTATCAGTGTAATTTTAATTATTATACACTGACAGTATAAAATTATACTGATAATATAAAATAATTTTACACTGTCAGTGTAATAAAAAATTTTTATCAGTGTAATTTCACGTAAAATTATACCGGCAATATAAATTAATTTTACACTGTCAGTGTAATCAAAAAATTTTATCAGTATAATTTTAATTATCATACACTGACAATGTAAAATTACACTGACAGTATAAAATAATTTTATACTGTCAGTGTAATCAAAAAATTTTATCAATGTATTCAGTGTAAAATTATTTTATATTACCAGTGTAATTTTACATTGTTAGTGTATGATAATTAAAATTATACTGATAAAATTTTTTGATTACACTGACAGTGTAAAATTAGTTTATATTGCCAGTATAATTTTACGTGAAATTACACCATAAAATTTTTTGATTCTCGACAAAGAAAATTATTTATACCGCCAAAGTGTAATTTTTACACTGTCAATGTATAATAATTAAAATTACACTGATAAAATTTTTTGATTACATTGACAATATAAAATTATTTTATATTATCAGTATAATTTTATACTATCAGTGTATGATAATTAATTTTTAAAATATATTTAATTATATTTTTAAATTTTTTTAAAATTAGATATTACTATAATACATCATAGATGATTGGTGCATCAATACACCACTGCCACATGTCACCAATTTATTGCAACCACGTCATATCTTCACGTGAAGATGGAAAACTCCATCTTCACCAGAGTATGCCCCAATTTTTAATATTACTTGCATTTGAAAAATTTTATTTTATTTTTTATAAATAATTATTTATTTAAAAAATTTAGATAATATTAATTATTTTTTTAATTATATCCTACGTGAAAAGAGAGAGTAAGTGAAAAAAAATAATTTAAATTTTTTAATTTATTTTCTTAATTTATGTATAAATTTAAATTTGGATAATTATTTTTAAACGAAAATAATTTATATTATATTAACAAATATCTAGAGAAGGTAATAATAGACAAATTAATAAAGTTGTAATAACTTCATGTGAAGGTGTTATCTTTTAGGGGAAAAAAACTGTTTACTAATAAATCAAGTGCACAAATTTTTAAGATAGTTGATAAAATTTTCTATAATAGTTAAAACGTAATAAAAATAAAAAGCTCTTGCGGCTTTTCCAGAATCTTAAAAAAGAATAGCTCTTAACTTTTTCTAAAACAAGTATTACTATTAAAGTATTTTCCTTTTTAAAATTTATCCAAATACACGTTAAATTAACAATATATGTAAAATTTTTTGATCTAGCACTATAGAAATATAAAAGTAAATAATAAAAATGACTTTTGAAAATATTTCATTTTTATTTGAATGACCTGTATCAAAAATTTATTAAACCCTCAACTAATTTAATTCGATTCAAGTTAATTTATTATAGGACATTGTTCCTCTTATAATATATATATATATATATATATATATAAAACTCAAATCATAAAACAAGTGTTGAAAAAAGAAAATGAGAAAAAAATTAATTTTAAGTAACATTTATTTATTTAAGAATAATTTTAAAATATCTCTATTCTCAAACCATCTTATCAGATCCTTCAAATAATTATTTTTTTTATATTTGAATCTTAGTTCTTTCATTAAAAATTTATAATTAAGAGGCCTCCAAATAATTGTTTTTCCCGAATTTAAATCTTAGTTCTCTTATTAGGAGTGCAACTCACTTAATATTATATCTAATTCTTATTAATTGTGTATATTTAATTTACAAATAATTTACGTAAATTAAACCTATAAAAAACTGGTGCGCTACCATTAACAAATGCACTTTCTTTTTCTATATAAATTTATGTACCAAATAGCTAGTTAAAAATAGTGACACAAAAATATCCGAATTCTAAAGCTACCTGTTTAAACACGTATAAAAGGTGGGACATAGCTAGTTTAGAAAAATATTAAACTTTGCTTGTCCTGTTTAACTCATGAGATATAATACTCATTTTTATACTACTTTCACACCTTGTTAACGTTAAATATCATCTTACGCTGGTCTTGTTTGTAATTTGTTGTCCTGTCCAGCTTGATTTAGTATATGTTGAAGAGTTAGGAAGAAAAAAAAGAGAAAGAGAGGCATGAAACGATAATAGATAAGAGAGTAATTAATTTTTTTTTTTTATTTGAGTGTTAAAAGTGTACAAACATAAAACGGTATTAACTAAAATAAGTAAGGTATGATAGAATCACAAAAATTTATTATTTACCTTATAGGAAAAAACTTATTATTTACTTTTAAATAATTATATGAAAATTATTTCAAATAAGATAAAAATCATTTTAAAAGATATATTAAGATAAAATTTAGAAATACTTTTAGAGTAAAATATAATAATTTGGTTTTTCATTCAAAATATCTTGGAGAATAAAAACAAATGTTTCAACCTTTCTTTCCATTCTGTTTTCTTTATCCATTTGTTTATCTTCCATGCAACTTATCAGCCAATCTCTGTATAATTTGATGAAGCTATCAAAAAATAAGTACTCCTTGAATTGAATCCAATGGAGGCTTCTGGGTGAAAATGATGGAGATAATAATAGAGCTTCTTCGTAAATATGGTTTGTTAATATGGTGCGTCTGTGCTTCGTAGTCGTCTTATTCAACTAAATCAGTTAACTGTCTTTTTCATTTATTCACTTTGTCGTTTATTTGTCAATTACTGCATGAACACACCACTCTTTCCTCACCGATATTTATTGCCCCGTCTCCATGGATTCCATCCAAGCATTGCTCAGAGCATAACATCAAAGGTAAGATGATTGCATAGCTAAGAAAAGCAGCACTGTTCACGAAAATAAGAATAACCCATAATTGGTCATAAAAAGAAAAATTAAATTGAGAAAGGGAAATTAACCCAGATAAGGAGTATAATATATATAGCACAATTTATGGAAAAATCATAAGCAAGGAAGCACAAAGATATTATAGTGAAGAGGATGCTCTTATTAAATTTTTTCGATTTTCATGCATAATAGAAGTTAGAATCAGAAGGACATGTTAGACAAAGACAAGAGAGAGAACCTTTTGTGGAGGTTCTTGACTTGAATGAATCAGAAGAAAATAAGGGCTTCACTTGAGCTGTAGAGGGCAAGCTCAGAGCCATCGCTGACACCAAGTTCAAACCAGCCACTCAAATGTGCACGGAGAAAAATGAACCAATCAGAGTGTATTAATAACTAACATTTTCGTACTTATCCTCAAACTGTAATATCAAATAGTAGCTGACAAAATAAGTAAAGAATTGCCACAATTTGGTTTGTGTGGTCTAAGAAATGCTAACTCTAAGATATGGGTTTCCCTTTTTGTATTTTTCTTTCTTTTTTTTTTTTTTTTATTTCTCGTTTTCCGTTGGTACACCCGTTTTCTGTTATTGTTAGAACCAAGTGTGGATAATGGTCTAATCAAGGAATGGAAACTAACAGCATGTCTGGAGGAGGGCCCATCGAATTATCCAGCAGTCATTGTTGGCTCCATGTTCGAAAAGATATGAAGATATGCGTTATGAAGTCTTCGTACGAATCACCATCACTCGAAGTTTCCATATCATACATTAATATCATCCACACAAGAAGCAAAGCAAAGGGGGAAAGATTGCTTCATTCCTGTGTAGGATTCATGGACCCTGAATAAAAATGAAAAGGTGGATTTTGTGCATAAGATTGTTATTATTGTTTTTAAGTAATATTATTTGTAGATTAAAAATGAAGATTGAAAATGCCTGAACTTAAGCAAAGCAAATCAGAGAATTAAAACCACTCTTCCACCACCATGAAACATGAATCACCCAGATCTCTCCCAAAGTTAATACGTACACGGGACAGGAAGGAATACCACTCAATTCATCATTTTTTATAATTAAAGTATCGATGATGCTACATAGCCTTGTCAGACGAACTATTGCTGTACACATGTGACAAATTTTTAGTGGAATGACAGAAATTGTGAAAGGAAAAAAAATATAAGATGTCGATTCCCCCATTTTATGGTCCGTTCGATTAAAATTTTTGGAAAAAATATTTTTTTAAAATTAGAAGTAAAAGTAGGAGTAAAAAATTATTTTATATTTAAATATAATTATAGAAATACTTTTTATAAAAATTAGAAATTGTTAAATTATTTGATGTAATAAAATAAAAGTATATTTTTTTTATAAAATTATAATATTAGTAGATAGGGAATGAAGATATATTTTTTTAAAAAAAATTAAGAATAAAATGATAAAAATACGAAAAAGTAGTGAATTCGAAATTTAAGGATTAATTTTCTCTCTCTTTTATTAATTCTACTTATGAGAGAAACATCTTCTTATCTACTCCTAAAAAAAGCAAAAAAAATTAATTATTTTCTACTTTTATTTTTTTTGAGAAGTACAAATAAATAACACTAGAAACACTTTTTTTTTCAAAATTTTTTAAAAAAAAGGTACTTTTTTTTTCTTTTGGAGATGTGCAAACAAACAGGTTCTATATCATGCCACATAATTCATGCATATAGAATTCTGGTAAACTTCCTTATTGTCAAGCATTTCACCTGAATTATAAATAGGGGTGTTTGCGGTGCGATTTGAATCGATTTTGAATAAAAAATTCATCTGATTCAAATAATAAAATATATAGCGATTTAGATTGGATCAATTTAGTTTAGATTTTAAATCCAATCCAATTCGAACCAATCTTTTGTGATTTGGATTGAATTGGTTTAATCGATTTTTCATAAAAGAAAATCTTAAGTATAGAATATTATAAATAAAAAATAACTTAAATTAATAAAATAAATCAATAAAAATAAAAATAAAAATGATTCATGTAATATGCAGAATATAATATTTAAATAAAAATGACATATAAATATAGAAAATTATATGATAAATTAAAATTATTATATGTAAAAGTATAAAATTAAAAATAAAAAATTATATTAGATGATATTATTCGGTTTGGATTGGATTTGATCGGTTTTAAAAATTCAATCCGAAATTCGATCCGATTCAAGCGATTTGTGAAAAATAAGATCTAATCCAATCCAAATTTTTGCCATTTTAATTGATTTTTTATTTGAATTGTATTAATTTAACAATTTTAATTGAATTAGATTGGATTAGATTTAAATACCCTTAATTATAAGTGCTTTTTTGAGAGAATTCAGTACATGGTACGAAAAATTCTATGCGTGATACGCAGACCAAACCCACACGACCACTGCCTAAAACCTCCTCCCTGACCTAGCTCTACCGTTGTGATTTGTCAACCTCTTCTTGCGATCATCAGCGAGTTGCACATCCATAGTCACATCAAACCTCATCCTAAGCGATTCACACAAAAATCGAAGAGGAAATCTGATACATTCTTAATCAGTCATTATTTTTACAGATTTTTTCACCAAAGCAAATGATTAAGGAATGCGAAAATCCCATAAAATTTAACAGGCTCTTTTGAAAAAATGTTCCAGAAACACAGAACAACAAACATTAATCTTTACACTTCTATGAGAAAGACACGCAACCTGAATTATTCAAGGTGGCTAGACAAAAATCAGGGTAGCACACCTATCCGCTTATCCCACGTCTACAAACTCACATTTTATTTTAAAACTGTAAAATCCATTTACGTAGATTTTTCAGCCACCATTTTACCATCCTCCGACCATTAAGTTTCATCACAGTGTATAAATACTCTTGCCTATAAAACCTTAGGCGTTTGTTTGTCATGCCTAAAAAGATAAAATTTGATAGGATGAAGTCTAATAATATGAAATCAATAAAAATTTGGATAGTATATAATGTTTGATATGATATTACATAAGGTGCAATATTACATTAGATAATGTTATCATTTTATTATCACAGATAATTATAATTACAAATAAAAATTTAACAAAAAACAAAATTATAATAAAAATATAGTAGTCTTTCTTAATTATTTAGTTATATATCTAAATATATAATCTTATTTAAATATTTATTAGTTTTAAATATGATTATTTTATATAATTCTTACTTTCATTATATACAATTATAATTTATACGAATTAATATGTATTTATATATTCAAATAGTATATAAATGATAATTTTTATTTTTAATAAAATATAAAGAAATCAACAAATATATAATACTCTGTTTGTTATATATTTTGATATTTTATATTTGTGTCTCTCACAAGAGATAGTAATAATGAGAATAATACAATAGAAATTTTAATTAATTGTTTGATTATAAATTTTAAATGAATATTATTATTTGAATTATAATTATTTTAAACATTCTTTAATATTTATTTTATATTAATATTAATTATTATTTATTAAAATATTATTTAATAATTATTTTTGTTATTTCAATGAAATATTAAAAACAAATAATAGAAAGGGGGGAGGGGGGAGAGAGAGAATTCTTGTATATTAAAATTTAATCAGACATAATCTCATATTGTAATTTTTTATTAAGTTATCTATCATTTTATTGTATAAGAAAATTTTAATGGATAAGCCAATACAATTTGTTGTAAGCATCGAACAATTATATATATAATAATATATAATTAGATGAAAGTATTTATATTGATAATGTATCAAAATTACTTATAAAAATAAGGATATAGTCAAAATTTATTATTTGTTATTTAATATAACTATATGAAAATCATTTTAAATTAGATGAAAAAGAAAATTATTTCAAATATTTTATTTAGATAAAATTTAGAATATATATATATTCAAAAGATCTTGGAGAAACAAATGTGGTTATCTGAATCTGATGATTTTGAAAGGTTAACTAAAATGACTTTCATTTTTCCTTTGTTGAAAAAATCTTCTACTCAGAAACATATATTTCAACCTTTCTTTCCGTTATCTTCTCTGTATTTATTTATCTTCCATGCAACTCATCAGCTAGCCTCTGTCCTTGTTGGTGAAGCTATCAAAAAAATAAGTATTCCATGAATCCAATGGAGGCTTCTGCTGTGAAAACGATAGAGGAGGCAATGGTGTTTCCCCTTTGAAGTGGTGAGTTTGTGCTGCGTACTAAATCTGCTAGCTGTCTTATTCATTTTATCTTAACTTTTTGGTACATTTTTAATTTCATCTAAATACGATAATTTGTCAATTCTCTGTCATTTACTGGATGCACACACCACTCTTTCCGTACTCATATTTATGTTGCCTTATCTAGATAATTTCCATCAAAGCATTGCCCAGGCATAACATCAATGGTAAGTTGAGTGCATGGTACAGTACTGCTTACGTAAATAAGAATAATCCATAAATGGTCAAAAAAAGCCAAAATAAAATTGACCCGTGAAAGGAATATATAGCACAATTAATGGGAAAATCATAAGCATAGTAGCACAACACAATTATCGCAGTAAAGAGGAAGATATTGGGCCTGTCTGGATTTTCAAGCATATCAGAACCAGAAGGATACGTGATACAAGAAAATCAATCGTGTGTGTGTGTATATATATATATATATATCACTTATAATTTTTTTTTTCTCTCGGTCTTTAAGGTATCTTTATAACCACTTATAATACAATGTTAAGTTATGAGATACTTAATAATAATTAATTTAAATAATTAATAAATATCTTAAAGGAATGTGAAAAAAATAAGACACTAAAGATTAAATATAAAACTTTAAAAGTTTGGAAATAAATTAAAAGAAAATGCTTGAGATCAGGCAATTGGATTAGATGTTTGGCTTTTAGATTGAAAAACATAAAGTTAAAAACCAAAACACTTTTGATTTGATTCGATTTTGATTTGAAGTAATTCAACCATGTGAATCAATTTAAACCAATTTTATTGGTTCAATTTAAATTTTTAGATTTATTAAATCAATCCAATCGATATGGTAAACATATCTAGTATAAGAGAAAACAAAGTGCTTCACTTGAGTTGGAGAGGGCGATTGAGAGGAGAGTAGAAAATGGATAAGTAGAACAGATTTTAGGTTAAACTAAAATAAATAAATTAAAAATAAATTACCAATTCATTTACGATTTAATAAATAAAATCTAAAAAAATAATTCATTCATAATTTTTTAATAAAACAACCATTCAATTTATTAATGAGTTATTTTTGCCTAACTATCTACTCTATTTATTTAAAAATACATTGTATTTTATTTATCTTTTTATTTTTAATATAATAAATCTTAATGCATCAAAAACAACCCATTATTTATTTAATATATAAAAAGCAATGTATAACTACGATTCTCCGCGGAGCAGACAAAATGAGAAATGTATTGTCACAATTGATTGGTATGTGTACCGTGAAGGAAATGCTAACCGTAATGACTAAGATATGGCTCTGCCCTTTTCTGAGTGTATTTATTTTAATATTTTTTTTCCCATTGGTGCACCTGTTTTCTTCAATTATTGGTAAAAACCAAAACGTAGCAACGAAAGAAAACTAACGCCATGTTTGGAGGAGGGCCCATTGAGTAACCACCACTCGTTGTTGGCTCCGTATACATAAGGATGTGAAGATATGCATTCTCAAGTCTTCGTATCATAATACTCGAAGGTTCCATATCATACATGTATATCATCCACACACGTAGTGAAAGCAAAGGGGGAAATATTCGCGCATTCTTGTGCAATATTCAAGGACCCGGATTAATAATGAAACAATGGATTTTGTGCAAAGAATTTCTTTTAAGAATAAATCTATATTTTGATCCTAAAAGATTTTTATTGTAACATTTTAGTTTTTTTAAAGGAAAAGATTAAATGTATATACTTTAGTCTCTAAAAGAAATTGAGTTACAGCTCATTAATCCATCATTGATTTTTTCTATTGAAAGGTTAACAAAAGTATTGATGTGTACCGTTAAGTGTTATGTTAGATTACTTAAATCTCTATTATCGGAATTAAGAGGGCAACCCATTATTGGAGCCCCCAATGCTTTCACATGTCAAAGACTACATCAGATTTATCATTTTTACTTTTACACATGATTTGTTTAGATAACTTTTCATTCGAGGATATCATGCTAAAAGTTTCTGCTTTCGCTCATAGAAAGGATGAGTACCAATTGATTGACCAAAACCAAACTCAATCAACCAGTACAAATTAGTGGAGCTAAAACTCTCACATTACATTAAATTTAATCAATGACTACAATATAACATGTCACAACACAACCCAGCCGTTACTGGATCATAGGGACATGTTCCTAGTAAGTCTATCTTAGACCATTTTTAAAGAAAATTAGGCAGAATTTTCTTTTGTATTTAGGACTATTCCCAAATAAGGATCCTCTACCTGCACAAACAATACAAACACACAAATATTATTTGGGATTCAGGCATTCTCAGAATGCACCTCACAACACACAATATAGGAGTTTAAAATAGATTCATTCTTATGAAAATATATATGTACATATCCATACATGAAACTTAATCCATAACCATTAAACTCAAACTTGTCATAACTAAACAAATATAATTTTACTACAAATCATAAACTGACACGGAAAAGACTCTACCTGTAGATTATTGGAGCATTACTAGAGGTTATACCAAATATACTCAAATGCTGAAAATATCTGGAAAACCACATGAACAAGAGTGTGGGTTGCTAGGGATTCGACACTTCTAGCTAGTGGTAGAGACTTGAGCACTCATCTGCTCCTGTCTAAAAACATAAAGATATAGAGAGTGAGTCAAATAGATTCAGTGAGTGATAATATACCTATAACAGGAGTGGGACGTGTAACACTCTATTAATTTAATGTTATGCTTAAGCCATAGCATGAAATTTAGTAGGTGCGTTACCGTGTTAGTACTCCATTTATTATTTATTTATTATATTATATGCATTTTTTTTTTGACAAAATATACCTTGGGGCGCAGCGAATATATATAAACAGAAGATGTGGCGATTGGTATATAATAAATGTGGTCGGTATCGCAGAATAGTAAAAATTAATAAAAAGTATAACAAAAAAGATAAAGATAAATAGTATATCATTAGCTATATATATATATATATATATATATATATATATATATATATATATATATATATATATATATCGAAAGCTAATGCTTCAGTTTATGTATAAGTTCAAAAGAGGATACATATATGGGGCTGGTATACTCCAAAAAGACATAAGGCCCGTGTCAGTGAAAAGTAATTCTACAAGGTCCTCAAAAGACATTTCAAACTAGCTGGTCTAAGAAACTACGTACACCTGGCTAAGTCTATGGCCCAATACTGCACACCGCCAAAAGAGGGCCATACTGTACAGTGTAGCCTGTGGGCCGGAGCCTATTCAGTCAGATAGTCATTAGCCATACCAAGCCCGGCTGGGGAGTAGCCAGCATCAAATCCAGAAGAGGAGGAGGATGAACCGGAAGCCTCAGACGGGCCGCTCTTAGGACTAAGCGAGATGTTCGGGACTACCTGCGGAGATAACACTGGTGGAGGGGCTGCAAGAGCTGCGGGTGCTGCGGGCACTGGAGGAGGTGCAGGGTGTGCCACATGTAAGGGGATAGCAAAGTAGGGGACAGCAGAGTTGAACACAGGACGAAACAGAGGAGCAGCAAAATTCCTATTACTAAAGAGATGAAGACGGAAGTGGCAGGAGCCAACTATGTACGAGTCAAACATAGGGTCATAATGGAGTTACATATCTGGAATCTCGATGAACAATACGACCATCGTATCCATCGCTAGAGTTTGAGAATGACACAGAAACATAAAGCGAGATGAGAATTTGAAGAAATTCTCCGTAGGATTCGAGTACTGTATTAAACTGACGTCGCATTCATTCTTAGTTGCCTCGATTTTCGTTTAATTATATAAAAAAAAAAGTGTATCAAGGTGAACTACCCACATTTATTAAGTTTAAGAAAATACCTGGTCTGAGGCAAGGTTCAAGTTTATTTAAGACAGAAAAAGAAACAGAATGAACTATTATATGACGATATACATAATAAAGAGCAGAATAAATAAATAGGTAGTAGTAAGTGAATATAATAACCAATTTATAAACCACTAACAACAACTATGTAATGTAATCATGTAGGTACTTATGAGTTCTCTTACTCTTACTTACTCTTAAACTCAGTATCATAAACTTTTCCGTTACTTGATCCCCTGGGAGTTCTTGGCCATTCAACTCCTGGATAATAGTCTGCTACTTAGGATCGAGTTCGTTCCTATATAGGAATACCGCGTTTACTTTTCCCGACATTCCCACCAATCTATTCCCTTTAACTTTAATCCGGGCTGGCCCAAGTATTATGGAACTTTTATCATAACATAACCTTTATGAATTTTTTGCAAAATGCACATGTATCTAATGTATCTTATAACTCATGCATAGGCTTTGCCGAAAATTTGGTAGCATGACGGAACGTCTCCGCTTCCCCATGAATAGTGCCAGTACTCAGACAACCAATTTTACAGAAAAAAAACCACAACATTTTATTCACAATTCAACATCAACCTCATAGAAATATTAGTTGTATTTGAAGTATGGCTGCTGTCTTTGCACTTTCACTCTACCCGATTTTTGTAAAATAAGCCATAATCTCTATTTAACTCATTTGGACCTAAATTTTGGATATGTTGGAGTGTTGTGTGTTTATTTTCTAACCTCTTTGATCAAATCTAATTTTGATGAATGAAGCTCAAGTTATTAGGGTTCTATCTCGGCCTGTCCTGTAGCTAGTCAGGATTACACACTTAAAAGTAAAAATCTACTAAAAATTAAAAACTAGTTCAAATCGTACAGAATTTGCATAATATTAAAGCTGATAGGACAATATTTCATTTGCAATAAGTCCCATTTTATTTGCTTGAGTAGAACTTTAGTTATAAGCTCCAAAATTTGACCCCTCTGGACTGCCCTATTTTACCCAGTTTGGACTTAGGGTGACTTCCTTGATCTACTGGGAGCAATTGGGAAAACTCTGAAATTTTTATGGGGTATTCTCCTATGTGTAAAATTTCTAGCAAAGTTAGTTTCATTCAATTCCAATTTGTATAGGGCAAGTTTTGCCCTGAACAACCTCGTCTGCCCAAAATCAAACTCAAAAACTTAGGTCAAACTTAAAAAATTCATATCTCCCTCAATACTAATCCAATGACCTTATAATTTATATGGTTGGAAAGCCCTAGATGTCTAGTTTCACATAAAAATAGTTTTATTAAATTTAAATGGCTGTAGGCAGATTCGTACACTCTGTTGTATGGACTGCCTTAGGGTTTTTGATCACCCAACTTTTCACTTCTTTCTATTCTCATCCCTTTTCACTTCCTCTTCAACTTAAACACAAAAATAGCCATCAAACCAGCCAATAATCATCATATATATATATATATATATATATATATATATATATATATATCCAAGCACCGCATCAAAAAGTGAAAGAAATTAAAACCCTAAACAACTTCCATAACCAAGGAAACAAGAAAAGAGGTTGAATATCTACCTCCTTTGAGTATAATCTTGCTAGATTTGAGTTTAGATTAATGGAACCTTATCAAAGCTTGAAGGTTTGATGGAGTAGGTTGAAAAGAGAAGAGAAGAAGGAGGCTGGAGCAAGAAGAGAGAGGCAAGTTCTGCTTGAAGGAAATGAGAAAAAAAAATATGATCCAAGACTTTAATAAGGTAGTTGGCTTCTTATGTTTCAATTGGTTGGAAGTTTGTGGCCAAATTTCAGCCACTTTTCTTCCTTTGATGGCTGTCCTTGCACCACCCATAGGTGAGCGTGTGGCTGAATATTCAGCCATAGAATTATAGAATTTGGGTGTATAATTCTATTGATTCGGTTCTGACAACTTAAAATATCGAAATCTTACCGATTTCCTTTAAATTGTTAAATCAGTTTAGAAAAATTTCTATGAAATCTTCTATGCTTTTAATCCAATTCCCTCACATATAATCTCTCTAAATGCTAATTAATTGACCTCAAATAAATATTTAATCGAATTTTAATTATCCTCAATTATTCGATAAAAATTGAACAACTAAGCGAAAAACGATAAAATTCTGTGGATGTCATACTACCACCTTCCTAAAAAAAAAATTTGTCCTCAAAATTTAGTGGCTGAGAATAGTTCAGGATATTCTTTCTTTATGTCTGATTCTAGTTCCCAAGTGTAGTCCTTAACATCTTCTTTTCCCTATGTTACCTTCACTAATTGCACAATTTTATTTCAAAGTTGCCTACTGCTTCTATCTATGATCCGTGCCGACGATATGTGGAAAGTCAGGTCCTCTTTTAACTGTATTAACTTAGGTTCTAGGAAGTGTTTATGGTCTAGTTGATGTCCTCTAAGTTGAAAAACATGAAAAACATCGTGAAGGTTTGACAGATATGGAGGTAAAGCGATTTGATATGCAACTGATCCGATTCGCTTCAAGATTTGGAAGGGACCGATAAAGTGAGGACTTAGCTTCTTGACCTTAATGGCTCTACCTATCCCTGCTGTAGGCATAACTTTTAGAAATACGTGGTCTTTTTCTTGGAATTATAGAGGTTTTCTCCTGATATCCGCATAACTCTTTTGACGACTTTGAGCGGCAAGCATCTTACTTTGAATTTTCTTAATATACTCAGTGGTTTGTCCGACTAAATCAGGCCCCAATAGACTTGATTCTCCTATTTCATACCAACATAGTGGAGATTGGCACTTTCGTTCGTATAATGCTTCGTAAGGAGCCATGCTAATGCTAATGTGATAGCTATTGTTGTATGCAAATTTGGCTTGTGGTAAGTACCGATCCTAGTTCCCATGTTGCTCCATTATATATGCTCGCAATATATCTTCTAAGGTTTGAATTGTCCTTTTCGTTTGACCATTCGTTTGTGGGTGATATGCAGTGCTTAGGCACAACTTAGTACCAAATGCTTTTTGTAAGGCTCCCCAAAATCGTGAGGTGAATCTTAGGTCTCGATCTAAGATAATGGTTGAAGGGGTTCCATGCAGCCTTATAATCTCTTGAATATACAATTGCGCTAATTTTTCTAATGGATAATTTGCTTGAATAGGTAGAAAGTGAGTAGATTTGGTTAATTTATCCATGATGACCCATATGGCATCATATCCTATTGGTGTTCTTGGTAATCCCATTACAAAATCTATGGAGATACTCTCCCACTTCCACTAAGGGATTTCCAGAGGTTGTAGCATCCCGGAGGGTTTCTGATGTTCTGCTTTCACCTTCTAACAAACCAAGCACTTACTCACAAAGCTCGCCATATCTGATTTCATGCCTGGCCACCAAAATATTTTTTTGAGGTCTTGATATATTTTAGTAATGCCGGGATGTAGGATAAATTCACTTTTATGTACTTCCTCCAAGATTCTTTTTTAGAGATCATTTCCCTCGGGTACATACACCTTGTCATGATACCGCCATATGCCTTCTTTATCCTAAGCAAAACCCGTTAATTTCTCTGATTGCATAATATTGATTGTATGTTGAAAACTGGTACCCTACTGTTGTGCCTGCCGAATTTGTTCCTTAAAGTTACTGGCTATCCTAATTTGGTGTAACTGAATAGTCTTAGGAGTTATAAAGATTCCCAAATTAAGATCTCAGAAACTCTCAATAAGCTCTATCTCTTTAATCATCATCCAAGCTACAGTTAGAGATTTCTTGCTCAAAGCGTCTACCACAATATTTGCCTTGCTCGGGTGGTATTTTAATTCAAATTTATAGTCTTTAAGAAGTTCCATCCACCTTCGTTGCCTTATATTTAATTCCTTCTAATCAAAGAGGTACTTTAAACTCTTGTGATCAGAAAAGACCTCGAACCTCACACCATAAAGGTGATGTCTCCATATCTTCAAGGCAAATACTACTGCTGCTAATTCAAGATCGTGCGTGGGGTAATTCCTTTTATGTGACTTTAATTGTCTAGAGGCATACGCGACCACATTTCCAGTTTGCATCAACATGCATCCTAATCCTTGTTTGGAAGCATCACAATAGACTTCAAATAGTCCATGAGAGTTTGGCAAGGCTAACACTGGTGTTGTGGTTAACCTCCTTTCAAATCTTGAAAACTTTGCTCGGACTTCGATGTCCATTCAAATGGAACATTCTTCCTGGTTAGCTTCATCAAACGGAAATCTATTTGAGAGAAATCCTTGATGAATCGCCTATAATATTCGGCTAAGCCTAGAAAACTCCCGACTTCAGTGACTGTGGTCGGCCTCTCCTAATCTAGTACTGCCTCTACTTTGCTAGGGTCTATGGAAATCCCCCCATGGGATACCACATGGCCGAGAAACTTTACTTCTTTCATCCAAAATTCACATTTGAATAACTTAGCATAGAGTTTTTTCTCTCTTAAAATTTGCAGAACTAGCCGCAGGTGTTCCACATGCTCTCGCCCTGTCTTTGAATAGACGAGTATGTCATCGATGAAAACCACTACAAACTTATCCAGATATGGTCGGAATATTCGATTCATGTAATCTATGAATACTGCGAGTGCATTTGTCAACCCAAACAACATCACAGTATACTCGTAGTGCCCATAACGAGTTCGAAAGGCCATTCTAGGGATATCTTGTTCCCAAAGCCATATTTGATGATATCCAGAACTCAAATAAATCTTGGAAAATACAGTTGTATCTTGTAGTTAGTCCATGAGATCATCGATCCTTGGCAATCGATATTTATTCTTAATCGTCACTTTATTTAGCTGTCTATAATCCACGCATAGGTGCATGCTCCCATATTTCTTTTTGACTAATAAAATTGGAGCTCCCCATGGTGATGCACTTGGCCGTATGAATCCTTTTTCCAAAAGTTCTTCAATCTATCTCTTCAGTTCTGTTAGCTCCAGAGGTGACATTCGATACATAGCTATAGATACCGGTCCCGTCCCTGGGACCAATTTAATGGTGAACTCAATTTCCCTCTCAGGAGGGAATTTAGGAATATATTCTGGGAAAATATCGGGATATTCCTTAACAACTGGGATCTCCTCCAATTTCTATTCAACTTCCGTCACATCAGCTGGCAGGAGAATATATCATTGACTCTTCGACCCACTATAGTTTACTAATAAAGAGTTCAAATAAAAGTGTGTTGAGGCTTGGGGTTCAGAAGATGAGACAGCAGGGAATACCACCGTCTTATTGGAACAATTGAGCATGACTCGATTGGCAGAAAGCCAATCCATGCCCAGAATTATATCAAGTCCAGATAGAGGGAGACAAATCAAATTGACTACAAAGGTCCTACTCTCAATTTGAAGAGGAACATTGATACAAACTTGACTAGTTTTGATAGGTTCATTGGTAGGAGTAGAAACCAGTAGATCATAAGGTAATTCAGAAATTAGTAATTGCAAAACAACTACACAGTCATGAGAAATAAACGAATGTGAGGCACCTGAATCATAGAGTACAGTCAGAGTCTCATTGTCCACTTCACAGGTACCTTGGATTTGTCCTTCAGACTTGTCGGCTTTTTCTGCATTTATCGTGAAGACCCGTCCTCGATGTTGAGGTCTAAAAGTTTGTGGCGAATTCCTGGTTGGGCACTCATAAATTTTGTGGCCTGGCTTGCCACACCTATAGCAGACATTCTGGCGTGCCAAACACAGCCAATCACCATGATTCTTACCGCATTTCGTGCAAGTCGGACTCAGAAAAGGCTTCTGGGGCTGCTTGCCTTTGTTGCCTACTGGTTGAAACCTTCTTTGCTGTTGAAAGTTAGGCTTGAATCTTGAGCCCTGCGGTACCAACCCCTTCTTGAAGCTACCATTAGATGCCTTGGCCACAACCAGTTTCAAGTTACAATCTTCTACAAGTTGGCATTTATTTACCAATGTGGGAAAATCTCTAATATCTAATCTCCATTGGCCCTACTGCTGCAAGAATATCTTCTCGTAATCCTCCCTCGAATTTGACGCACTTCCAAGCTTCATCAGGGTTCCTCTGGTAAATTGTAGAAAACTTACACAATTCTTCAAACCTGGCAATATACTCGGATACCGTCCAATTTCCTTAATGAAGCTGCATAAATTCTAGTTCCTCGGCATTTCGAACTGAGGCAGGAAAGTACTTTTGGTAAAAAAAATCTCTAAACACCATCCAGGTGACTTTTGTCTGAGATTCTTCGAATAGTCTTCGTATGCCGTTCCACCAAAACTCTTCGAGTATATAGGTGGCAAAAGTCACATTTTGATGATACGAACAATCTAGGACAGAAAAAATCTTCTCCATAGCCTTAATCCATTCATCAGCCTTATCTGGGTCATACGCTCCTCGAAAGTTGGGCAGATTTCCTTTCCTGAACTCAGCAAATTTAAGGTAGTCCAGGTCAGCTCCTAGGCCATGTGGGTTCCCTCCATGGCCGGCCTTAGGTCGCCTGCCTAATTGGTCCATTATCTGATGAGCTGCTGTAGCATGTTCCCGCATCGCTTGAGCCATCTCTCGCATTGTGTCCATAAAGTCACTGGGTCCTCTTGAGCAGGTTCTATGTGTGGCCTACCTTGCCTTCCGGAAGTCATTAAGTTCTGAGCACACAAAAGAAAAGTTATTGAGTTGATCAAGCTCAATACTAAGTCTAATGTGCTAGTAAATAATAGCTCACACAGTCAGGCACCTCATACACATGCACATCTATGTCTCAACCGTACAGACAAGATCTAGTGCATGCTATCATCTAAAATTACAGAATATGCGCAAAACATAGTTTGTCCAATCCTCGGGCCTTAGATAGGATGACCTGCTCTGATACCAAAAATGTAATACCCTACTAATTTAATGTTATGCTTAAGTCATAGCATGAAATTTAGTAGTTGCGTTACCATGTTAGTACTCCATTTATTACTTATTTATTATATTATATGCTTTTTTGTTTTGACAAAATATATCTTGGGGCGCACAGAATATATATAAACGGAAGAGACAATGCTTGGTATATAATAAACGTGGTCGATATCGCAGAATAGTAAAAATTGATAAAAAGTACAATAGAAAAGATAAAGATAAGTAGTATATCATCAGCTATATATATATATATATATGTATGTATGTATGTATGTATATAGCTAATGCTTCAGTTTATGTACAGTTTCAAAAGAGGATACATATGTGGGGCCAGTATACACCAAAAAGACATAAGGCCCGTGTCAGTGAAAAGCAATCCTACAAGGTCCTTAGAGAACATTTCAAACTAACTGGTCTAAGAAACTACGTACACCTGACTAAGTCTATGGCCCAATGCTGCATATCGCCAAAAGAGGGCCATACTATACAATGTAGCCTGCGGGCCGGAGCCTACTCGGTCAGATAGCCATTATCCATACCAAGGCCGGTTAGGGAGTAGCCAGCATCAGATCCAGAAAAGGAGGAGGATGAACCGGAAGCCTCAGACGGGTCGCTCTCAGGACTGAGTGGGATGTCCAGGACTACCTGCAGAGGTGACGCTGGCAGAGCGACTGCAGGAGCTGTGGGTGCTGGAGGAGGTGCAGGGTGTGCCACATGTAAGGTGATAGCAAAGTAGGGGATAGCAAGGTCGAACGCAGGATGAAACAGAGGAGTAGCAAAATTCCTATTACTAAAGAAAGAAAGACGGAAGTGGCAGGAGCCAATTATGTACAACGAGTCAAACATAGGGTCATAATGGAGCTACATGTCTGGAGACTCAATGAATAGTACGACAGTCGTATCCATCGCTAGAGTCTGAGAATAACGCGGAAACATAAAGCGAGATGAGAATTTGAAGAAATTCTCAGTGGGATTCGAGTATTATATTAAACTGATATCACATTCATTCTCAATTGCCTCGGTTTTCGTTTAATTATATATAAAAAATGGTATCAAGGTGAACTACCCACATTTATTAAGTTTAAGAAAATACCTGGTCCTAGGTAAGGTTCTATTTTACTTAAGACAGAAAAAGAAACAGAATAAACTATTATATCATGATATACATAATAAAGAGCAAAATAAATAAATAGGTAGCAGTAAGTGAATAAAATAACCAATTTATAAACCACTAACAACAACTATGTAATGCAATCATGCAGGTACACATGAGTTCTCTTACTCTTATTCTTAAACTTAGTATCATAAACTTTTCCGTTACTTGGTCCCCTAGAAGTTCTTGGCCATTCAACTCCTAGGTAATAGTCTGCTTCTCAAGATCGAGCTCATTCCTATATAAGAACATCGGGTTTACTTTTCCCGACCTTCCTACCTATCTATTCCCCTTAACTTTGATCCGGGGCTAGCCCAAGTATTATGGAACTTTTATCATAACATAACCTTTATGAATTTCTTGCAAAATGCACATGTATCTAATGTATCTCATAACTCATGCATAAGCTTTGCCGAAATTTCGGCAGCATGACGGAATATGTCCATTTCCCCATGAATAGTGCCAGTACTCAGACAACCAATTTTACAGAAAAAACCACAACATTTCATTCACAATTCACATCAACCTCATAGAAATATTAGTTGTATTTGAAGTATGGCTGCTGTCTTTGCTCCTTCACTCTACCCGATTTTTGTAAAATTAGCCATAATTTCTATTTAACTCATTTAGACCTAAATTTTGGATATCTTGGAGTGTTTTGTGTCTATTTTCTAACCCCTTTAGTCCAATCTAATTTTGATAAATGAAACTCAAGTATTAGGGTTCTATCTTGGCTTGCTCTATAGCTGCCCAGGATTACATACTTAAAAGTAAAAATCCACTAAAAATCGATAACCAGTTCAAATCGTATAAAATTTGTACAATATTAAAGCTAATAGGACAAGATTTCATTTGCATTAAGTCCCATTTCATTTGCTTGAATAGAGCTTGAGTTATAAACTCTGAAATTTGGCCTCTCTGGACTACCCTATTTTAGCCCAGTTTGGACTTAGGGCGATTTCCTTGAACTACTAGGAGCAATTGAGATCGAATCTAATTATGAAATTTTTATAGAGTGTTCTCCTATGTGTAAACTTTCTAACAAAGTTGTTTCATTCAATTCCAATTTGTATAGGGCAAGTTTTGCCCTGAACAACCTCGTCTGCCCAGAATCAAACTCAAAAACCTAAGTCAAACTTCGAAAATTCATATCTCTCTCAATACTAATCCAATGACCTTATAATTTATATGGTTGGAAAGTCCTATATGTCTAGTTTTGCGTAAAAATAGTTTCATTAAATTTAAATGCTTGCAGGCAGAGTCATACACTCCGCCGTATAGACTATCGTAGGATTTTTGATCACCCAGCTTCTCACTTCTTTCTATTCTCATCCTTTTTCACTTCCTTTTCAACTTAAACACAAAAATAGCCATCAAACCAGTCAATAATCATCATATATATCCAAATACCATATCAAGGAGTGAAAGAAATTAAAACCCCAAATAGCTTCCATAACCAAGGAAACAAGAAAAGAGGTTGAATCTCTACCTCCTTTGAGTGTAATCCTGCTCGATTTGAGTTTAGCTTGATGGAACCTTATCAAAGCTTGAAAGTTTGATGGAGTGGGTTGAAAAGAGAAGAGAAGAAGGAGGTTGGAACAAGAAGAGAGAGGCGAGTTTTGCTTGAAGGAAATGAGAAAAAAAATATGATCCAAGACTTTAATAAGGTAGTTGGCTTCTTATGTTTCAATTGGTTGGAAGTTTGTGGCCAAATTTCAGCCACTTGTCTTCCTGTGATGGCTGTCCTTGCACCACCCATGGGTGAGTGTGTGGCTGAATATTTAGTCATAGAATTATAGAATTTGGGTGTGTAATTTTATTGATTCGGTTCTGACAGCTTAAAATACCAAAATCTTAGGTAAACTTTACTCTTTGCTAAAACCTTATCACTAAAACTTTCCTTTAGCTCAAATCATATACATTCTTGCTCATAGCTTTAAATGCATAATAAGATTCAAGATATAGTACTTTCAAAGTATTCATTATCCTAAGTTCTTGCTCACTTTATTGCAATTTAGTTATCTCTTTTTATCAAATCATTTAAAGCATTGACTTTAAGAACATAGCAATTTTCTAATAACTTGAAACTTCATATGTTTCTATCATATTATTGAAATATCATAAAACAATTCTATAAGAGCTTGTCCTACACATATATACTCAAACGTATATATATACATGCACATAACTAACATGATTACTTCAAGAGTTCTATAAATAGGGAGTAAAACACATTAAATCAATATTTTCATAAAACTTTACAAAAATACATTTTGGTCATGTACTTAGGAAATTAAGGATAAGAAACTAGCTATAGATATATTATCACTCACAGTGCTAATCCAAGGGAAGGAGTAGCTTTAGTATGTTGTGCCATGGAGCTATGGTCACCACATAAGTTATCTAGCACCAAAAATATCATTATCCAAACACTAATTAGCCTATAGAATCAAAGATTAACTTGAAAAATATCCCAAGGTACAAAATCCCTAATTGGAACCCTAGGTTCCTAAATCTCAATTTTAAACTCAATCCTCCAAGAAAATCCTTCCATACTCATGAAATAGAAGAAGATTTGAGCTTAGAGAGTTACCTTGGGTAGCAAAAGAATGAAGAAGCTTGATAGAGGATGTGGGTCTCCTCCCACCTTCAGTTTCTCTCACTAAAATAAGAGAAAGAGAGATCCAAGAGAGAAACCAAGCTAAGGTATGATGATGATGATGAAGGAAGAAGATGAATTTGATGGTGGATTGAGTGAAAAATGGTGAAAGAGTGATAGAAATCATGTGGGGGAAGAGAAGGATGAGAAAGAAGGAAGAGAGAGAAAGCCATGGTGGAAAATGGGGGGAAGGGTCGAGATTCACCCTTTATTTCCGCCTAGCGGGCGCCTGGACATTGTGGCTTGGCCGCTTAGGCGCTCGTCCACCTAAAACGCATTAATTGCAACTCAGGTAGTGCCTGGGCACTACCTTTGGGCGCCTAGGCGCTCGGCTCCTTTTTTTTTGTTTTCTAAACACTTCTCTTATATCATCATATACTTATTTATATTTCTTAATTTTCTTAATTTAATAAGGGAATACCCCCCATTTGAATCCAATAAAAATATTTGAAAAATTAAACTCCTTAAGAATCAAAATCCAACTTTTGGACTCTAGTACAAATTTTCGAAAATTTGCATTTCCTTAAACTTTCAGGCTAAAAACGAAAAGGGTTAACGACTCCCTAAGATTTGTTAAAAATCACTCTTAAATTCTTGGATATCTAATAAACAATTATCGAGATTTTTAATCCCATGAAAATATTCTAAACATATAGACCTCCAACGAGGCATAGGGTCTAGACTTAGAGCTTTCCCTAGGTCTGATAGGATAAAGTGTCACAAATTATAGATCTCTCGACCTGGGCATTACATAACACTACAATAGCAATACCTCACTAAGCAATATAATACTACAATACTAGTATACCAAGTCATAAGTAATAAAAAGTGAATAGGGATGTCATCCCACAAGAATTGCAACCAATTACCAGTTTTTCTAGGACAAATAATGTTTGGGTAGCTAAGAAAAATGCAGATTTGAAACTAAAATAATAACTAAGGCAAATAAAGTTGACAAGAAATGAAACAGTGAGCAATAAGGAAGAACAATCAATGAAAAGTAGCTGTTACGATACGATTCCATTTGATTTCCCAAATTTTACATTACTTGATATTAATCTAATTTCTGAGTCAATTCAATTGCTGATCAAATTTTTCAAAGCTAATAATCACAATTCAATTCCTTAATATTGTGATCCTCTTAAGAAAAATTGAATAAATTTATAACTAGTCAAGGTTGAAGAGTAGGAATTCCTATGTCTACACAAAATGGGTACTTCAATTCCTACAATTTTACCTAATTTAATAGTAATTAGTAGAGTGACTAATCTTGTCAAGTGATTTTTCAATTGACAATATAAAATAAAAAATTAGTTACGGTGGCTAAATCCATGAAAGCATTAAGAATATTAACATTTACTCAATTGATTGAAAAAGAAAATTAAATTAATATTCAGGAATACAAAGTTTGTTCTTTCAAACTATACTGCTCTAACACCTAAAAGAAATTTACAAAGATATAGATGACAAAATGAAAACATAAAACACAAAAGTCATGGTAACTAACAGAATCATGAGATACCTTGAAGATTGAATCTTGATTCCTAAATTCTTCAAATCCTTTCGGCACAAAACACATTCAGAAGCTAAGGTTATCCTATTGCATATCTCTCTCTGTCTAGAACTACATGTCCCTCTTAAGAAAAATTACATTAATTTATAAAGTTCAGCAACAACACCAGCACTATAGCACTGACAATTACATAGAACCTCTCCAATCTTCAAATCTAATCTTGTTTTGAAATTTGCTACCAAATTTTTTTTAATCCTCTTTTTAATTCTCCTCAAATCTTCTTCTAATCTTTTCCTCTTATATTCTTTTCATCTCTTCATTCATTGACACTATCTTTATCCTACCTCCAAATAAATTAAATGAGAATCTTTTTATATATTAACTAACAAAATTATATTTTTCACTGATAGCATTCAATATTCAATTTATTCAAATTAATTTTGCCAATTGACTCTTTGAAAACAAAACTTGAGCAATTAAACACAAATATGGGGTGAAAATATATTATTTTTCACAAGTTAACACACTGCAGTATAACTTGCACCAATTCTATGAAACTTAAATGCTAGTAAACCCATGTATCCACAAGAAATATCAAGATCCTAGAAACTAGTTTCCACTTCTTCACTTCTTCTGCATATACTAAATTCCCTACCCTCAGTTCATTGATCAAATAATTGTCATTGTAAGAAGACTCAAAATAGCCACATAAGCACAAGTTTCCCTCTCATCAACCCATTAGAAGTAGCCACATGTATGAGCAAGGTTGCCATAGAAAAGATATATCAAAATCCTATGACTATAATTCTTCAGTGTGAATGAAGTGAACAAGATGCAAATCTTCTCATACTTGTAGAGCACAAGCTATGCTATTGTAGAATCAAAAATTGATGATGCTAAACTTTGGGTAGAGCTGATGCCATTACGAGCTAGAAAAGAAGAAGAATGGCAGCCTTGTTTCACAAGCACAAGCATGAACACAAGATGAAGGGCGATTCCAATTCTGATTCAGTTTTGTTCCCTGGAGCTTTCTATTTCATTAGAAGGTTGTGTTAATTTCCTCTATTTTCATTTTTTGTAGTGCCTTCCATGGGATTAATGTTTAGTTGCATTTTGTGTATTTTTTGTGGGAAAGCGAGTTTACTAAACACAACATTTTGAGTGGGAGGGAATTTATGTGAGTAGGAGAGTGGAAATGGTGAGCTGTGTCTATTGTACACGTAAGATCCAAGTGGCACTTAATAGTACATATCAGCACTCCTATCAACCCCTTAACTAAAAGAATTAACAATGAACTAACCTATTATAATGCAATTTTTTTCTCGATGGCTAAAGTGTATGAATTTAATCTTTTAGGACCTAAAGTGTTAAAATAAAAATCTTTTAGAGACCAAATTATATATTTACTCCTTTTTTTTTTTTTTGTAGAACATTGCCTTAAGAATGTAAATTGAATTCACATTTTCAAGATTTCCTATTTAATGTTTTTATGTTATTGTTTTAGTTGTATGGTTAAACTAGGTTATTTTTTAGTGTACCAGTCAGTGTGGTTCTATTTATCCAGTTTACTCAACATATTTATTTTAATTGAATAATTTTTTATTTGTTTTTTTTTTACAGAAAAGTTTAAGTTGAAGGAAAGATTCGTCCTAATCTAGGGTTAGGACATACCTCCGGGTCCATCAAATACTTACAAAAGTATTTACAAATTATTCACCAACAAAAAATCTAAAATTGAATCAAAGTTCATGACAATATATGAGCAGAAGACCGACCAAGTGAACTAATCCCCATTGGCTTTTTAATGTGTTATGTTAATGAAGTTGTTATTTTTTTAGAAAAACATTATTTGGCCCACGTTTCTTTCGACATATACGGTGGACACCGTATAAAGTAGTCAGAAAATGACAAAATCGGTAGATGGAGAGCGAGATGATGGACTGGCAAGTAGCATTTATTTTTCAAATTCAAAACCTCTCTTATAGAAGAGAGGGAAATTTATGGAAAGGGAAAACAAAACAGCGAGGGAGAAGGAAACATCTTCGTTCGATGCCTTCAGCATCGAGTTCGACCATCACCAACACCACGCAAACGATGACAGCTTCTCTGGTTATAGTGGCAATCCCAAATTTCTCATTCCCGTGTCCCTCACTCATACTGCTGCCATCATTCTCCACACCCAAGTTAGGGATTTGGTTTGACGAGCAAACAAAGGGGGGCTTAGGGCTAGAAAGATGGCAGCGTCAGCAAGGGAGGGAGAAGCATAACAAAACTCAAACTCGCCATTTTCACTAGCTGCGATGTCCTCGTTCTTTATTCTTCTGCTCCAACATCAATGGCTTCTTCTTCTTTCATTTCTCCATCATCCACATCCATCCTCTGAACGAAGGTTGGTTCTTTCATTCTAACCGTGATTTCATTCTCTTTTTTTTCTTTGTTTTTAATGCTTTTAAGACTTATTTTTTTCTTCACCCTTTTTGGCTAAAGGAGTTAACTTTGCACCAATTAATGCCTTTTTTCTGCTTTTCTTTGTATCTTAGAAAGATCTTGGCCTCTTTGCCTTCTCTTCCACATCTCAAATTTCTTCTCAACAATGTCAGAAAACTAGTTCTAGTAGAATTTGTTGTTCGGTTGCATAGCCATAGCAAACTCAGTGCCAGCCTTCTACCATTGGATCAGTTCAGTTGCTTTTTTTTTTTTTGGGATACCTTTTTGGATTTTTGTGTTGTTTGTGAATGTTTCTTGATGATTGAGGCTTGTTTGATTGGTTTAGGTGAAGACAGTGATGTCGATGACCGAGGAGATATTGGCTAGAGCTTCAGAGAAACCCCATTTAGAGCCCTGGGGATAATGTTGATATTTTGATGATACATGATGTGTATGGCCCTGGTTCTATTGGCATTTTCATGAGGGAATTTGGAAAGGATGCCAAGGTAATTAATTGGTTTGGCTATTGTTCAATGTTTCATTTTTTATTTTTGATGGTTGTAAACTTAAATTAGCAGTACTTGTAGAGCTGCTTATGTGATTCAATTGGATGTTAATGGAATTGCAGAGACTAGTGAAGTACTACTTGAAAGAATTTTGGTTCCTAGCTTCTTACTTTGCTAATCCCATTCTGCTGCCTGCAGGTTCTCTTAGGCATTACTTGTATTGCTGGAGCTGGTTAATTTGCTACAATGATTAGGAATACAGATGCAGGTTTTGTGTTAGGGACAAGGAAATTTCTGCTCAAGGTAACTTAATGTTTCACTAAGGTCTATGACATTGTTATGAATTACCATATCATGTTTCTTTTTAACAGAAGTTAAGCTCTATGCCACTATTTTATTCCCTTACATGGTTTTGAATCCTTGCACTTTTTCGGTGTTTCTAAAGCACACATATGACACTTATCACTATTTGTACTGGTTTTTTCATAGCATGAATCCACAATCACTTTCTCTCCTTGCAAATCCAAAACTGCTTCTCTAAACCTTCCAAACAAATTTCTAAGTGACTAATTTAAAGCCCTATGTGGACAACTTTAATCAACTTATATTTGTGTTCTCCTTCTAAGCAACAAACCTTCGTGGTTGTTGTTCTATCTATATTCTGTATTCTCTGTTAGTCACCAAAAATATACGTGTTCATTGCATTCAACCATTGCAAGGGCTAATTTTTAGAAGCCAGCCAAGGTGATAACTATCAAATTGATATCAGCTTTACAATGGAAAAGCACCAATGTAGTTTAAATTATAAATTTGAGCGTATCCCTTTGCAAATAGATGGGTTTTCAATCAACTGATCAACTCAAAATGTAGAACTATTAAGGTTCAAGTGAGAAGATTGCCCTTTAGTGATAAAAATTGCAAGTATAACCCTTGCTTAGTTGAAAAGGTATGGTTTTAATTATTATCTTTATTCTTTCTTTTTTTTTCCGATTTAGACTTTGAGAGAACTCCTTCTCCACTATAGTCACGTAGAACATTTGAATTTGATATTTTAAATTCAATAATAATGGTGGAGTATTTTTAGAATTCATTACATGCCAATTTGTGTATATAACACAAGTTGCTATTGTTTTTCGCTGGGGCACTTGCCTTTTTTTTTGGTGCGAGTATATATTTCCTTTAAGATGCATATATGTTCTTTTGTCCCTGTTTCCTTGCTCATATCGAAAAGTTTAGTCATTCTATTTGCTATTTCTTATGCCTAAAATTACATGAATGAAGCATTGAGGCTATTTTTGATTAGTTTGGCCTTCTTTTTTTCAGTTTTTCAATAAAACCCATTATTTTTTTGATATAATTATTTTTTCTTTTATTCATCAATGTAATGTTATCCTTCTTGTCCTATATATGTTCATATTTGATTATTGACTAGTTTAAGGTTTATTCTGAATGTTAATTAAACTAATTTTTTCTTTTTTTTTGGTTTGCAATTGTAGGTATTTAAAGGCCAAAGCTGCCACTTTCAACTTCTTGATAATTGGCTTTCTACTTAGTTCAATTTTAGGGTCCTGGAACTTCAGTTCCTATGTCACTACAAGATAATATTTTTTAATTTTCTTTTCAGGACTTTGTAAGATTTTCAAATATATTTTTAAATTTTTAGTGAAAGCACTTATACCATTATTTGTTTGTTTTAGAATAGCTTATAGTAGCTATTTGGTATTAGTTGAGAGTCACTATTCAATAATCTCATTATCAATGCTCATATTCTCATTTCGATTAAAAATATGACTAAAGGACTATAGAAAGCGAAGGTTAAAATTTATTCGAACATATCCTATATGCCAATTTGCAGTCCAAAATTTGTGCCCATTTGGGGAAGTTGGTTAAATTTGTAACTTACTAGGTCATCAAAATTTTTGAAGTATTGGGTTTCTTGATTAAAGAGGTTGCACCAAACAAGTTAAAAGAAGTCCCTGTAATTATAGATTGATAAAGGGATCCTAAATACAACAAGGAAAGAGAGTTACAATGCTTAAGGAAGATCCTTTTTTTTTTGTACTTGGTTGGTAATTTAGGCTCAAAAGTTGGTAACTTCAATTTAAAAAGCTGGTAACTTTTGAGATCATAGGAATTTAGGAAGTATTGGGGTTCTCGGACAAATTTGTGTGACTAAACAAGTTTGAAACACTCCCTATGATTATAGATTGATAAAGGGAGTTTGGACAAAGCATGGAAATAGATGTGCAATGCCTAAGAAGCATACATTTTTCGCCTATACTTGGTGGATAACTTGGGCTCAAAAGCTGGTAACTTCAGTTCAAAAAGTTGGTAACTTCTCAATAAAGCTAGTTGTAACATCCACCGGAATTTTCTTATCGTTTTTCGCCTAATTGTTCAGTTTTTATCAAATAATTGAGATTAATTAAAATTCGACTAAATATTTATTTAGGATCAATTAATTAGAAATTAATTGAGTTTAGATATGAGTTAATTAGGTTAGAAGTATAGAAGATTTCATAAAAATTTTCTTAAACCAATTTACCAATTTAAAGGAAATCGGTAATATTACAGTATTTTAAACTATCGGAACCGAACCAATAGAATTACATGCTCAAAACCCTATGACCTAAGGCTGAATACTTAGCCATTTACACCCTAAGTGTGGCACCACAAAGGCCACAAAAATGAGGAGAGTTGGCTGAATTTCAGCCTCTTGTGTTTCAACCAATTAAAACCTTTGAAGCCAACTACCCCCTTTATGTTCAAATCAGATTTTCTCTCCTCCTTCTCATGTTGATTGTGCCACCTTCTCCCTTGCTCCAGCCCTCTTCTTCTCTTCTCCACTCACCCAACTCCATCAAACCTTCAAGCTCAACCAAGTTTTATTAATCTAAACTCCAAAATCAAGCAAAATTACACACAAAGAGGTAGATGTTTAATTCTTGGTCTTGCTATTTTGGTTGTGGGTGGCTGATGGTAGCTTTATTTTCTCAATCCTTGATGTGATGATTGAATGAATATGATGATATTTGGTTGTTTTGGTGGCTGTTGTTGATGTTAAAGATGATTAGGAAGTAAGAAGAGATGAAAGTACGAAGATGTGAGAAGCTGGAAATCCAAAATCCCTCGACAGTCTGTACGGCGGAGTGTACGGCTCCGCCTACTGCCATTTAAATTTAATGAAACTATTTTTATATGAAACTAGACATTCAGAGCTTTCCATACATATATCATATAAGGCAATTGGATTAGTATTGAGAGAGATATGAATTTTGGAAGTTCGAACTAGGTTTTTAAGTTTGATTCTGGGCAGACTGGGTTGTTTAGGGCAAAACTTGCCCTATACTACTTGGAATCGAATGACACTAACTTTTTTAGAAAGCGTACACATAGGAGAATATCCCATAAAAATTTTAGAGTTAGATAAGGTCCCGTTTGCTCCTAGTGGTTCAAGAAAGTTGCTGTATGTCCAAACCGGGCTAAAATAGGGCAGTTCAGGAAAGTTAAATTTCGGGGCTTATAACTCAAGCCCCACTAAGGAAAATGGAATGAAACTTTTTGCAAATGAAAGGTTGTCCTGTTAGATTTAATATAAGGTCAATTTTGTATAATTTGAACTAGTTTTCGATTTTTAGTGTATTTTAACTTTTAAGTGTGTAATTCTGGCCAGCTACAGGGTAGGCCAGGATAAAACCTATATAACTTGAACTATATTTATCAAAATTAGATGGGACTAAAGAGGTTAGAAAATAGACACATAACACTTTAACATATCCAAAATTTAAGTCCAGATGAGTTAAATAGAAATTTTGGCTTGATTTACAAAAACCAGGTTGAATGAATGTGCTGAGGTAGTAACCCTGTCTTAATGTAACTAATGCTCCTATGAATTTGATGGTTGATATAAGAATGAAATGTTATGATTTCTATGAGAAATTGGTGTTTTGAGTACTGACACTATTTATGGGGAAGTAGACACGTTCCGTTATACCGCCAAAATTTCGGTAAAGTCTATGCATGAGTTATGATATACATTTAGATACATGTGCATTTTCAAAAAAGTCATGAAGGTTATGTTATGATGAACCTAAAGATTATGTTATGATGAAAGCTCCATGATACTTGGGCCAACCTCGGATTAAGGATAAGGGGAATAGACCGGTGGGGAGGTCCGGGAAAGTAAACCCGGCATTCCTGTATAGGAACGAGCTCGATCCTGAAAAGCAGACTATTACCCAAGAGTCTAAATGGCCAAGAACTCCTAGGGGGCCAAGTAATGGAAAAAGTTTATGAAGATAAGTTCAAGAATGAGTTTTACATAATCACATTGAATAGTCATTACAAGTTGCTTACAGTTTGCCTGTTATGTTTACGTACTGCTGTATGTTCATTTATTTTGCTCATTATTCCATGTATCTCTATTTAGTAGTTTATTCTGTTTCTTATACTGTCTTAAGTAAAACTGAACCTTGCCTCGGACCAGACATTTTCTTAAACTTAGTAAATATGGATAGCTCAGTTTGATCCCATGTTTTTATAACTAAATAAAAAAACCAAGGCAATTGAGAATGAATGTGACGCTATACGCGAACCCTACTGAGAATTTCCTTAAATTCTCACCTTGCTTTGTATTTCCGCATCATTCTCAGACCTTGGTGATGGACTCAATAGCCACTCTGCTTATTGAGATTCTGGACCTGCAGCTCCACAATTATCCAATAGTGGACTCGTTATACATAGCTGGCTCCTGCCATTTCCGTCTCTACCTTTTCAGCAATAGGAGTTTTGCTGTTCCTTTATTTTTTCCGCTTTTGAACCTATATATAAACTGAAGCGTTGGCTTCCAACTTACATATGTATATATACGACTGATGATATACTACCTGTCTTTATTCCTTTTTGTAGTGCATTTTGTTAAATTTTGTTACATTTTACAATACTGATCACGTTTATTATATACAGCATGCCGCTTCATAGGTATATTTGTCAAATATATATATATATATATATATATATGTCAGAGAAAAAGAAAATATAATATAATGAATACAGCTATAGACGGAGTACTAACATGGTAACGCGATCTACCCAATTTCATGCTATGACTTAAGCATAACATTAAATTAGTAGGGTGTTACACTAGTAACTTTTTAGGTCATGGGAATTAAGGAAGTATTGGAGTTCTCGGATAAATTTGTATGACCGAACAGGTTTGAAACACTCCCTATGATTATAAATTCATAAAAGGAGCTTGGACAAAGCATGAAAATAGATGTGCAATGCCTAAGAAGCATACTAAGTGTAGAAATGTCTGAAACTACTTAGCCATTGTATCACTAATACCATGTTGTAGTGCCAACTTGTTCTCTTAACCTTTTTTAACAATTCTTTAGCATTGCACATCCATTTCTATGCTTTGTCCAAGCTCCCTTTATCAATCTATAATCATGGGGAGTCCTTCAAACTTGGTCAGTCATACAAATTTATGCAAGAACCCCAATACATCCTAAATTCTCATGACCTGAAAAGTTACAAGCTTTTTGAACGGATGTTACCAGCTTTTGAGCCCAAGTTACTGACCAAGTGTAGGTGAAAAAAGTATGTTTCTTAGGCATTGCACATCTATTTCCATGCTTTGTCCAAGCTCCCTTTATCAATCTATAATCATAGGGAGTGTTTCAAACCTGTTTGGTCATATAAATTTATCCGAGAACTCCAATACTTCCTAAATTCCCATGACCTAAAAAGCTACTAGCTTTGTTGAGAAGTTACCAGCTTTTTGAACTGAAATTACCAGCTTTTTAGCCCTAATTACCAACCAAGGGCAGGATCGAGAGGTGCTCACTTTGGCTTTAGAAGTCTTTCCCCATGTGATCTAATATCCTAAGGTGTGATCTTAATATGTTTGGTTGCACAAATCTATTTCCAAAGACCAATAAAACCAAACTCCAAATTTTCTAATAAGTTACCAACTTTTTTGAAAAAGTTATCAGCTTATTGAACTAAAGTTACCTACTTTTTGGCCCAAGTTACCAACTAAGGGCAGGATCGAGAGGTGCTCACTTTGGCTTTGCAAGTCTCCCCCTATGTGATATAATATCCTCTGGTGTGATCTTAACGTGGTTGGTTGCACCAATCTATTCCCCAAGGTCAACAAAACTGAAATCTAAATTTCCTGATAAGTTACCACCTTTTTAAAAAAGTTATCAATTTATTGAACTGAAGTTACTGGCTTTTTGGCCCAAGTTACCAGCCGAGGGCAGGATCAAGAGGTGCTCAATTTGGTTTTGGAAGTCTCTTCCTATGTGATCTAATATCCTAGGATGTGATCTTAACATGTTTGGTTGTATCAATCTATTCCCAAAGACCAATAAAACCAAACTCAAAATTTCCTAATAAGTTACCAGCTTTTTAAAAAAGTTACCAGCTTTTTGACCCAAGTTACCAACCAAATGCAAGATTGAAAGGTGTTCATTTAGGCTTTGGAAGTCTCTCTCCATGTTGGATTAAGAGTCCCTTTGGGAATCTATAAGAGGGTGTGATCTAATACCAACTAACTTTTTATTTTTTATTTTTTATTTTTAAGGATTTTGAGTTGTAGTTCCATTTGCATATTAGATAAAAATAAAAAAAAAACTTATGATAAAAAGTACAACACCAAAAAAAGCCTCTAATTCTAGACAATGGGAATAGGAATGAGAATAAACACTAGTAATGCTTGCAATTTTGTCTATATTCAAGTTCATTGACTACAATAGGCAAATAACTTTTTTCACATATAAATCATTATCAAACTCTCTAAAATTTGTCTGTTGTTTGAATGATGTTGGGTCCAGAGGCTCAAAGCTTCTATAGTCTAGCATTCTTGTTACTAGAACTTGGGCACTTATATTGCTTAATGTGCTTGGCTTTAGCAAGAGTAATTTTAACATATTTGCCATGGAACCATCTCTAACACATATCACAATAGATCCAAAATTCATCATTCACGTGAAAGCTGCAAGTGCCACATGTTGCGCCTTATTCATCATCATCATCTTTTCCACACTTATCCTCTTCTTTGGGTGCAGAAATCTTTGCTCCCTTGGCCTGAGACTTGAATTGATGGGACTGTTAAAAGACAGCATCCAAATAGGAAGAACTAAATGACTTTCAACATTTAGGCAGTGATAGAAAATAAAGTAAGAACATGAAATTGAAGACTGAACACCACCTTTCCACTTGATTTGTTTCTATTGCCATTGTTCTGAGCAGCTAATTGATCCTTTGACTGCTTAGTACTTCCCGTCAAAGCTTCAAAGATGGTTGGCAGATCATTGTCTTTTCCTGTAAAAATTCATTTAAACCAAAATCATTAGCATCTCGTAAAAATAGTATCATATTCAAACAAGCAATACAATATTTCCTGATTTATGGCAATATATTTTTTTTTTTTAAATAAAATCTAGCAATAAACATTGTTTCTTTGGAGCTCTAAAGGAATACGACATTTTTATTTCCTCTTCCTCCAACCCTTAAGAAGCAGGAAAAAAATTATCATCGAATCTTCAGTAAGCTATTTGATCTGACACATTACCAATATTCTCTGCACTTTTCAAACATCCACATTGTAGACTTTCCATCATTGACTCTACAAACTATCCTCTAAAATGAGAAATTACATATTAGGATACGTAACAATTATGTATTCTGCCATTCAGCAGCAAAATCAGATGTTCTCTAAGTACATCATCATCCAAACTTTCCATCATACTGGAGTAACATACACCCCAATATCACCTTCTAATTTCCTTAGAACTCAGAAGACTCTTTTCAAAGTGATTCCTAAATTCCCCTTTTAATGACATTTCTGTAGGTTGTATCTATGCAAGGATATGACTCAATTCAATCAAACCAAAGAACAAACCTTTTATCATGTAATGAATTTGACTCCACTTTTTGTAAACAATTCCCTGAGCTTTTCTATTATAAACAAGTGTCACATTTTTTAGGCATTCTAATCTTAAATCATTGAGGCAAATTACCGAACACTTGTGTAACAAGAAGGCCACATAACTAGGGAGCAACCACAACAAAACCAAACCAAAATCCAAAATGAAACCAAGAACTAACCAAAATCCATTAAAGACAAAGAAAAATACTAGATCTTGAATTTAGCCAACATCAACCGGTAAAAGAAACTCTATATAGATTAAACCAATAGCACCAAGGTTCAAATATCATCCATCCATCAGAATGAGCATACTCACCAATGTGTTGCTAGTATTCAAACTCCATTCCATTAATTATAATAAATCAATATACTAGTAAAACATAGACATATGATTTAGAAAACTAAAATGAGAGCACTAGAACAAATATTACCTCCTTGCTCCATCTTTGACACCCTTTTCCCATATTAGGTAAGTTCTGAACAAAAGTGGCAAGTCAGTGTTATATAGATCATGGTGAATAAAATGGTAACAAGAAAGCATGGAAACAATTAAAAAAAACACTTTTCAAAGAATAAGAATACAAAAGTGCTAAGCCAATGTTCATTCTTCTCAAAGATGTCATGAAATCTATAGCTAGCAAATTCAATTAGAATCAAAACTAGGAGCTATTGTTGCTTTGCAAGTAAATAATTTTGAGTGATATATATATATAGAAGAACTTAGCTAATATTTCAAGCAAGGAAAAATTGCATTGTGTCGTTTGCTACTAACTATTGGGGCTTGTAAATTCCTCTAGAGTGATGAAAATTTAAGGATGTATGTAGTTGATATTTTTACATTATTTTGTCCAACTAGTGAAGCAAACTATTCAATAAGACTTGAATTAGAACTATAACGGAGGAAGCATGCCATGTTTAAGAAAAATAGTTACGATTAAGTTGGGGTATATATATTCACTGTTGACTTGGACCTTATATAGATCAAGCCAATAGGGTGTTGTATATGGTGGACACCTTCCTTCTCTGACTTTGACTCTAAATCTAAACCCTATCGATCTCTCCCATCATCATTGTCCCAGCGTTTACCATCAGGAGGCATCTAGAAATCTTCCTCTTCCATGTCACTGTCCTCATTAGAAGGCTTCTTAACTTCAGAAATAATCTCTTCAAGTCCCTTGTCCTTCTTCTTCTTCTTCCTCTTTTTCTTCTTCTTTTTCCCACCATATGCACTTTGTGGATCCTTTAAACACTTGTCACCTTCCATTCCATGACTCGACAACTTCTGTTCTTCCTCTTACTCTATTTACATAAGCTAAAATGCATTAGTTGATGGAGCATTACAAAACCCCTATGCATTACAGATCATAAATTTTGCAAATCCTAGTAGCAACACTAAGTCTCATTCCAGGATATTCAAACCAAAAACTCAATGAATAGAAGACATCACTACTAACCTAATTTATGGAGAAACCTTTTCCCACTCATATGCTTCCAGATATTTTTCTCTGAATTATTGACGTTGTCTCCAGTTAACTTACATATCAACTTTGAATTGGAAGGAGAAACCAATAGCTACTGTAATATATCATCAATTACCATCGAAGATGAAATTGTCAAGGTATAAATAGAGTAAGGCAGACAAATAACATAAAAGTAAAAATATTTTCACATTTTTTTTTGTCACATAATATATATTTTCACATAATTACGGGTAAAGAAACCCCATATTCCAATTCAAGAAAATCGGTAACACTCCAAATACAAGCAGTAGCAGATTCTAAACATGATTGAAAAGGTGAAAAGGGGGGTTATTTACTAGCAAAGAGGGTCTTGCTTGAACATATTGAAAGGGGGTTTATTATTGGACAAGGCAAAATCAATGAGACCCAAACGACATTTTTTGCTGCAAGAGTAGGAGTCTATGTCCTTGGAGAGGACCTCATGCTCAGTCTCTATGCACTTGAACCACCCATTTCCCAGCTTGCTGAAGGTTGGCAACCTGACTCGGTTGCCCCCTTCCTTTTTCCGATTCTCTTCAATGGTCGCCATGCCCGTTTTGCAACCTCGAGCCAAACAACCAAAGAAAGGTTGTTGAGGAATATGGAACCTGTTTGATAAGGAATGCCTTAAACTTGATGGATGGGATGGAAATTACTGTGTAGATTGGTGGAAGTAGTGGCAGTGTGTGTGTGTGTAAGGGGAATGGAATGGGGGGAAGTGATGGGGGTTCGATTTTTTTCCTTTTCAAATATTGTACTTCATTTTTATTGAATTATTGCTGATGTATGCGAGAAGCTTGTCTCCATACGCTTTTTGTCATTTTCCTTCTTTAGATACGGTGTCTAGCATATATGTCGTGAAAACCGTTGTTCAAATAACATTTCTCATTTTTTTAATGTGTAATTGAGTTACCTACTTCGCTTGTGTCGATCGTCCAAGTTTTGGTATTACCTTTGGTTCCATGACATGTCGGAGTACTTAAAATTGTAGGTAACATTGATGTTATATGCAATAATAAGTTTTTTTAGAATTATGGTGTTATACATGTATTCTTTAAATAATAGTGTGATTATTTCATTAAAATTAAATTCTTTAAATTTATTCTTTTAAAACAAAACTTTTAAGCCAAACGTTCACTCTAGAATATTATGATTATAAACTTTGGTAGAACAGCGAAACCACATATTTTTTTGTTAAATAAGAAAAGCTCAGACATGGATGTCAAATTAAACAGTACAATGCGCAAGCAAACTAACTACTATTACTATATTGACAACGTTTTCTTGACACATTGTACCTATTACTTTAAAACGTGTTATTAACGTGAATTTGAAATATTGAATAATAAATTACTAGCATGTAAGTTACGATCCACCATAAAGAAGTGCAGCAAAAAGATGTGAATTTGAATAAATAAATAAATAAATAAAGAGTAAATATATATTTTGATTTTTGAAAATTTCATATGATATTAATTTAGTACTTGAAAGGCCAAAAAAGTTTTTGACATTAAATAAGTCTCTAAAAATTAAAATATGATATCACTCTATTTCTTTCGAAAAATTATTTGATCCCCTTCTAGATAAAATATGAGGATTTGCTTCTTTCTTTCTTTTCTTTTCCTTTCTTTTTTTATTTGTTTGTATTAGGGAGCTCCTAAAGAAGCAATTAGAGAAAATGGGAAAGGGGATGAGCAAACAATGATCAAAACCTTGACCCAAAACCAACAACACTCTTGTCACATGAACGAGAAAAGATACCATTTGAACTACAGCTCATTGACAGTTTATCTTTATTTCCCATTTTCATTTCATGTTTTTATTTTTAATTATAAAAATGTCACTTTATTTTCATTTTATTTCCTACTTTTAGGATTTTGTAACAAAAATAGTGAAAATAGGGTCTACTTGGTGTCTGTTTTCATTTCATATATTTTTCATTTTTAGGATTTTGTGAAGGAAATAATAAAAATAGGAAATGAGATTTTAATATTTTCACTGTTTTCACGGTTTCTTTCAAAAAAATTCTGAAAACAAAAAACACATAAAAATGAAAATAGGAAATAAAAATAGAAATTAAACAGGCTCTAACCGAGGGTATGAATAAACTAATCAATAGAGTAAAAAGAATAAGTTATAGATTTTGAAAAGAAAGGAGAGTATGGAGACGGACTGACCAATTGATATTGGAGCTAATGGAGTGGGGAATAAGGACTGGGACATAAAACAAGCGTAGCAATAGTATCATCACATTTGCCATAGGATCCCAAAACCAAATTCATAGACTAGGAAGAAAAAAACCTAAAAAGCCGAAAATAGTTCTAAATCAAACTTAATAACAAAATCGAAGGCACCACCAATTCACCATACCAAACAGAACCCAAACAGGAGTCGCGGAAGGAGAGGAACGTTGTGGCGGTGGCAGAATGAATGGGGCAACACTATGGTTGATAGAGGGGTCTTAGGGTTTTTCTCTGAACATGTGAAGTAATGAAAAAAAAAAAAAAAGATTGATTTTTCCTCATCAACGGATCGAATACAATACACTGCAAAAGAAAAAAGAGTTTTATTAAATACCCTAATGCCACCGCATTTTGATTGAAAACATTTCCAACAATTAACATAGAAAACACTAAAAACATCAGATCAGTGTTTTCAATTTTATGTCTCTTTCAAAACATATTTCCAGTGAAAATATTTTCTTCAATATCCAACCAAACATATTTTCATATCCATTTTTTTTTACTAAAAATAAAAATGAAAATAGGGAAACCAAATGAATTTTCTATTTTCATTGTTTCTTTTACAAAATTCTAAAAACATGAAACATTGAAAATAAGGTGACATTTTTTTTGTAATTAAAACTATAAACAGGAAATGAAAGCAAGTAAAATAAGTCCTAAGTTTTCATAAACTTATTTGATTTCAAATAATTTTCAGAATGACCAAAGTAATATCACATTTTAATTTTTAGGAGCTTATTTGATGTTAAATAAATTTGAGAGATTAATGTGACATGACATTTCACTTTTTAAAAACCTATTTGATGTGAAAAAAATTTCAGAAATTAAATTAATATCATACAATTATTTAAAGAACTAAAATGCATTTTTATTTATTAATATTATAAATAGAAAAGGGTGGGTACGGATGTTCCTGATCACAATGTGCCTTGTAATTGTAAAAGCATCCATGAGAAACACTACATACACGATTTCATTATCGTTTCCACGATATGTGCTCTACGGCTACAAAATAACCCCAAGAAAGCCAGTTCCAACGTTTTAAGTGCCAATTGTCCATGCCCGTATGAACCAGAATGGAAGAATAGGCTATTATTTATATAAGCTAAATTTACAATTTACAATATCAAAAAGATTTACAATGCAGTTTGCCAAAAGGCAGGATGGGGAATACAATGGAGAGACCTTAACACAGATTTTACAGCACCATCATGTGGTAGTCAACTATATGAACTTACCTTAGTCTAAAAGGTTAGAAGCTCTGCCACTCTAAATGTTAACTACAGAACCGAGCAATCATCAACATATTTCCTATTCCAATTTTGAATGAATTTGGATTTGGTATGGAATGGCAATTCCAAAGATTCAGCCAAGCAACATTGGTATCTAATACCAACATCTTGGTCTCAACATCAACGACTAACAAGCCAGCCTGGTTTAATAAGGATGTCTTCCCTAAAGTTGCGGCCTGAGACCGACACTGATTCACCTTGACGACGATAACACTGCAAAGGATTCAAAGCACAGGTAAGATAATCCATTCTTCTTAAGACAGCCCCGCAGATAAAGAGTAGATAAACAAAATTCTTGTCAACAAGAATTATTAATCAATGTAGTCTGCCGGAAAGGGAAAACAAATTGAGAATAATTTTTATTCACTACTAGTGTAAAACAACTTTACACTGTTAGCCAATAGAATTTCAAGTAGGTAACTACCACCACGATAACTACCCACTATGAGTTGGCAATTTCATGAAATTTTATTAGGAGATAGTATAAAATTATTTTGCCCTATTAGGGCATATAAATCAATCTCAAACAAATTACTAGTCATTTAATTTTGAACTGTCCCAACAGTTTTCCCCCAAAAACTTCGGGCTTAATTGAAATTTAAATCCATCCGTAAACCCATTATAATTAAAGAGAATAATCTTCTCATTATGTGAAAACCAAGCATGCAGGCATACACATGTTGCATGCATACACAGTATATCTTACCTAGTGAAGACAATAAACAAGCATTAATTGAGAAGGATCTTTCTTCTTGGCCAAAACAATATTTTGGTGTTAAAATTTGGGAGATCACTCGTGCAATGGGTTTAAAAAATGAAAGAAATACATAATTTCCTTGCTAGGTTGTCATACTTAAAAGAATAATTGACTAGTTCCAAAGGTGAAAATTCCATAGTGTTGATGCTCATTTGCAATTGAAAGACAACATAGAAGGTTCTGATACTAATTTATACAAAGCTTGGGAGAACCACCCTGCAAAAGGTAGTCTTCTGGTGGGAGAGCCTAATGTCATATAAACCCCACATTGCAATCCCATACTTCAAGTTTGGTACTCAAGTTCCATACCTTGGAATTGGATAAGTTGAATTTGTAGAAAAATATGAAAGAAGTGTAGAACAATACGTGTGACTGAATAGCTTAGGTTCAATGCTTAAGTGATATTGCACTCAGCATATTGGTATTTATAGATAAGAAGAAATAAATAAAATTTATTTTTACAAGAACAATAATACAATTTATTTTTACAAGAATAATAAAGACTAAAGCTATTCCCTGTGACTCCTATTGCTCCAATGCCAGGACTTCTACTATTTCCAATGCAATATTCCTATCATTCTAAATATCACACTTATCACATGGCAGAATACATTGTCACATGCATTATTCTCAGCAAGATCATAAAATTTACGTTGTTACTCAGGAATGAACATCATGAAGTTCTGAAGAACACATATTTGGCAACAGCCTAGGAGCACATTCAAGAGAAGAGATTGAGCACTAACCTTGTAACATACAACAGTATCATCAGGGTACATTGCAAATAGCTTTGTACCAAGGCGTGCATCACAGGAATCACAGAGACTCTCATCATTGATCTGTACATGCCTTGACCTTTCCTCCAATCTTGACAATCTTGCATCAATGTCTACGGCACGAGATAAACTATGCACAATCTGTGAAATAATTTAGTTACAAATATTGTTAGGAACCCACATATTATTAGCATGCATGGAAGAAAGGGTAAATGAGGAAATAGACTGAGAGAATTAGGGTGTAGTGCTGGTGCATATTTGTGATCAACTTTGCTGAGTTGGCATAGGGAGTGAGGTGATGCTATATGTACGAGAAAGCAATGTGTTAAGGGGTTCTAGGCAAGAATTGCACTAGGCATTGCTGCTATAGTGCTCAGGATTTTCTTTTCAATTTCATGCTAGCTTTGTATCTTCTTCTTCCTCAAATGATCCACACTAGTTCATCTTGAGGGTGTTAATAATACATTCAGTTTCTTCTATTTTTTGTTCCTATCAATTGGCATCAAAGCCTCATTCTTGGAGCTATGGAGGCCTGTTGTTCAAGCTACCATGGAGGCTAGGATAGAGAATCTGGAGAGGAAGATGAGTGAGATTGGGTGGCTTTTGAAGGGAAAGCATCGGACTCAAGCACGAAGGAGATCTCTACGGCGAGAGCACCGCAAGATGGAGGAACGGGACCACTAGCAACAGGAGGACAGCTAGTAGCGAGTTTCGCCACTGCAACCTTCCAAGCATCGTGTCTCCGTTTCCCGTCATAGGGAGCGTCGCGACTCCTACTTTCACCATAGGGAGGAGCTATATTCGCTAGCTTTCGCAAGGAGGGAAAGGAGTGGAGCATTTTTCGGCAGTGGTCAACCACTGCAAAAGCCATCAGATCTTGAGACTGCCACGAAGGTCTTGCCGGCAATGTGCATGAAGATAGAGACGAATGAAGAGGAACCACTGAACAAGGAAGAAGAGGCAAGGGCATTGATGGAGGTGTGCAGCCGTGAGAGCATAAGGAGGAGAATGGGGTGAGGATTGCGCAACCACCACCACTAGAGCCACCAGACTCGAACCCACAAGTGATGGCTGGCGAGATACTGGTGACGGAACTGCAAGCAGCAGCAAAGTTGCAGGCGTGGCAGATTCACGTGCAATGCCAAGAGCCACAATGGAGATGGCTGCTCATGAGTTGCTTCCAACGCAGAACCAAGAAGAAGCACGGACATGTGGGGGCATAGTCGATGTTTGGGTAAAACAGGAGAAGAAAGAAGGGGAGGCTAGTACAGCAAATGTGCACTCGGTTGGGGTACTTGACCTGATAGTCTAGGCCCAAAGAAGTAGAAAGGAGAAAAATGGGGTTTCAGATGCTGGAAACTCGGTGATGAAATTTGGGCACCAAGCCCACTTTGGGAAGGAGAGAAATTGGGCGGAGGTAATGGGCCAGGCCCATATGTGCGGAGAACAGCACCGAGGGTCAAAAAAAGAAATTCAGGATAGGCAGAAAATGGGCTAAGCCCAAACAGTTTGGGAGAATTACAGGGAGAAGAATGATGACTTGTATAGCATCAGCCAATGTTTTAATTTTTGGGTTGAGGCCCAAATTTGCAAGGAGAAGAGCTGGGCTTCAAAGAAGAATTTGTTGAGCTTAGACGAGCATCATATGGGAGTAACAATTCTCTGCTGGTACGTTGGCGCCGGTTTATGTGATTCAGCTTCTGCCATAACTAGCCCCAAGCCCAAGGACAGTAATAGCAGAGCTAAAATGAATCAGTTGACAAAGGTTAATAAGTATGGTGGTGTGATGGAGACAAAGAAGGGGGCTGATTCACTAAAACACAGGTTCTCTATTAATGGTTTTCCTATTTTAAAGATGAATCTATTTCCATACTCTGCGTTTAAGGTCTTCTTTGAACTTTACCTGGATATGGGGAAGATAGCGCTGACCAACATTACCATAGCGCTGGGTGCTGTTTTTGTTGTTTGTCTGGTCACCCCTTCCACCCATGATGAATACTTAAGAGACTTACTAAAGAAGGCAGAAGAAACATGGCTGTCTCTCTATTTTGATTTAATGAAATGGGCCATGTTTGTAGAGAGGAGAACCATGACTTTGAAGGCGTAATTGGGTTAAGAAAAATCCAGAGAGTTTTTGGGTTGTTGAAGACTCTTTTTGGAAGAGATCCTAGACCTCTCACTAGTGACAATAGAAGTCACCCACCGGAGCTTGTAGATTTTTATTTTTGCTGGTGCTCATCTAAATTCCCAAAGACACAGGAAGTACTTCAACTGGGACTCATTGATCGGCCACTTGTAAGTCCCGATATGGGTCAAAATGCTATAAATGCTACATCTAGGCTTCAATTTGGTGGTGCAAATTATGTGAAGGAGGATGAGACAGCCATAGATGTGAACCTCTCTGAAAGTTTGGCCATTAAGAACAGCAGGCATCGATGCCATCCGATGCCACTCCAATTCGGAGAATTCAAACTTTCTGCATCTCTTTTAAGACCAAGATCTGACAGAAAATGGACTGCACCGGCAACTGAAGGGTCTTTTAGCAATGCTAGAGGAGGTATCATGAACTCACATGGATGTAATCCTATTAATCATGCTCCTGCTGCATTTGTTTCGGTTATGAAGGTTCAAACATTCTATTTTGATGACTTGTACCTTAAAAGGGATGAGTTAAATGGGTTTGAGTTAGATTTGCATATGGGAGGGATTGAACCCTCCAGTTTGGCTTCTACTTATCCTTGGAATTTTCTGAGGCCTGCGCTTTTGATAGCAATTGGAATTGTTGGTGTTAGCAGTTTGCTTGTACAAAAGTTTGGTACTTAAGTGGAGCCTGTATGTTTGGGCTCAGTTGGGCTTTTGGGAAGGTGGTGCACTAAGCATGCAATATATCCAAGAGGATTCAAGAGTAGTATTAAGCTCTTTAGCATTCTTGAACCAGCAAGAACCAGTCACTATGTTTCTGAAGTCAAGGCTGGATTTCTTGGGCCTCATCCATAGGTTACCATGGAAGAACATATCAGTAAGGCATCAGACCCTACTATGCTTGTTGAGTTGGAAGTAGCAGCAAAATTTCAGGGAGCTGCTGCAGGTGGCATCAGCAAGAGAGAAGTTTTTCATTCAATGTGATAGGATCCCATTAATGAGGCAGGTTTATGTGAGGAGGAGTAAGAGGAATGCAGAAGAGGAAGGCGGAAACTAACAACCAGGGCTGAATGGGCTGAATAAGGAAAGTTAGTTAGGAAATGAGTCAGGGGGGAAGTATAAAAGGCAGGGAATCAGTTAGTGAGAGGGCGGGAATTGTATAGTCGTTTGAGAGAGAGTGAGAGGACTCTAACTTCCTCTAGGAGTAGCCATTGTTCCTAATCGAAATTGTATCCAAATTTCTAGGGTTCTTGGTGATTTACCAACAACCTTACATCAATAACACTCCCAAATTCTTCTTCATCTTTACCTCTGGTATCGGGTTCTAACAGTATCGAGCCCAAACCCGATCTGGGGAGGGCTCTTCATGGTTGCATCAAGGAAGATGGACGCCAAAGCTCGGCGTTGGAGAAGCGAGTGGAGGAAGCGAATCGCGGAGAGCAACTTCCATCTGAAGGCGATGCAAGAGGCGATCGCCAATCTATGGAAGAAGATTGACGAGAAGTTTTCGCATGTGACGGAGACGAACAATGATCACGAGCCGACGGGGATGAACCGTTCGGAATCGCGAGGCCATGGTTCGAACGCGGGAAGTGAGAATGAGGAGATTCCGCAGTCACGAAGAGGGTTCGAATTGAGAAGGAGGCGAATCGACCTTCCGTTGTTCCGAGGAAGGGCGCTCAGGGTGGGTTGGCCAAAGTGAGCGGTACTTTCGGATCCAGCGAATGTGCCGAGGAGGTGGTTGGCGGCGGCCAAGGTTGCCGTGGAAGGCCAGGCTCGACATGGTTCCACCGGTGGGAAGCGATCCGCGTGTGCACTCTAGCCGAGGTTCCGTGGCAGTGGTGAAGCGGTTTCGGCCAAGTGGCGTGGGACCCATACTCCGCTTTGTTGGCCGAAGCAAGATGGGTACGATCAGTAGTCTGCGGGGAGGGGATTTGAGGCCACAGGACCTCTTTCATCGAAGAAAGGAAGTATCTCCGGAGCCTTTTCTTGAACGGCCTAAAGGAAGAGGTAAGGGCCGAAGTTAAAATTCATGAATGACACTTTGGATGAAATGATAGATTTAGCCGAGGTTATTGATGACCGAAATAGGCTGCTCGATGAAGAGTCAGTTAAGGGATACGTGGGGAAGCACCGGGATCCAATTGGCCAAGACCACCCTTGGTAGATAAAGGAGGGGCAAATTTGGGATTAACAGGAGGCACTAAAGGGTCCACCCAAGCGACTAGCGGTGGAACTAGTGGGTTGGTCAACAATATACCTAGTAGATTTGAGGGACGTGGTCAAGAAGAAAGCGAGAGTAGGAATTATGAGCAAAATGAGTGATCTGCAGTATAGGAGGCGGGGAGGAGCAAGAGGGTGCTTTGCATGTGACGAGAGATATCTGGCCGGAACATGTGTGCAAAAACAAAAGCAGAATGCAGTTTGGATTCTTGATCATTGAGAGAAAGAGGTGGAACCAGTGGAGAAGGGAGTGGCAAGATGCCTTGGAGGAGCTTAGGAAACATGAACTCCATGCAATTGAAGGTGAGTGAACTTGAGAACAATGGGGGGTATGAGGTCCATTCGGATCAGGGGCAGGTAGCGGGAGAGAAGGTTCGAGTGATGATTGATACAGGAGCCTCACACAATTTTACCTGTCAAAAGTTGGTGAAAAGGTTGGGACTGCCAGTCTTTCATACTTCAGTCTGTCAAGGTGGGTAATGGGCAACGGGTCCGAAGCATGGGGGTATGCAAGGATATACAGATTTAGTTCCCTGAATTAGTGGTGCAGCAAAACCTCTTTCTCTTCCCCGTAGAAGGTGCTAAAGTAGTGTTGGGCCTAGCGTGGCTAGACACGTTAGGCGAGTAAAAAGGCCAACTTCAAGGAGTGCAAGCTGCAATTTCGGTGGAAGGGGGTGAAAGGTAGCCTTCATAGCGGGGGAACCCGGACACGGTTATGGGGGTTTTCCTACAGATCCATCGAGAAGACCCTTCAAGAAGAGGGTTATGGGCATTGGTTGATTACACTCCAGGAACCAAACCCACAACCCCAGCGGTACCGTAAGAAATACAACGAGTTCTAGACCCGGTTTGGAAGTGTCTTTCAACCTATAGGACCTACCACCCGGCCGGTCACATGACCATGCTATAAATGCGAAGGAAGGATCGATATTCCTAATATTAAGCCTTACCATGGTGCCCCATTACGAAGAGCGGAGTGAAAGGTTAGTGAGCGAAATGTTGGAATCTGGGTAGTCGGGCCAAGTGTTAGTCCTTATGCGAGCCCAATCATTCTTGTCAAAAAGAAGGATGGGAGTTGGCGGTCTATGCGTTGATTATCGGACTCTAAACAAGATCACCATACATGCGAACAAATTTCCCATCCCAGTCATTGATGAGCTACTAGATGAATCAAGGCGGGTGCCACCATTTTCTCAAGCTAGATTTGAAGGCGGATACCACCAAATTCGCATGAGAGAGAGATATATAGAGAAGACACTTTCGCACCCATGAGCCCTCACGAGTTCCTTGTGATGCCGTTTGGCCTCACAAAGCGCACCTTAAACCTTTAGGCATTGATGAGCGAGTGCTGCGGCCTTATCTTAGAAAGTTAGTCTTTGGTTTTCTTTGACGACATTCTTGTGTATAGCAAGGATGTCTTAAGCATGCGGAGCATTTGCGGCTGATTTTTTCGTTATTCTGGCCAGAATTCCTGGTGGTGAATAAGAAGAAGTGTGACTTTGGAGTGACCCAGGTGGAATATTTGGGACATTTGGTCTGCTCAAGGCGTGGCATGGGATCCTAAGAAAAGCAGCCATGGTGAATTGGCCAACAGAAGATATCAAGAGTTTACGGGGGGATTCCTAGGCCTTCTACAGGGGTATTATCGCCGTTTTGTACATAATTATGGGGTTCTTGCCAAGCCGTTAACAGAACTAACCAAGAAGGACTCCTTTAATTGGACGGATCAGACCCAGATTGCTTTTGATAAGATGAAGGTAGCTATGGCAGATCTGCCGACCTTGGCCATCCACGATTTCTCAAAGGAGTTTATCCTAGAGATCGATGCTTCTAGCCAAGGCATAGGGCGATCTGTCATAGGAGGGAGACCCATTGCGTTTTTGAGCCAGGCCTTGTCCTATAAGGCTCAAAACAAATCAGCTTATGAGAGAGAGCTGATGGCAATCGTGTTTGCAGTCCAAAAGTGGCGTCATTACTTGCTAGGGCAGCATTTTGTGATACTTACGGTCGGAAAAGTCTTAAATTTTTGGTGATCGAGGTCGCTGAGAGGACCAACTTAAGTGGACAGCAGTTAATGGGGACTGGATTTGAAATCAGTGCAGGCCAGGCTTTGAAAACAAAGCTGCAGATGCCCTCTCCGACAGATGATGTTTGGGGCTATCTCAGTTTAGAGCACGGAATTTGGCAGCAAATAGATGCAGAAGCAGCGGGATCCCCATTTGAGCAATATTGTGCGAGCAAACTCTCCGGCTGGCACCGCTGCGAATCCCTGGGTTTCAGTTGAAGGGGGGTCGCTTATTTGTGGCGAGAAGAGTAGTATTGCTAGCTTCTTCGAGTCAGATTCCCTTGTTGTTAGCAGAGTATCACGACTCCCCTATGGGGGGCCACTCGAGTTTCCTCCGCACCTATAAGAAATTAGCTGTGGTTGTTACCTGGAAAGGAATGAAGAAAGCAATCAAGGAGTACGTGGCAGCTTGCCAAAGCGATGTCGAGAAAAAAACAAGTATGAGGCTCACAGCTCCGGGAGGGTTGCTGCAGCCCCTCCCTATTCCAGACTTGGTTTGGTCAGACATATCCATGGATTTCATATCCGGGCTACCAAATGCCAAGGGCAAGGACACTATTTTAGTGGTGGTTGATCAGTTGACAAAATTTGCCCACTTTATCGCCTTAGCTCACCTTTCTTTGCCAAGAAGTGGCTATGTGTTTTATTAGGGAAGTGAATGCGTTTGCATGGGTTCCCACAGGTTATTGTTTCGATAGGGACCATTTGTTTCTTAGTAAACGCCAGGCTGAGTTGTTCAAGCAAGCTGGCACTAAAGCCGAAGTACCGCGTCATACCACCCGCAAACCGATGGGCAAGCGGAAGTCGTAAATGCGTCGCCTTGAGACTTATTTGCGATTGCTTCACTAGTAATGCGAAACCAAATCGTGGCGACATGGTTGTCTTGAGGTGAGGTTACGGTTTAACACCACTTTCAATATCTCGGCTAAAATGACGCCCTTCCAGGCCTTGTATGGCACACCTCCTATACTTTATCGAGGAGAGACATACCCTTCTAATGTTCGGGAGGTCCGGCCCGGTTGGTTGCGAGGAAGGGACCAGGTTCTAGATGAATCGAAGGAGAATCTAAGGCTATACGCATGAGAAGCGCTGTTGGCCGTGACAAACATCGCAGGAGAATTGACTTTTGAGGTGGGAGGCGGGTTTATTTGAAGATCGACCTTATAGATGAAATCATTGGCCAAGCGGAATGAGAAACTAAGTCCACGGTTCTTTGGCGTGTCAGTGATTGATAAGGTGGGGTCTGTTGCCTGTCGGTTGGCATTACCCCCTCTGGTCGTGCATCCGTCTTTCATGTTAGTTTGCTCAAGAAGGCCCTTCCACCCGCAGGCTCGAGCGCATGAGTGGCCCTAAGGCTGACTAAGAATTGGGTCAGCAGTGCCCGCGAAGCGCTAGCGTTTCGCTACTCTTAGGGCAGGAGCAACAGAGGTGTTAGTGCATCGACACCTCCCCAACCTCGCGTGATGATTAGTGGGAGCTAGTCTCGACTTGTTGAGGTGTTTCACGATCACCACCTTGAGGACAAGGTGCGTCTTTTGGGGGGATGATAGGATCCCATTAATGAGGCGAGTTTATGTGAGGGAGGAGTAAGAGGAATCACGAGGAAGAGGGCAAAACTAACAACCAGGGCTGAATGGGCTGAATAAGGAAAGTTAGTTAGGAAATGAGTCAGGGGGGAAGTATAAAAGGCAGGGAATCAGTTAGTGAGAGGGCAGGAATTGTATAGTCGTTTGAGAGAGAGTGAGAGGACTCTAACTTCCTCTAGGAGTAGCCATTGTTCCTAATCGAAATTGTATCCAAATTTCTAGGGTTCTTGGTGATTTACCAACAACCTTACATCAATAACACTCCCAAATTCTTCTTCATCTTTACCTCTGGTATCAGTTCTAACACAATGACACGGACAGAAGATACTCATCAAGTGGCCGGCTATTCTGGAATTTGTGGACTCAAGCGAAATGATGTCAGTGATTCGGGAGTCTACAGAATGTTTAACTACCTTAATAATGTCTGGGGGAAGTCAAGAAGTTCTGAGTATGGGACTAAGATCAAATATATGGGACCCTGGTGCACATTTCTACATTGCAAGAACATTTTCCTCCATATTTTTCAAGGTTTGGGACCCAAGAGGATCTTCAGCAATATTGTATTAGCTTTTCAAATCATCACCTTGAGGACAAGGTGATTCTTTGGGGAGGGAGTATTGTTAGGAACCCACGCATTATTAGAGTGCATGGAAGAAAGGGTAAATGAGGAAATAGACTTAGAGAGAATTAGAGAGTAGTGAGGGTGCAAATTTGTAACCAACTCTACTGAGTTCGCATAGGGAGTGAAGTGAGAGGCTATATGTATGAGAAAGGGGTGTGAGACGGGGCTATAGGCAAAAATTGGACTAGGCATTTGGGAGCGACTGAGCTACTGTAGTGCTCAAGATTTTCTTTTCAATTCCATGCTAGCTTTGTATCTTCTTCTTCTTCCTCAAATGATCTACATTGGTTCATCTTGAGGGTGTTAATAATATATTCAGTTTCTTCTATTTTCTGGTTCCTATTTGTGGTTCCAACTCAGGCTGATTTCTCCTCTTCTGACTGCCCTTCTTTAGGCACAACCATACCTTCTTTTCATTGGGCAATGAAATTGGATTTTTCCCCGCCCCAATTTGATTCTTGTAGTCATCACCGGACCAGAGCTCTTCCCCCAAAATCCTCTTTCTCTTCATGTTTCGAGCTACTCGCTACTATAGTGACAAAAGTCCAATTGACATAGCATAGGTGGAAGAAGATCGGACTAAGTTCCTTTCCGTGATAACTCCATTCTTGGGCTGGTGTGTTGGAAGCATTAGAACATCTTTCCCATCCTATTGGAATGAATGCTTGAAAAGTCCTTTCCCTTTGGCCAAGCTAGTAAACTACCTCATTCTATCATTTCTTACTTTTTTTATAGGAACCACAAATAGGAACAAGAAAATAGAAGAAACTGAATGTATTATTAACACCCTCAAGATGAACCAATGTGGATCATTTGAGGAAGAAGATACAAAGCTAGCATGAAATTGAAAAGAAAATCTTGAACACTATAGCAGCTCAGTTGCTCCCAAATGCCTAGTCCAATTCTTGCCTAAAACCCTTAAGACACCCCTTTCTCATACATATAGCCTCTCACCTCACTCCCTATGCCAACTCAACAGAATTGGTTACAAATGTGCACTCCCACTAATCCCTAATTCTCTCTTAAGTCTATTTCCTCATTTACCCGCTCTTCCATGCACTCTAATAATGTGTGGGTTCCTAACACATAGCAGTCCATGATGCTGGTTTGACAGCAGAAGCCTGGACACTATTTTGGTGCTGTGTCCATGTTTCAGACACATGCTGTTGTGTTTGCGTCAGGTCTTGTATGATACATTGACGAAACACATTTATACTGTTCAGTTTACAAGTAGAGAGCACGAAGAAAAAGTTACTTTGAAAAACAAGTCCAGTAACAACTATGAACTTGAGTGGTTAAACTCCCACACAAACTGGTAATATTGTAAAGGCTACATAAAATGATCATATTAAAATGAGACGTATATTCCACATATGTATTTAAAAATTTGTTACACATGCCAAAATCTTCTGGAATGCTCTCAAAATCTCACTTGGAGAGAACTTTCATGACTCTGGATTGCCGGTTATTTATGATAACAACTACACATCTTCACTCTAATTTGAGTTCTTTTTTTTTTTTTGTCTTTCTCTTGTGTTGAAAAAAGATGAGTTTAGGGAAATCTATCCAGCAGGGACCAAAAAAAAAAAGAAAAACGTACCTGCCCTTGACGATGATGATGAACTCTGGCCCTAAACATTCTTAGTAGAGTCTCAGAAGCGAGTTGAAGTGGCATATCTGGTGACAGTTTCTGCATTATAAAACCATAATTTTTAGCAAGTAAAATCCCAAATTAACAACTGCACTTCTGTTGAATGCATTCAATAGTATAAAACACGAGAATTGAAACACACAGCCCAAGAATTCAAGAGTACTCACAGCCACTCCCATCCAGACCAGTAATACAGCCCAAGAATACAAGAGTATTTAATTCAAATATTCATGATGCTAGAATCTAGATTAGCCATATAATGGGAAAAGAAATTAGCAATTCAATGAAAAACTAATATGAAAAACATAAAAAATAATCCACATTTGTATCAAATGAGACGCTGCAAAATTAATACCTTTTCATTTATGAAGCACCAAGAAATGTGCAAGAAATATGATCTTTTGATAATAATGAAAGTAAAATGGAAACTTAAGTATTTCATATATCAGGTTCAAGGCTTCAATTATGTAGTCATTGAAGTTTCATCCAATTGATGAAATTTTGATTTTCTAAATGCTTACTTAGTGGCTAAGTTAGTTATGCAGCTCCTCCAACTACTTTCTAAGTTGTAAGTTCCAGGAAGAGGGAGAAAACAACCTTTTAAATCATTATAAATGCTCAACTACTTCTTTATATTAATCTCTCTTCTTTGTATAATTGTATATTATCCCCAATTTTGATGCTGAAGAAAGAATCCCTTGCCTTTCACTGCAGTGCAGGTTGCAAAATATTCACTTTTTGCAGTAGAATTGAAATAAAAGGCATTGAGTACAATGTGCTTTGGTATTTATGGGAAGATAGAGTGCATTTAATACCTCTAAAACTTGCAGAGGGTCCAGTGATTCTCCATGATTGTGGAGGAGGCGAACAGCAGCAGTAAACATGGGATCCTTACCATCTTGTGGATCCAAATACATCTCAAGCAACCTGAGGTCATTATCACATTGAAAGAAAAAAAGAGGGGACTATTACAAATGTGTAAAATGACTTCTACGTAGATAAATAAAGTATTTAAAGGGTACACGGGAGACAAACTGCATGTAGGCATCAGCTCTGCCAATTTCAGCACAATACTGCTCAGCAGCTTCGCTGTCTTCCAGCTTCCTGCAAGCCAACAGACATTAATAATGCATTTCAAAAAGAAAAAATTGTTTCTGATTTAACATTTTGTAATCCATTTGCATTCAACTGTTCTATTGCAAGTGAAGTCATTCAAATTAGTAGCACAATAAACCAAAATAATCACTCTTCTGTATGATATTCATAATTTGACATAAAACCTGAAATTATCCCTTAAATATGAGAAAGCCAGTTGTCTGCTAAAAATGCAATTCCAATGGAACCATGGTCATTACCCAAATCGTATCTTCACATTATCAAGAACTAACTCTGCCAAAAACTTAAGCTATTAAGTGAAGACTTATAAATGGTTCTACATCTAATAGACAAAATTACATAAGTATGCACATGTTAGGACCCAAGGGGTGGCTTACGTGTAAAAGTCTCGCTAGTTACTAAATAAGAAAAATAAAAATGAGTGTGGGGTCCTATAGTGCATAACAGAATGGTGAGCTGGCAGAGAGCAGTGAATGGAGATTATGTGTGATTCAATTAGAAGGGATTATATGTAAGGGGGTGAGAGGTGAGGAAGGTAGGAAAGAATTGGACTAGGCTTTTGGCAGTATCTAACCCTCTCTAATGCTCAGGAACTTCCTTTTCAATTTCATGCTGGCTTTGTATTTTCTTCTTCTTCCTCAAATGATACACACTAGTTTATCTTGAGGGTGTTAATAATACATACAGTTTCTTCTATTTTCTGGCTTCTATTTGTGGTCTCTATCACACAAAACATAATAAAGTGAATATCTCACCAATATTTTGAAAGATTTTTCTTTAGGTATAGTAAAGTGCTAATTACCTTAAACTAGAATGAAATATTGTTGTTAGTTAAAAAAGCAATCATATTTATCAATTCTTTTTAATCTACAACAACAACCAAACTTTGTTTCATTAGGTGAAAATGGTCAAATATAAGGATCAAACAAAGTCTTTGGTCCTCTACCTCTAGCTCTGGAGCTACCCTCCATCTAATCAACTCTAATGACTAGGGCTTCTATAGGTCTTCTTTATACATGACCAAACCATCGAAGGTGAGACACTCTTTTCCACAATAGGTGCTATCTCAACTTTCTCTCTAATGCATTAATTCCTAATTATATCTTGACTAGTATGTTCACTCATCCAATGCAACATTCTCATCTTTGCAATGTTGAGCTTATTCTCATTTGTTTTTAACCACCCAGCATTCAATCCCACACAACATTGCAAGTGTTATAGCATATATACACACAGACCCAAACAAATAATTTTGAAATATAATCTTTTACTAGTGAATGGCTAAGCTCAGTTTGTATCATCTAATGTAGAAATATTTACATGCATAAACATAGCATCATACAAATTTAACAACAGAATTACAAGAAAATGCATGATCATTTAATAGAGAGTGAGTGAAGATAATTTTGAGAGGAATTATATGAAAGCAAGTGCAATTTTGAAGCTAGTTGGAAACTTACAAAGCCAAAATTTGGAGGACCAAAGTCTCTTGCCCCAGTCTTCTATACAAAATAGCCTGTCACATAAGCTCAATAAATAAAGCAATCTATGATATTGACCACAAAGAAGTAGAACTACTAGCATATTAACCAAAGTCAGATAAACAGAGTTTAAGATAACACAATTAAAAGACTAAAAATCACCTTTTCTAACCATAATTCTGACCCTTCAATCAAGTCAAGAACTTCTTCTGGATCATACAGGTCCGAGGATTGCAAAAATATTTGCAGTCTTTCTCCTACAGGAGTCTGAAAGATTGAGTTCCCCAAGGTAGTCTCAGTATTTCCATTATCAAGATTTTCAGAGATATTTTCAGACTCAAAGGCTTCAATCGCTGATTTGGCAAGTGATAGCGCATACAATGTATGCAACTGAGTATCATTACAATCTTGGTCTTCAATCAACCATTGGAGATACCTATAATGACAAGAAACCAGGTGAAGTAAAGAAGCATAATTCTAGTGATAATGTAGTAATTTATATTACAGAAACAACAACCAAGCTTTATCCCCTTCAGAGACACCAGTTACATGAATCAATTGATGCCATGCGGCTCTATCAAAACCCCATTTTTAAGTAAAACCATTTAGAGCAAGGCCTTTTACGGTTTCTCATATAACTTGAAGAAAAAATATGGAACAGAAGATAAAAGAAAACATTTGGGTAAAGTTGATTGAAATTGCTAAAATCATAAAGACTGATCTCCCTATAAAAGATTTTAATATTTGTGTGCATAGCTCGCTGAGTAGCCTACTCAAAATGACCTCCACACACGAAGACTGATGGTCAGAGGAACATCCCTGAATTTGGATCTCCCTTTCTTTTACTTATTTATTTTTTGATAGAAGAAGAAATTTTGGCATTGTTTGAACCATAAAGCTGACACCACCTCATGGGAAAAGGCTTTGTTGTAGTTGTTGATAGAAGAAGAAACTTATTAAGATGAAGAGAAAGAATCCTCCTACACCAAAAAGCAGGACAAAATACAGACATTAAAAAGGAAAAAGGGCAATGCGACAAAGCTTTCCAACCCCTCAACATATCATTTAGGGCATATTCACGAGTTTGGTTTAGGAGAGAAAGAGAAGAAAAGTAAAGGTTTATAGGGGTTTTATCATGTTCACTTGCTTTACTTTTTGGGTAGAAAAGGCATTTGGGGTTTTAAGTAACCCCTCAAAACCTTCCAGAAACTCTATTTTATGATTCCCCCAAATTGGTGAGTTTTGTTGAGTTTTGAATTTAATTTACTGTCTTATCCCTATTAAAATATTAAAAATTCCATTTTTACTAATTCATTTTAATTTTATTTCAATTTTTCATAAAAATTATATTTCCCTCCTAATTTTTTATCAGCTTCTATCGAAATTTATTCCCTCCTAAATAAATATTTTTAAAAAAGAAATATGTTTTAAATTTACAAAATATGTAATATTTTCTAAAATTTTTTAAAATTAATACTATTATAATACATACTAATTAAACTCAATTATTTTAGTAAATGGTAAAATTATAAAAATACATTATAAGCCCCCCATTTCCTTTCCCTTGTCAATTTTAAACTAGCGAACAAGGGTGACTGAATCCCTTCAAACCCCTTCCTTCCCTTACCCCATTTTCCCCTTGGATGTCTTCTCTTTTCTTTCCCTCAAAACTCACAAACACACCTTAGAGAAACCCTAGGAAAAAGGCTGCAATCTTTGCACCAAATAGATGTTAACTGCAAATCTTATCCCAAATCAAGTGATGTGTCAAAGAAATCTGCTTCAAGATACAAAAGTTCTGCTCTAGCCAAATACAACATATTTGCACAATAGAATGATCCAATATGAATATCTCAGAGTCTTTGATTTTCCAGTTTGCTGCAGAAAGTTAAAACTCGGTAAATGTCAAGGCTTCTATTTAATTCTCAATATTTAATAAACAAAGGGATCACCTATAGATGTAGATTCTAGATTTTTTGTTTGCATTTCTTTTCCTCCTATGGAAAAGAGCAGCAAATTCATTTGCAAATGCCAAAGTAGATTTCGTTAATCTGGCTAAGGGGCTTTGTCAGAATGGAGAAAAAAAACTAGGGAGATCTCTAATTTTTGCAGCTCGAGATAACATTTAATTGCAGGTAATACACTAGACTTTCAATGATAAATCTGGTAGCATTGCATTTACTGTAAAATAAAGCTTATTCTACACAATCACATGTTCAACTAATGTGGAATAAACTCTATTCCACAGTAAATGCAATGGTAAAAAATTTTCCATTGAAAGTCAACTGTTTTCCTCCAATCACTTCAGATACTGTTGGAACTCTGCAGCAGAAATAGTGATAAGATCAGATCATGTATGATGAATGATGATACTGCACCGGTACCATATTTGAAATTATAGGGAAAATATGTATAAGAGAGGAAAGATAAATAGGATTATAGGAATGCGAATGAGATTTATTATGATGATGTGATGACATGAGATGTGATAAGCATTGACCTACTACACCTATGTATACCAATATCCTAGGAAGAGCGCACATAGTATAACTAGATCTAACACTAATGAAAAGCTGCTATATTTAATATAAGCACAGCAAAAACATAAGCAAATGAAAATTAGATAAAAGAAGAATCAATAGCATAATAAAATCGTCAGACAAAATATCACCAATAACCTTAGACAGCTTAATAAAATCCTCACACATATTATAAAGAGTTTGAAAGAAATGAGCATACTGCCAACAGATAATACTAATGCATACCTTTGTAAAATTTCTACCTTCTGTGGATCAATAGCTGTAACAACTTCATCTGTAATAAGAAATGAAATAACATATCACTAACGATTTCATAAATACAACACAACAGAAACAAAAGCATGAAGACGACTGCTTTAAGAACCCAACCCAGAAATAGAACAGTAATTTTATTGAGAAATACTCTGTAAAATAGATCTGCTTTAACTATGGAAGAAGAAAACAGAAAGAAAACATAGATATATTACAGAACTTCAAGGCTCTGCCAACCTCGCCACTAAAAGAACCCAAAAACCTTCACTTAATTTCAGGATGCCTTCACTCCCCCCCCCCCAGGGGTCACTCTCTCCTTCCTTTTTCAATGCTTTTTCCTAACCAAATTCACACCTCACTCTCCGCTAACTGAATACCCCATGACCTCTCCTATTCCTCTCACTGCCACATCAGCATCTTGTTATGCTGCAGCCCATTAACATGAACGTTCTCAATTATCCATCCTATCTTTATTGCACCTGTGGGTCTAAACACTGATATTTGAGAATCCTATAGCTGAGCACTTTCACATAAGAACACCAGTACTTGGTAGGCATTGTGTTATAATAATCACCGAAACAAGTAGTACAACACCAGGCAAAATTTAACAATGCATCCAAAATTACATTCCAAAATATAGGCCGTAAAAGCAGGTTATAGGGTGAAACATATTATACAATAAACAAGCACCCAGATTGTAATAATTGCATAAATCATGAGTGTGAGCATTCTTTAAGAATCAAGACCAACCAGGAGAAAGCTGGACCACTCTTTTGTCTGAAGTTAAAACTTTGACTGCAAGAACCTGGCTGATATCTGCAATCTGAAACAAAAGTCCAAAAGAAAATTTCCAATCACTAATTAAATTATGAAGTTGAACACATAAAATTCGCATTAACAACAAATTTCTTAATCAATCATACCCATCCTAGATGTTGTAGAATCAAATCTTGGTCAGATGACTCCTCAAGAATTTTTGCAGCTTCAGCTGCAGCAATCACCTTGCCAGAAACAAGGTTTTCACTGCTATCCTGTCTATTATTTTCCAAAACAGGGTCTTTCCAGAGGCCAGATGAATAATTTCTTGCCAATATGCGCCAAATAGAGACTGCTTTTGAGCTCATTCCTTTACTTGCACATAGGAAAGCCAGTGTACGTAGGTGCCCAGACTCTTCTAACATTTGTTCCAACTCCTCCTGCACAGGAAATGTATTTCATAAGATCATCTTTCAGGCCATCTCCAGGCAATTACCATTATGTCAAGCAATGCAAGAACTGGTTGTGGTTTTAAATGGCTGTGTGGATTTAGACAAGGGGACCATCTATCCCCTTTCCTGTGCACTCTTCTGTTTGATATTCTATGTAGGTTTTAGTTTCTCACCATCAGCTCGCTGTTGACACTGTTCTCTTTTTGAAGAACTTTAAATATGACCATAATAGGAACAAGAAAAACTAATTACTCAAATAGACTTAGAGAATGATATGTAGAATACCATAGCTCAATTTTCGTAATTGCTTTTTGATGTCTAAATTTTAAAAATGTGTTCAAATCTCTTCAATCAAAGAAATGAATACATAGCATCAATGGACTTATTCTACACAAACAATTTGCACATATCAAAACAACAATAACAATAATCTGCACATACCACAACACACCAGTTTGTAGAAGATGCCAGCCTCTCCATGTCCTCAACACGATTTAGGGCTCTATAGAGATACATTAATAGAGTGTCAACTCCCTCTCTGACTGATTGCGTTAAGTCTTTTTCTCGACAAGCCTCCAAATACCTGTACATAATATTCATTGACAAAGGTGCTTATGAAAACGAGCCTAAAGACATAACTACAGATATAAGAAAACTTTCACGTGAACCATTAATTTGCAATGCTATCATGATACAATATTTAAACCTAAATATTTCAAATATATTCCTCTTCCACTACCAAAAGCTTTCTTTATGATCTGCCCAAAAGGGAAGTCGCAGGTACAGGTGTATAGATCTTTTATTGGTGTTTATGTGAATGTCAGTCAACAGCAACATACTGACCCAAAAATTGAAATGAATAACAGCTGAATGGAATTTAAACCTGCTAATGTTCTTGATTGCTGACTCCAACAAATCAGCTCTATTTGGTGGATTCAGAAAAAGATCATTATCTACAATTGTTTCTACACCTGCTTTCCTCAGGAAAGATGCTCTTTGGATTGTCATCAAACCATCATCTACTACATCTTCAAGAGGGGCTGGTGGAGGATGCAAACCCCAATATCGATTCCTAGGAACCTACAAAAGCCAGTTTGAACCTCTGTACCACATTCATACAGCACAACCTTCAAACATTTGAACAATTAATATGCATTAAGGACAAGTACAGCATTTCACGACATAGCACAAGGCCTAAGAGGAAAAAAAAAATCGCCAGTTAATCCTGCACACAAAGTTGAAATTTACCAAGCACATTAAATAGCCCAATGTATTACAAAATGAATGAACTTCAACATTATGTCCTAAAAGACAAAATGAGAAAATAATCCATCATGTTAACAAACCAGATCAACATATACCAACTCACTTGCACATTGCACAATCATCTTCCTAAACCAAATATGTATTGCCATTTGCCAGGGTTAATGTTATTATGCTTTCTTCACTACGTAGTTGCTTATCATATTTTCAAGTCCTCAAGCAGGTTCCTGCATAAGACCGCATTCAAACTTTGTGTTCTACTTTACTATTCAGTAAAAGTGAAAACTACACATTTAGGTATTATTTGTCTGGTCCAACATATCATTAAACAAAGCCTATTAGCATATTAGATATGCATATGAACATCATATTCTGAGAAGTGACAGAATATCATCGAGATACAGTATTCATAAGACCAAAATGAAGAAACCTAAATTTAAAAATGAACACAAAATAAATTTAATTTTTTAACAATATGCGTCTCAGATTTGAATCATGAACATTTTCATCAGAAAATAAAACAGACTAATCCCACCATGCCATACAATTGGACTGAAGGTTTCAAAACTGATTAACATTCATTGAAGCTTTTTTTCCCTCTTTTAAAAGGCTTGTCCTCTTTATTCTACTACTTTTCCTATTCTTTCTCAGTTAAGAAAAGGAAAAAACAAATTACTTCATTATCAAAAACAAGAAAGTTAAAGAAAAAGGAGAAAGAAGCCATCAAAATCCAATAGGAAGAGAAAGAAAAACCTATATGAACTAGTAATAAGATCTGAATAGGGCAAATGCAATGAATTACGTGTCACAATTATTAGAAACATAACTTCTATCTTTCCAAAAAAACTTTTAAATAGGCAACCATAAAAAACAATTGTTTACTTTTTATTTATATAAGCCTCAGATACATCATACAACAGATACATAGAATTTGTAATTGTGACACAAACTATTCAAATTCTGGCTTTCACAACATTAACACATCCAAATATGCCTTCAATAACACGCAAACAATTAGGATAAAATTTGGCAACACATGTTATGCCCAGTTCTGATTCAGAGAAGAATTTGCATGCGACCAAGAAATTAAATATCAACTTGTCAAATACACAAATCTTCTACCAAATTTATATCTCATTATAACTGTTTCAAAAAAATTATACAATTGATACCCATCCAATATGGAGCATTTCTTCATATATCAAAAGTTTTAGCTAATGACCAGACACCCAGACCAAACCAGCAACAAAACTTTGAAACATAACTTATGAAAATACTATATAAATAGCGAGACAAGCATGACAGTACCAGCAAAGACCAGCGATTTGGGTCTCGCATTATAAATGGGAATACTTCAGAAGGCCACATTGTCTCAGAGAGCAAAAAGTGATCAACTGCTTCTTCAAAATGCAAGTCAAAAAGCAAGAGAAACCCCACTTGAGCATGAACAAATGAGAGCAAATCTTTCGACATTTCACCTTCAGATTCAAGCTCCTCCACCAAGGATATGGCTCCCTTATAGTTCTTCTTCCTCAGAAGATCTTTTATTTGTTCTTCAGAGCGTAATTTCTGGTAGCATACTACCTAGTAATATATGTTAAAGAAACAGATTACAAATATTCATCAATGAGCTAGGACTATGAGAGAGCACATATGTGACTGTTATATTGAAGCTGTTGCTTGCAGTTTGATAATCAATTAAAATTGCAATTATAGGCATAAATCAAGATAATAAACTAGGACTGGAGTAAGCAATTTAAACTATGAGAGATAAGGTCAGAGTTGAATAAGTGCATTCAATCCAATGCAATTTGGTGCTTAATGTACCAAATTCAATAATATAAACTAGGAGTGAAGTCAAATACAAGCTTCAATATAGTCATTCAAGTGAGGCCTTTTCCTTTTCCCTTGAGTCAAGTGAGGCCTCAAGCCTTTATTTATACTATCCAACCAGGCTCCAGGTTTGATGATACTCAGAATCAAGCAAAGGCCCATTGATTTCAGTGCAAAATTTCTTCGAACCACACCCATGCTCCCCAAAGCCTAAGTTGTGGATTTTTTCCATCATAATGAATGACTAGGAAAATATAAATTTTGCAAGTGCTTTGCAACTACCAAGGAAAATTATCCCTAGCAGTCTGTGAAACCTGCCCCATTCTATGTAGCACCAAGCATACACTACATAGAAAAAGGGGTTAGCATCAGTCATCAGGCATGGAACAAGAATCCCCAAATGAAGAAATCATCCACGCTTAAGACAAAAAAGAAGAATAAGCAGGCACTAAGTATACCAGCAGAAAGATCACTCCAGTTAGCAATATATAAGAAGTTCCCCCTTGCGCCAACTACTTACATGACAAATCTCAGTTCCAGACAAGAAGTTGTCTGTCCACAAAGCATTTAGCCGCAGAAGATTGCTAAAGAATAGACTTTGATCGTTTTACCGCCTGCCTCCGAATTTTCAGCAGTTCTAATGTTAAAGTAACTCATTAATATTTTTTCCAAATCAAAGCACCATGAGTGCTTGAGTGCTTGAATTTTCTATAGCAACTTCAATTAAGTTCTGCATTCTTTACCAATTTAAGCATGCTATTTCTCAAAATAAAATTCCTAATCAGATGGTTTTGTTTTTTTCAGCTTTTAAAAAAAGTGATTATAAAAATAAAATTTTTTCTATAACCAAAAAAGCTGAAAACAGATTTTTTTGATAAGCTACTCTTTTCAACTTTTATTAAAAAGCTGAAAATAGATTTTTTTGAGATTCTGATTATTTTTAATAATTTTATCCAAATATATCAAAAGTGATTTTTTTAGTGAAAAAGGTGATTTTTTGGCCAAAATAATCTTACCCAAACGCACCAATGTTATTGTTTCCCTATTCTAAAACAAACTTCATGAACTAGGCTGGTCATGCCATAAGAAGATTACCAATAAAACGCTTACTCTATAAACCAAGGACAAAGGGCTCACTCACACTGAGCTATACCTCTACAAACTATTTAATTATCTACAGCTGTAGGTGGAACTTTAGAGTCTATTTTTGTCTATCAATTTTTTTTTTTCACTGAGCATGGCTGCGTGGTTTAAAAGAGGGGTCAATTGCTATCATGAACTGGCCTATATTTAGTTTATCTCAACAATTTCATAAATCCAGGGCCCAAATAAAATATAACCTAGAAATCAAGCAACTAAGTAAGCCAACCATCGAAGCTAACATCTAAGATCAAAAACACACATTTAAAAACGAAAACACAAGTATGTCAAAGAGCATATTCTGAATGAAGGTCTCCAAGTGTCACCAGATTCACACTAGAACATACCTTGGTAGCAGTAGCAACAGCAACAACCTTCCCACCACTATCTTCCTCACTGGCAACCATACAAGGCCCAATGCCTTCGCCGCCAAACGGCAACACCTGAACACAACTACCATATTTCTTATGATACAACTCAATCTTTCCATCACTCACAATCACCACATAGGAAGAAATCTCTCCAACAGAATCCAATCCACGGCGAAACACCAGACTACCGCCCACCGGCTGTCCGTGGGGATCAACAATAACCCCCACATTGTCAACCAACAACAGCACCCTCCACTCCTTCCGCAACAACTTCAACCGCGGCGGCCGTGACACGTCCGGCAACGAGAATATAACCCCACTCTGTCCAGTAACACTGGAAATCAAGCTATAACCATTCACCGTGCCCACAATAATTGAATCATCAAGCCACACCATAGTACTAATGACCGCATCAACAAACTGAATCTCTTTCAAAACCACCAAAGACCCCATATTGCCACCAACATCCTTGTCATTACTCTTCCCGCCTCTATTCCCCAAAACAAGCTCCACAAGCAACAACCTCTTCCCAACAACAACCGCAAAGACAGAATTACCCTCACTCTGCACCTCCCCTTCCTTGACCCTCAACCCATTTGCCCTAACCCCACTCCCCAATTTCTTCAAAAACCTCTGACCAGTACTGCTGGCTTGTTCACTCGAACCCTCGGACTCACCACTCCTCAGCCTCCTCGCAACCACCGAAACCCCCTTCGGAAAACTCAACCTCGCTGCGTGATTTGCGAGCTCGGAATCCACCAAAAACAAAGACCCATCCGAGAGCATCAAAATCTTCCCTAACTCAACAAGAACAAAAATTGACTCCACAGGCGAATCGCCCACCGACACGCTTCTCAGGAAAGAGAGCTTATGCAAGAAAGAGGAGCCGTCACCACCACTGCCGCTGCCGCTGCTGCCCTTGGGTGAATCGGAGCCGTTAGATGAAGCCGAATTGGCAGATGTTACATTGAGATCTGTAGAGAGGGAGAAGAGTGTTCCGGAGTGGGTGCCGACGTAGACGAAGGCGTGTTGGGGATCTGAGGGTGACGTGGCAACGGCGAGGGATCGCATGGTAGTGGTGCGGTAGTTGGAGGAGAGGTCGAACTGCGAGAGTGGCTCGATCACGGTGCGGCTCATGCTGGTGGGTTCAGGTTTCGCCATTTTTTTCAGTAACGCTGTCTCTTCTGTTTGTTTCTTTTTTTCTTTTTTCTTTTTTCTTTTTTTTCTCCCTCTCTTTTCAAGCTGGAATAGAATGTGGCGTTATTGTTGTGATGATTGTGTTTGTGCCCATCGAAATTCAGGAACTCGTTGGAGTAAAGGTTGCTGATTGTTGTTGTGGTTGTTGTTCTAGTTGTTTCTCATGGGTTTTGCGCTTTGCACTCTGCTCCACTGTACCCTATGGGAGAACAGAGTGCAACGATCACAAGGGGAAGGGCAATGGAGAATATTTTGGTCTATCAGTTCCTTGCTACGATCCAGTTGCGGGGAATCTCGGGATTCTCGCTTAGACGACGGCTCACTGTTTCGTCTTACGATATATTTATCGAGTATCAAGAGGCATGAGAAATTCTTGATTTATTTATTTGGTTTAAAATAAATTTTAGAATAAGCTTTGGGAGATTTCAACGTAATCGAAGGGAATAGGGGTTGCAATGGCTACCCACCGAAGTGTTGCTACCGACGGAAGTGGGACATGCCCTCCGTCTCCGTCCCCGTTTAGGATTTTGACCTCATCCCTATCCCTAACCCCATTCCCATCGTAGGTCCCTCGGTGTCTATGGAGGTGGGACATGCCCTCTGTCCCCAGTTTCCATTTAGGATTTTGACCTTTTGTCACCATTATTGTTATGGTCCCTATTTTCTATTTCTCGCGAATATTAGCAGGTTTCTATAAAACAATCAAAAAATTCTAAAAGAAATACAAATATATAGAAAATATTTTTAAATTTAATAAAATATCTATAAATATTTATAATTTATATTATTATTGAATACAATACAATATAATTTAAATTAAAAATAAAATACATAATTATAAATCTATTACAAAATAATAAAAATATCCAAATCACAAATAATAAATATTCAAATTACAAACTCAAATATTTAAATTCCAAACTCAATTAATAAATTTTTTAATAAGTATGCAAGTTAAAGAAAAATATAGGTAGTAAAATTATATATTTATTATTATAGGACACACACACACACACACACACATACATATACACATACATACATACATACATACATACATACATACATATATAACTTATATATATTTATATATATATATATATATATATATATATATATATATATATATATATATATATATGTGTGAAAAGTGTGACTTTCTTGGTCTTCATGGAGTTAGGACGTCACCCGCCACCACCACCACTATTAGCTAAACGAGAATGTTTCCCGTCCTTATGGGGACCAAATCTGTCCCCATCCTCATCCCCATTACGGGTAATCCGACCAATACCCGCTTTAATGGTTATTTTTGCTATCCCTAGAAGGGAATTGTTAATAATAATAGAATAGAAAAAAGAGGAAAAGAATAGAATGGAAAGACCTATGTCACTATCTTATTTGGTTATGTAACGAAGATAAGTAAGGGATTCTATTAAAAATCATTTCATTTCCTCCTTGACCCCAATTTGGAGAAACAAAAAGGAAGTTTTGAATGATAAGAAAAGGACACCTTAACTCTCCTTAATTATTCTATTCTCTTTTCTAAGATTGCTTCCAAATACACTTCATGTAAGTTTGATCATTTTATTCCTTACCATTACCTCACTTGCCACCATCCTAAACATAGCTTTAAATTAGTCCTTCAAAAGTACAGACATGAGGGACTAATCTATGGAAAGATTTAAGTGCATCCCATAATATTGGACTAATCTAGGGACTAAATAAGAATGCAAACTCCCTATGAACAATTATTTCCTATGTACATGAACCTACATGATGATGCTATTCTATCACTTCCCTTCAAGTTGGAGCATATATGTCAGATGCATGCAGCTTGCTGCATATATCTGAGACCCTTGGACCCTGAAGAGATTTAGTGAAGATATTCGCTATTAATCATTAAAGTTCACAAAGGAAGTAATGATTTCTCCATAGAGAATCTTTTCACAAAAGAATTTACAATCAATATCTATATGTTTGGTTTTCGCGCGAAAAACTAGATCGGATGCAATGTGCAATGCTATTGGATTATCAAATGAGTTTCATAGGATCGGTCTTACAAAAATTCAATTCCTTAAGTAGTTGTTTTAGCCAAAGAAGCTCACATGTAATGAGAGCCATATCTCAATACTCTAGTTCTACACTTGATCTTGTAGCAACATTTTGCTTCTTACTTTTCCACGAGATTAGATTATCACCAATGAGAACATAATATCTAGAAGTTGATCTCCTATCACTAGGAGATCCTGCCTAATCTACATCTGTAGAAGCAATAACGTCTGAGTAACCCTATTTTTGTAGACCAATCCCTTTCTTGGAGAATCTTTGATATGCCTTAAGATTTGAAGCATCGCATCCCACTAACTATCACAAGGAGAATTAAGAAATTGATTTACAACATTGATAACAAAAGATATATCTAGTGTGATTAAAGTGAGATAGTTCAACCTTCCTACTAATCTTCGATATCTACTAGGATCTGAATAAGACTCCCCATAAAACTAGTCGACGTTTAACATTTGGATCTATAGGTGTGCTAACTGGCTTATAGTCTAGCATCCTAATCTTTTCCAAAAATGTCAAGAGCATATATTCTCTGAGAAATTGCAATATCTATTCTTCATTGAGCTACTTCAATCCAAAGGAAATATTGCAACCGGCCTTAGTCCTTAGTTTGGAAGTATTGGAACAGATGTTGCTTTAGGTTCTTAATACCCTCATGATTATCTCTTTTAATGACAATATCATCCACATAGACACAACAAGGTAGATGAATCTATTAGAGGAGGAATGCATATAAAATACAGAGTGGTCTGCTTCATTTTGAACCATATCAAATTGTTGTGTGAATTTGCTAAATTTCCTAAACTATGCATGGGGAGATTGTTTAAGACCATATAAGGACTTTTGCAGTTTGCAAATAAGCCAGACTACCCCTGAGTAACAAGCCCCAATGGCTGCTCCATGTAGATCTCCTCCTCCAAGTCACCATGAAGAAATGTGTTTTCAATGTCTAGTTAATACAAGGGCTAGTGGTTAATGGCAACCGTAGATAAGAAGAGGTGAACCGATGCAATTTTAACAATAGAAGAGAAAGTATCACCATTGTCAGGCACAAAAATCTAAGCATATCCTTTAACCACTATACAAGGTTTTGATCAATCTACTTGTCCATCAGGGCCCATTTTGACTATGAAATCCCATCGACAACCAACTATAGATTTCCCTAGAGGTTGTGGAGCAAGAGTCCATGTGTGAATGACTTCTAAGGCTATCACATTATCAATCAAAGCTTGCCACTATGTTAGATGGGAAAGTGCTTCCTGAATGTTTTTAGGAATCAAAATAGAGGGCAAAACGTATACAAAGGAATCATGGGAAGGGGACAAATAATGATAACTCAAAAAATCATAAATACAATGAAGATTATAAGTAGAGCAAATACCTTTATGAAGGAGTTATGGGTAGGTCATTTGAAGGTGCAAGTGGATCTGAAGTAGGTGTAGATGTTGGTGTAGGACCTAAATCATCTAAATATGGGGTAACTTCATCCTCTGAAACTTCTAGACGAGATCAACATTGATAAGTGATAAGAGGGCAAGGAAAGGAAGGAGCTGAGTGGGAAGCATTATTTAATTCTAATTCTTAGGAGACTAGAAAGACAAAGTCAGGAGACTGAAAGTAACGAAATGGAAAAAGCTAAGATATGATTTTTGATTCAATTGGGGAGGAAAAATAGGGAGTCTCTTCAAATAAAGTGACTTCTATTAACATTCAAAATTGGTGTGTAAAAGGACAATAACATTGATACCCTTTTTGAACTCGAGAATATACAAGAAAAATGCACTTAATTGCACAAGTAGACAGTTTGTCTAAACTTGGAGAAAGGTCATGAATAAAACAACTAGAAATAAAAACACGAGGGGGAATAATATAAAGAGGGTTCTTTGGAAATAAAAGGGAATAAGGCACTTGGTTATTTAAAATAGAATATGGCATCCAATCTATCAAGTAATCAATATTGAGTACAACATCACCCCAAAATTTTATTCAACAAAAGGGTACAAGTTGTTTGAATAATATGACAATGTTTTCTTTCAATTATATCTTTTCGTTGTGAAATGTGTGGACAAGTAGATTGATGAACCATGACAAGCGATGTCACAAATGAATTACATAGGGCAGAAAAATATTCTTTTACATTATCACTACTCAAAATGCAATTAATTTGCCCAAATTAACTGAGTTTGAATTTCATTTCAAAAATCTTGAAAAATAGAAAATATCTATGAGTGATCTTTCATTAAAAAAGTCAAGTGCTTAAGCAATTGCCCCATGCTTAAGATATTTGTTTTCAAGGAAAAAGCACAATAGACTTAGGAAATAAATTTATGGTTGCCATTGTTTGTAATGATAAGAACATCACCTTGCCTTTAATGAGGATCTTTGAGTCATTGCCAAAAGAAATTGTGCCTTCATGCCTTTCATCAAGATTTATGAATAGCTCCTTCTAGCACCCTCTGACAAGATACTACAAGAATTTGTCTTCATCTCCTATGTTTTTCCAAAAAGATTCATCTTTTTAACTTTCCACAAGATAGGCCTTTTCTTTGTTGTTGGGAGAACTCAAACAATCATAAGTATAATGATGGCCATATTTGTGATAATTACGGCATTGGATATTAGATCTTTCATTCCTTTTTCCACCTCCTAACCTCCTTTTCTAAAGCCATAGTTTCCATGTCCTCTTGATCTTTGTGGTTGTTGATTTGATTCTTTATTGTTGGAGTTGTAACCACCTCTACCTCTTCTTCTTGCATGGCCATGATTACAATGACCAAAATCTCCATTGCGACCTCTTCTTCTGCTGTCATAACTTTGACCTCTTCTTCTTCCATGCAAACAAGGATGCTTTTACTCTTTGTCTTTCAAGGATACTTTTGCTTAAAAGGTTTGGACTAAAGGCTCCTTTTTCTTCATTCTTTCTTCATACATGTGCAAAGATCCTTGTAATTCATCAATGGTCATGGTCTCCAAATTTTGAGTCAAGAGAACATTTAATTTTCTTCACTACATGAACATCTTCAACATTTTCTCCATACCTCTTCATTTGATTAACAATTGTAAACACCATATTTTATCCAAATTGTTTATAAAAAATTTTAAAAAGGACAAAAATAAAAAGGACCAAAAAAATAGATAAAATAAAAAAAATACATGAAAAATCCCTTTTTTTTATCCTAAGTCTCATAACTCACCTTAGCCAAAAAAAAAAAAAATCAATCCAGTCATCAATCATACTCCAATCAAATTTTAGTGATTAGCATCAATCAATGTTTTGATTGGGCTGAGTATTTTGAGACAATAGTTGGTTGGTGTTTGGGTTTTGTCTTAACCCATGAAGCATCTACCATGGTTCCCCGTAAATACACAAAAAGGCTTTTGTTAAGGGGAAGTCTACTATTGTTGGGATTTGCATTTGAAAGGAAGAGTTGTAATAGTCATGGTTAATTTACATTATTTTATGCGTAAATTAAGGGGCAATTGTGTCTGATATTCAACTTAGTTGAATGAAATTTCATTTATACCGCTGTTTCTGCTACACGTTTTAATGTTCTATTTCTCTTAATAAAATTCTTTTATGATAAATGTTATGATAATTATAAATTATCGTTGCTTTTATTGCACTTGGTTAGTTGTTAAGTGCATAGAGAATGAGAATTGTCTTATTGTCATAATATAATTTTAGAAAGTATGAATAAATAATTGAAATGACTAGTGAATTAGTTGGCATAGTAAATGGTCTAATTGACATCTTAGCTCTTTATGTTAGCCAAAATTATAGTCAAATATTATTGTTCTGATTTGTACAATATATGTAAAACTTTACTTTTGTGCAAACTGGTATATTCACTAGTCTAGTGGTGTGACTTTATGAAATGATTCATGGTGTATTTCTTGGGAAATATATTCTAAGCAATTTTATGTATGAAAGTTAAAAATGGTTTAATGAATTGGATTATCGTCCCTGTTTTGCAGCCCAATTACGAATATGGATGTTTATCACCACGGTGACTTATTCATGAGGTTAGTAGAGTTACCTATTAATTTAGGGATGGTTTTGTTACTTAGATCAATTAATGCATTGATCTACCTACAAGTGGTCTTATGTATGAATTGGTTTAAAAAGGATGGAAAATTTGAGATTATCTGACAGTGAAAATTTTTCTACTTATAGGTACTGAATTTTTTGAGATTATTGTGTATGGTATATTCTCAGCTCATAGGCGAGTTTACATTCATATTTTAAATCCCAAATGTGGTGCATATTGTCACTGATTATTGTCCATTAGATTAACTAAATGTTGATTGTGTTTATTTTTAGCTTCATATCATATTTTCCCTCGATAAAGTAAATTGACAACAGTATTGTAAACTTTGACTAGGTTCTTGAAGGTTGGAAAGTGTCTATAGTAACGGTATTGGAGCATGTCAGGTAAATGTTTATGAATGGAATTATGCTTGAGTTCCTAATTATGCAAATTTTCTTGTTTAAATAAAATGTTGATTGTTTTAATGAGTGGGAGCTATGGTTTGCATTTTATATTCTACCTAGATTGTACAAATTATATGCCTAACCTCCGATTAGAAATATGATTATACCTAATTGATTATTTTTATCATATTCTTGTAGTCTTGTGAGGAGTATATGGGAAAGAATCGACACCAGCTTGGCTCAACGTGATTGTTTCAACTCCCAGCTACACGAGTGGTTGAAGAAAAATCTTTGGCACCAATCTCCTTTAAAAGAAGGTGTAACACCCTAATAAACTCATACTATGCTTAAGTCATATTATGGCGTTTTATTAGTTGTTCCTTATGCTCGCAAAAAACTTAAACTTCACTTTTAAAGTAAATTACGTGGAAAATAGAGTAAATTGTTTTTTTTTAAATACGTCGTCACTTTTTGAAGTGTTTTAAAAACATGAGCCTTACGCGAGAAAGGGGTGTTGCGTAACGTTGCGAACAAAAAAAAAAACCAAGCATAAAGAAATATGGCAATAAGGTAATAAAAGGAAATATTCATGCATGGCAGAATCAAGATATCCACATCATATAACATAATATATAGTACCATAAATTGCATCTAAAGGCTCATGGCACTACCACCGCCCAAATCATACAAAGCCATAAAATAGAACTATTATTTTTTTAGTGATGGCGAAATATAACATTAAAGTCATAAGGAGGCAGCAAGAAATATCACCGGCAACATCTATTCGTAGAATGGCCTCATGATCAATAGCTATTACCACTAGCGACTCCTAATAGCTTTTCCCTCGATGCCCATCCGAGATCTCGCTAGGTGCTGGTGTTTCTTTCTCCACTGAAGATGATACGGAACACAGGTGTGAGAAATAAAATTTCTCAGTAGGATTCTAACTCAACATGTAAGTGTCGTCGTTATCGTCCCAGCCACTTCAGATTTCATTAAAAGAAAAACCATGGGCATGCATATAGTTCGATTATTAGGCTTTTTTTTTTTCCTAAAACGTAGTTAGCCAAAGTGGATTCCTTTTAAGCATGCATTCTTATCATGATATTAACTCAATCATTGGCATAAAGCAGAAATATAAATGGATGCATCATGTACAAGCACCTTAAAAATTTTCTTTCATTTCTTTCTCGATTCGTTGCACTTTCTTATGTGCTTCAGCATGATGAACTTTGGCCATGCTTTCACATACTCACCACCCTTGACATGAAGTGGTAATGAGCTCGTATAGTGGCCACACCACATTAAATTCCTGATACTTACACTAATTGGGTCATTTGCCATGCCTCATGTAAGCCCTTAGGGACAGAGAGATCTTTGTGTGAGTCACATTCCCTTTTAAAGGATCATACCCTTAATGCTATCTGTTCTTAATTAGTACTTATAATGCATAAAATTATACTAAGTCCATAAATTTTGCAGAAATCCAATAACATAATGCTTGGATTGAAGCTTCCCCAAAATTTTGTCAGGCAGAGAAATCCAGTCACAAGACATCATCATACATTACTCAACATCATATGCATCATACTCATTATTAACATATTCATCATAGCCATCATCTTCATCATCATCATATCATCATACTTGTACATAGACATAGATATATCACAAGCAAAGTTTTATGAGCTTAACTTAGTAAATTAGGTGTAAGTTTTTAATTAAATTTTTATTTTTACTTGATTCTTTTAATAATCATAGGGGCAAGTTTCTTTATTATTCTTTTCAAATCTTTTCAGTTGAATATGAAGTTCCAATGTCTTAAGTTGATAGTTTTGGGGTCTTCAAGTTTGTTTTTCATTATCCTTTTAAAATTAGCCTTAAACAGAATTCATATTTTACTATAAGACAGTAACTTAATAAATTCACCAAAATTCTATATTTTATGGTTTTAGCTTGAATTTTTGTAGGGTTATGCTTCTATAAACCATATTTTAAAGAAAATAAGTCCCACTCAAAAAGTCCAAGGATGGCATGGATTATGCATTAAACAACATCACTACCCAGTTTTACGGTTTAACCAGGTAATAGTAACTTCTCTAGTCCACTGGTAATTCCACAAACTGAATGTGGCCGAATTATTTTATGGGGTTATTCTATTATGTTTTAGCTTTCTAACAAACTTAGCTTCATTCAAAAATGTTTTGTACATCTCGAGTTATACACATTTTAGTGTAGGTTGTCCAGACAGAAACACCATTGGGTATAGCCTACTTTAAAAATTCATATCTTACTCATTTTAAATCCAATACTCACATATTTTATATCTATAGAAAGCTCTGTGAGTTTATTTTTATTCAAAATTAGTTTTGTTATATTTCGAGTTGTATAGCATGAGTTATCATTTTTGCAATCTAGACTACCAGATTTGCCAGCATAACTAGAATTCTTTTCTTGACTAGTTTGTAGAAATATTGAAGTTTCTCATCAAATGACCATTTGTATCTTTCATTTTATTGTCATGCTTTGATATTTTAGTAACCAATCAATCTTTAAGGTGTGAATAAAGTGTGAATCATAAGAGTGCTCATACAATATAGTCATATTTTTGGAAAACATTTAACATAAAGAAAAACTTTATGGAAACAAGGTGTGATCATAAGATCTTAGAGCAAGACCTAAAACCACTTATCTATGAAGAGCATAGGGGGCGCTTGGTAGACAGAATGAATTTTTATTGCTGGGAATAAGATTCCCAGGAATGCTATTTCTGGGTATGATATTTTAGAGTGTTTGGTATACAAATTGAATTCCTGAGAATATTTAATGAATTTTCCAAAATACCCTTGATGGAGATGGTGGCCGGTGCCAGAAGGTGGCGCATGGAGGCGGCAAGCAACAGACATGAATGGTGGCTGTGGCCAGTGCCGGCCACCACCACTAGAAGGTGGTCGGTAATGGTGGTAGCAGTGGTGGAGGCAGTGGTCGGTGATTGGTGGCGGGTGGCTTTAGGTTGTGACAGAGGTATTTTGGTCTTTTCATAATGGCAAACATTCCCTTCCCATGGGAATGTTGGATTTCCATGGGGGGAGGTGGTAATGTTTTAGGGGTGAAATTCATTCTCAAGAATGTAATATTCTCGGGAATGTTGCTTCGAACCTTCTTCCAAACATGGGAATGTTTTCACATTCCCGAGAATATAAAAAGATGCATGCATACCAAACGCCCCCTAGTAGTTTTAATACTTGAAAACACATAGAAAAGAAGGGTTGGAGTCACTAACACTAGAAGCTTCTTTAGGAGCTGGAAGAATTGAAAGGTTGGAGATGGCCTCTTTCTTTGAGAGCTTGAAAAATAGGGCTAGTGTGTGTTTATTTTGTTTCTTCAAAGACCAAAGAAGGTGTTCCTTGAAGCGCTTGTAAGGATGATGGTGGGAAGTAAGGTTGATTGGAGTAGGAAGACAAGAGGAACAAGAAGAAGAATAGAAAGAACAAAGAGGGGTTTAGAGAGAGGTGAGAGCCTTGGTGTTTAGTAAGAGAGTGAAGATGCAAAATACGGGTGAAAATAGGGCTATTTGGGCATCCCCTTCAAAGGCATGGGCTGAAGCAATTTGTTGCTTCTTTCATTTAGGGAATAGCTTAGTGACCAAGGGGTAAAAGAGTGGTTGTTTTACTCTTGAGTCTTGATGAAAAGCTTAAACTCCTTTTTGTGTTTTCTCAAGTGGTTAATGGCTATCTTCTTGCCATTAGTGGGTTGATCCACTTTGATGGTTAATGCCAAATCAAGTGTGATCCATGTGTAGGATTATCCCACTTTTGGTTAATTAATCTTTAAGTTAATTAACTACATTAGGCTTTGATTTAGTGGTGAAAGATTAAGACACAAATGGATGGTGGATGATGAGCTTGTCTTGGCTGAATTTTTCAAGCATGATTAAGGGGATAATTTTGAATTGTCATTGTTATTAGAATTATTTAAGTTTTAATCAATTAGATTAGTTTAATTACTCATTAAACAATTTTAGTTAATTACACTTTTAAGACTCTTGTTTTTCTAAAAGAATGATTCTCACTAATTATATTTTGAGTGTGTGAGGATTTATTTATCATATTTGACTAAGGTAGAAATTTGTCATGTGCTTAATTAACAAGACTAGATTATTTTAATTACATTTTTAATCATAGATTAGCAAGATTTGGATGATTAGGCTTTAATTAAAATATTTAGTGTTTTATTATTCAATTGTTGACTTTTCCTTATTGATTATTGACTTTTAGTTGACTTGTCTCTAATTACTAAGCTCTTGCTCTTAAGATTAGTTGATTAATCCTTGACTAATCTCTAATTAGTCGTAACACTAAACTAATTAGCTTAGGCAAAACTGGGGATGTTATAGAAAGGACCCTTTGGCCGCTTTTTTTTGCCATAACTTGCAATGTGCTATGGCATACCTGAAATTTGTTTGTGTTTGAAGCCCAGGATTTCAATCATCAAGAGGTTTTGAACAAATTTCTTTGGTTGGCAAATGATTATCAACTCTCGCAGCAGTCATTTTCTTTTGCCAAGAAGAAGATCTCGGAGTTTGTATAACATCCCCGATTTTCCAAGTTCTGGCTTCATCTTCAAGTTTGATCAATTCCATTTCCAACTTCATCTTCGAATTTCACATAAAATGGGATAATTTCCAAATTCCGAGTTCGTCTTCGAATTTTAGCATAATTCTCACGACTTCCGACCTTAACCATAGGAGTATTCCTCATTTCCCGACTTCCGACTTAAACTTCAAGTCCAAACAACAAGGACGTGATTCCCGATATCCGACTTTATGTCTCAAAGAAAATGGACACGATTTCCGATCTCATAATGTATTTCCAAGATTCAAGCAAGATGTACGTGAGTTCCGACCTTACACTTCATGTTTCAAACTAATGTACATGATTTCTGACCTCCAAAGTTATAGTTTAACACAATGGTATAAGTACCGACCTCCGAGTTGAATATAACGAGTTCCAGCCTTAGAGTTGAACTCAACCAGAATGGACACGAGTTTGGATCCTTGAGTTGATTTCCAAGTCGTACACGAGTTCCGATCTCCGAGTTTATTCCCAAGAATTTTCCATTTCTGTTGGTATTCCCGAGTTTGAATGGGGAGTTTCGAGATTATGTGATTGTAAGCTATATGATTTCCGACATTCGACTTTGCTTCCAAGTGTCAAATAAACCAGACAAGATATCCGAGTTTAATTCCAAGTATCAAATACGTTGGGACGAGTTTCGACATACGGCTTCAGCTCCAAGCTCAAATAAAATAGCACGAGTTCCGACTTCAAGCAGAATCGAGATGAGTTCCGATTTTAGATGAATGAAAGTGAGTTCCACTTTTGGGACGATGTGGAAAGCAATTTGGCCACAAAAGTGGAAGACATTGCCGAACTTCAATCACAAAATTTCAACCAATCAACACTCACAATTCCAACTACCCCCATGTATTTAAGTCAGACTTCCCTTCTCATTTCTAACTGATGTATGCCTCTCTCTCCCTCTCCCTTTTGTTCCAGCCTCCTTCTTCCCTTCTCTCAATCAACTCCATCATTCCTTCAAGCTTAACAAGGTTCTATCAACTCAAGCTTCAACACTTAGCTCAAATCACACTCCAAAGAGGTAGAATTTCATTTTTGTTCTTGAATTCTTTGCACTATAGTTGCATGAAATTTTACTCTTCTTCATGTATATGATGATATATTGGATGTATATGATGGATTATGATTGGATTAATATGAAATCTTGAGTTGAAATTAAAGTTAGAAGGAGAAAAACTAGAAGGAATGAAGGATTAGGATACTGTCTAGTTGAAGAGTCCACGGCAGTCCAGATGGCGGAGTGTACGACTCTGCCTACAGCTGGTTGAATCTGATGAAACTATTTTTATATGAAAGTAGACATTCAGAGCTTTCCATACATATATCATATAAGGTTATTGGATTAGTATTGAGAGAGATATGAATTTTTGAAGGTTAACCTAGGAATTAAGACCTTCATTCGAGCAATGCGACTTGAGGAGGGTATAACTCACCCTACACGACTCCAAATTGAGTGAAACTAACGTTATTAGAAAGCTTACACATAGGGGAACATCCTACAATAAAATTCCAAGTTTTTTATGGTCCCAATTGTTTCCAGTGATTTGAGGAAGTTACCTTATGTCCAAACTAAGCCAAAACAGGGTAATTCAGGAAGGTCGAGTTTTAGGACTTATAACTCGAGCTATACTAAGGCAAATGGAATGAAACTTTTGCAAATGAAAGGTTATCCTGTTAGCTTTAATATGAGACCAATTCTGTATGGTTTGATCTTGATTTCGATATTTAGTGAATTTTTACTTCTAAGAGTGTAATTTGGATTAGTAACCAAATAGGCTGAGGCAAAATTTAAATATTTTGAGTTATCCAGATCAAAATGAGATGTGATCAAAAGGGTTGAAAACTAGGCACATAGAGCTATGACATATCCAAAATTCAGGTTTAAATGAGTCGAATAGAAGTAAAGGTGGATTATGCAAAATTTGAGCAGAACTGAATAGAATTGGCAGAAATAACCAAATTGATGGTTTCACAAGTGTTAGTGAACATATAAGGCTTAAGTTGATGGCTGTAAGTTTTACCCTGATAGATATGTTAGATTGATCATAATGCTATGATTGATTTGTTCGTGAGAACTGGCACTATTCATGGGAAAACGGATCTGATCCGTTATGTTGCCGAATTTACGGCAGAAGTCTATGAAACTATGGATGTTTATATATAAGGATAAATTTAAGTATGATATGAGTTATGACGTATATGAAAATAAGTGATGAAGCATATGTATGAGTACATTCAGCATGTCTATGCATGACCATATATGAGAATGAAAAAGACATGAATATATTAAATGTTAATCCCTTCACCTGGAGGCAGTTGCACATTGAATCCCTCCCGGTGAAGGCAGTTAAAAGATAAAGATGTGGGTCCCTTCACTTGGAGGCAGTTGCACAATGAATCCCTCCCTGTGAAGGCAGCTAAAACTATGAGATCCCTTTACCTTGGAGGCACGTGATCAGATGAGATCCCTCTATATTGAAGGCACGTGGTTAGATAAAATCCCTCAATTTTGAGGCACGTGACCAGAAGAGATCCCTTCAATTAAAGGCACGTGACCAGAATGAGATCCCTCTAAGACTAGAGGCACGTAGGTCCCCTTGTGGGTGAGTCGGTGTGACGACGGTTATGAGTTGAGCTGACAAGCTCACTCCAAGGCCAGGCTACCCAAGGGCAGTAAAGGCTAAAGACTAAAGACTAAAGACTAAAGATTAAAGCATATGCAAGCACCCTACTCACATGAGGCATGGTATCGACCCAGCTAGTGTGAGTATAGGGGATAGTACTTACATGAGGCATGGCATGACCCAACTAGTGTAAGTACTGAATGAAGGTTCCATATTCCTAAGGATCGTGACATGGCGATCACGCTCTGATGGGGTATGACATGGCGATCATACTCTGGAATGTGGCATGTAAAGATTTTATGATGAAAAGGAAGCTAAAGAAAGAAAAGTAAATTTTATGTATATGCATGAATTTAAGTACAAGTAAAGTTATGTGCAGATGTTATGTCCCCAGTATATTGATGCTATTGTATTTTATTATGTTTCAGTTACTATTCCTAATATAATTTATGAAATGATTTCGTATGGGCTCTCCCAAATGCCAAGTGTATGAGTAAAATAAACTTTGCTTCGGACAATATATTTTTGAACTATAAAATTGAACAGTTTGTATAGCATGTTCACTTTTTTCATAATAAACCAAAGCAAACTGGAGATGACAACGATGACATTATGTATGATAATTAGAGAATCCTACTGAGAAATTTATAATTCTTACTCCTATTTCCATGTTATCTCCAGATAGTTCAAGAAGTTCCGAAGACGGCTGAAGTTGCTGTCAGATAAGGTCCGCTCAGGTAACAGTAACAACTCTAGGGTGTGGTACTATGACTTAAGCATAGTATTGTATTAGGGAGGGTGTTACAGTTTGTGATTAAATAGGTTAGATAGCATCCTCCTCTTGCAGACTAGTTGAAACTTAACTCAGATGGTTCGGTCTTCAATCATTCTGAAGTGTCTTGCGGTGGCATTATCAGAGATCATAATGGGACTTTTATCCTCGGCTTTAATGCTAATTTAGGGACTTGTTCCATACCTAAGCTAAATTGTGGGGTGTGCTCTATGGTTTGCATTTGGCTGCTAGATCGCACTACTAAAAAACACTCAAATAGCAATGGGAAATTTTCATTTCTAATTCACAAAAATCTGTTGCTAAGCAATTTAGTGTCGGAATTTGTCACGGCTCACACAACGTTGCAAAATCCTTGACACAAATTATATTCCATGACTAATTAGCGACCTAATTTTCCATGACTAAGAAAAATAAATTTCATTGCTAACAGCATTGGCAAAATCCATGTCTAAAATTAATTAGTGACAGAATCAATAATGGAATAATTCCGTCGCTAAGCTTAAATCACATTTTAATATATTAATCCACAGCAACAGAATTAGCCACGAAATATTTCCATCACTACACATTTATTTTGGAAATTTGTTTTTGCAATTTTAAACAATCTCAATATATAATTTTAAGCAAGACATAATACATCAAGAACAATTTAGACAACAATTGGCATCATGAAAGGTTAAAATAGACACATTGTTGCTAGGTAAAGTGACAACTACATTTAAAAAACAAGCAAAAATATAAGTTAGTAACAAGCATATTTTACATGGAGAATAATTAGCCTTTTAACATTTAACAGAGAACTCTACATAACTGGGAATGATTAGAATGTGAGTCGCAGCTTGAAAAGCTATGTCCATAAAGGCAATGACCTGTAAAAGAGGAAATAAAATAAGATTACCAATTTCTATTGCATACCATTAAATCAAATAACATAGCTTAATCAGAATAACAAAGCTATGAAATTATGACTGAAAACTAAATTAAAACTGAAAGTTCATACCCTGGCTTAAAAAAATGAGAAATGGAATAGCACCATCAAACAATATCATGTTAGCTGAAATTTTTATGTAAAAGATTTCAATAACTACCTGTTCAATGATTGTTTAAGCTCTTCTATCTTCTACTGAGTCATCTCTCCTCTTGAAGAATCAAAAGATTCAACAACTGAACAAGCATTTTTGAAGTTAGTCGTTATAAGGAATGAAGTCTAAGGGAAAAATAGGATAAACTTACTTTCAATATAGCATTACAATTCTCACAAATTGTTTCACTAGTTTTACCTATTGAGACGAGGTCAAAAGTAAAGCTTTGCCATCTTGTTGGCACTAAGATTGTGTTTCATTGCTTCCTATAAAAAAAAAAAAGATAAAAAAAAAGAATAGCAAATTGGAGGACAAAAGTTACCATAAAACTGTATGCAGCTATGCTTACCATAAAATAGTCTGTCACACCTTAGGACTCGTGATCCAGTCTCTACATCCATCAACTACCTTCATTTGGAGTCTGAACATCTGCTAAAGTTCCAAATAAACTTGATTTTCAACACACAACAAATATTTACCCAAAACAAATAATCATGCTAAAAAAAACCAAGAGAAAAAAATTGGTTAAAGCATGTTTTAGATAAGCTGGAGGATTAAGAATGGATTATCCATATAATGACCAAACCTCAGACCCTCGACCCTAGCTTCATCAGTGTCCATACCAATACCCTAGCACTCTGGGCAAAATAAAGATTTAATGTGTGGTTTAGCAGCTTCCATATCATTTCCTTTCCCAGTATAAATGTGGCAATTAGACTACTAATGCTATGCAATTCGTTGTTTATCCAGCTCAATTATCATGGGTACATATAGGTAACATAATAACAATATCAATAATAATAATAATATTATGTCCCAACACTATGTTGCTTGGAGCATCTATCAGTAACTCCTATATATGGGTAAAGACATGATTTGACAATCAAAAGTTATGAGCCTAGATTCGATCAACAATCATTGGCGTATTGCCTGTTAAAATATCAAAAGTTTACAAGTTTATGTGGGAATGATGATTTTTCTTTTATTTTATTTTCCGATTGTAACTATTATGTAAGTTCAAACCACAACACTTAATGATAGTTTGTCTTTGATATTTAGATTTTAATTTTGCATTCATTAAAGAATAAAAGAAAATTTATCTTCTATTATATATAAGTTATAGTCATGATTAAATACACACTCAAGTTATATTCGACAAATAAAAAGACACATTGTCGTGAATTCCTTTTATAGCTATAAATCCAACACATTATTTTTTTTTGGGTATAAAATCCAACCCATTATTATCAAGTATCAACCTAGCAAATGTGTAAATACTTTTTATTTTTCTTATATCATTCTAGAAAGTTGTTGATCCATTTATAAAAGCAATTAATCAGAAAAAAAAATACAAATGAGCTAATTAAGTGGAGTAAGATCAGCATAAGCAATGTCATTCAAGAGTCAAGACACAAAACCGCAACACAGGATTTAATCCCTAAAACATAAAACCTAAATTTAAATCTTCACCACTCCACCACAAAAAAAAAACGAAAAAAAATAAAAGAAAACCAAACTTAGGCGACCTTGGCCCTTGTGAGACAACATAGCATCCTCGTGGTAATAGCTCCACCGCTCCGCCAGCCTTGTTGGTATCACACATCATGATGGCGCACCTGCAACACCGTTAGCCTCGTTACCTGCAAGCCGGCCTGCCTGAGTCAGTAACTTCCATCACCACCACGTTGCTAGGTTCTACTGCTACTCCTCTCACTGCCATGTCACCGCTCTTCACGCTGCTATGTCACTGCAGCCGGGCTAGTCTCTCTCGCTATACTAGGTTGCAGAGAAGCAGAGGTGGTGGATTGGGAAAGAAGGCTGGGTGGTTGGGGTTTTGGGTGATGAAATGGATTTGAGAAATTAGGTGAGTTTGAGCGAGAGTGTGGATTTGAGGAATTGGGTGAGTGTTTGGCGGGGGGGAATCTAATTTTTTTTTAATATTTGTTGATAATATTCTTTTCAATAATATTTATTAATAATATTTGGATGAATATAAAGAAAATATTTAAATAAGAGTACTGATAACTAATATTTATATATTATGTGATTTTTTATGTTATAAAAAATTATTTTAAGCAATATTATGAAATAATGATTTATTTACTATAATTCATATGAATGTTTTTTAAAATTATTCTTTTTAGGGAATTGGTATTTAGATATTTTCTTTATTTAATATAATTTTTATATTTTAAAAATATTTTTTGACAATAGTTTGATTAATTATATTTATATTAAGTATTTTTATTTTTTTAATAAATATTTTTATTATTATAATAAAACGTATTAATCATTAGTGAGTGATAAAAAGAAGAAGAAGAAAAAAAAGGCAAATTTCTTATATTTTAAAATCTAATCAGACTTATCTTACATCCTTAATAATTAAGTTAATCGTCATTTTGATGTATGACGGGCTTTAAATAGATTAGCTAATACAATACAGTAACTGCATAAAACCAACTTTTTGTATTTCTTTAATAAGTATTTACATTTTAATAAAATATAAAAATCAACGAATACATGATATTGTCTTTATTTATGTGTATACTTTAAAGAATTATTTTTTAATACTTTCATAAATATAAAAATAAGAGAGAGAGAGAGAGAGAGAGAGAGAGAGAGAGAGAATTCCTTATATATCAATGTTAAATTAGGCCTAATTTTACATCTTAAGACTTGATTAAGTTATAAATACATCATAGGAAATTTTAATGGATAACTAATACAATATATTAGTTGTATCAAACAACTGATAAAATCACAATACATTATATCAGCTTATAGAATTAGACCTTATATAACATGTAGAATGAGCCACATATGCCTACACATTGCTTGTTTGATGAACAGGATTGACCTACATAAATTAGCCTATTTTCACTATAATATATATATATATATATATATATATATATATATATATATATATATATATATATATTCTATGTTATACTTTATTTTTTTTATAAAAAAATTAGCATATATAATCATGCACCCCTAACTTATATAAAAATAATTGTACATAGAAATGAGCTCAATGACATAATTTAGCCATCACTACAATTTTTTATATTAATATTTTAATTTTTAAAAAATAAAAATATTCTTAGCGACAGAACATATTCCGTCACTATCAATATCATGCATTAAAACATTATTTTTAAAACATTTAAACAGTTTTAGCAACAGAATTTGTCATGGATTTACTAGAGATAGAAAAAATCTATTGCTAATTTCATCACTAATTTCAATGAATGCATGACTGTTGCAATTACATGTAGTCCGTAGCAACTTCCATCGCTATTAGCAGCGGAAAGTATTCCATCACAAAATTTCGTCGCTATATGTGTGTTTTTTAGTAATAGTTTGGGATGCAGGAATCTATTAGTGGAAGTTGACTTTATTTGTATAGTTATTCTTTGCTAAAATTCCACCTCAGATTTCCATGCTTGTAGACTTCCGATTTGTGCCATTCATTAATTGTGCTCCCAGGACAAGACTGTTGAGATCAACCATACTTTTCGTGAAGCCAATTCTTGTGCTAATAGTTTGGCAAAATACAGCCATCAGATTCCTCTCGATTTAGTAAGAAAGATGTTGTTCCCTTATGGGAATGATATTTCATGAGAAATATGTTATGATCTTCTTATAGAAGGTTAGTTGTGTCTTATTAGGAAGGAACAATGAGGATTGATTCATGATAGCATGGAAAATGTAAGCTCTAATGCCCAATTGAAACAGTCTCAGTTTTAGACGTTTCAAGCTTTAAGATTTTGATGAATACCAAATTAAGCTTTAAGTAAATTTCTTGGATAGTAAACGATTTGTTTCAGCTAAATGCATTCTTTTGTGAGTGAAATCATCTACTTTGAAGTTAAACGATTATTGTACAAAACAAAGCGTCTAAATCCATGGTACTCCACTTGAATATGATTATATTGAAATAACCGCTTTGTGTACTATATGTTTACTCACTCAAGGATGAGATAAAAAGTTCAAAAGGATAGTGATATAGCACTAGAAAGGAAAAACATGCCACGAGAGGGATCACACCTCATTCAAAAGGATGACTTGATCCAGAAAACTGACTTCTCACAAAGTATCTCACCTTGAAAGCTTCTTCCATATGCTTCATTGAGAAATTCAAAAAGTCAAAAATGAATTGACAAGTTGCAAAAGAAGCGCTGACAAGTCTGAAAAGTTGGTGAAGACTTCAATGACTATTTTTCTTCTTCAGTGTTATCTCAATTTGTTGCAGAAGAAAGTTGTACCTTCTCTTTCCAGTCATAGACCAGTGGATCAAAGTAGCATAAGGCTCAAGATCTACGAGCTCCAATGGTAACATCTAGAAGTCTATATAAAGCTGGAATACGAGGAAGATGACAGAGACGCTGTTCAAATATTTTCTAAGTTGCAATAGTTTCATTCTTAAACCTTCTCGACTTTCAATCCTCTAGAAAGTTAGTTGTTTGAACTTCTATTTTAAAATCTTCTCTACTAATATGTAATAGATAACATTCTCATATTGAGAAGTTAGAGAAGTCACATACTGTACATATTTGGTCAATACTCTATAAAGAGCTTTTAGTGTAAGTGTAAATGCAAAACTTTTTTTTTTTATCAAATCTCTTGTAACCAAACCTGATAGTGGTCAAAGTGAGCTTGGAGTGGCTAGGATAAATACTACTTAGTTGTAAAGCTTGGAGCGACTACAGAAAGATTGCTTAATCGTAAAAGCTTGGAGAGGCTTGGAAAAAGAATAGTCACAGTATAAAAATCTTAACAAAGAGTTGGGGATTAGACGTAGGCATTTGTTTGGCCAAACCAGGATAAACCTTGCTATGTGATCATTTTTTCTCTTTCACTTTACTTGTAGTCTTCATTCAATCCTCAAATATGTGCAGCCTTTAAATCATTCAATATATTCTTGTATAAAATAAATACCTATTATTTCTAATCACATTGCTTCCGCATTTCAAGTCTTGGACTTGAGAAAGTTGTTTTCAAAAATTTTCAGGTTCAAAATTTTAGTTAAGACATAATTCAACCCCCTTTCTTGTGTCATTTCTTCCAACAATTAGCATTAAAGCCTAACTTTAGGGTTAAGCATCCTAACGGTTGTAGAGGATAAAGATTTGACAAATGGCACAATAGATAAATCATATTGTAGAGGGTCACTCTATCAACCGTCCTCCATACTTTAATGGTGAAGACTATCCATATTGGAAGGACAGAATAAGACTCTTCATCGAGTCCACAAGCCTAGATGTGTGGGAGATAATAGAAAATGGTGATTATATACCCATAGTTGAACAACCAGTGCCATAAGTAGTTGCTAATCTGGAGCAACCTCCATCTGTAGTAGTTAGAACCATTCTAAGGAATGAATGGACTGATCAGCATAAGACCAAATTTCAAATGAATGCCAAGGCAAAATATCTCCTCATATGTGCCTTAAGCAAAAATAAATATGGCAAAATCATATTGTAACGTCCCATTTCCGACTTCCGACCTCGTCAGTGAATTTTAAAATTCCCGATTTCCGATCTTAGTAAGGGTTGAATGGATTGGGTTGGATTTTCCGATTTCCGACCTTATGGTGAATTAGAATGTACACGAGATCCGACTTCTGATTTTATTTGGATTGGTCTCCAAGTTTGGCCAATTTTCACGACTTCTGATTTTGAGGCTATTCCCAAGAGCTTTTCATTTCTATGATGTTTCCGATTTCTGAGATGAAGTTTGGAGTTCCGCTCTCGAGTTTATTAGCAAGAGCTTTTCGTTTCTCTAATTTCCCGAGTTCCGAGATCAAGTTAGAGTGCCGAGATCCTATGAGTTCCGACTTCCTGGTACATAAAATTAATGTTGTTATTCCCGATCTCCGGTATTATGCTTAGAACAAATTCAAGTTTACACAATGTCCACGACTTCCGGGTTTAAGTGTTTTGGTTTCACATTCTGGTCCTTGACTTTCGATTTTAAGGTGACGTTCTTTACGATTTCCGACATCCAACTTTGATTTCAAATTTCCAATAAACCAGAAATATTTCCGAGTTCCGATTTCACCTCTTCAAACTAGTCCCGACTTTAAGTAGTGTACGATTTTCGAGGTCATCTTCAGACACAATGGGAACGAGTTCCACTACTTGGGCGACATGGAGAGAAATTTTGTCACAAAAGAGGGAGACATAGTTGAACTTTGCCCACAAAATTTCACCCAATCAAAGCCACTCATTCTAACTACCACTTCAAAGCCCTGCTTATATATTCTCCCCCTGCCTCTTCAGCCCCATTTTCTTACATTGCCTTCCCTTCCTCACTTCAGCTCTCTTTTCTCTTCTTTACTCACCCAACTCCACCCAACTTTGAAATTCAACCAAGTTCCAGCTACAAACTCAAGCAAAATCATTCATAGTAAGAGGTAGAGGTTTTAGCTCTTGTCTTGATTTTCTGATTCTTGGATGATTATTGGTGGTTTAATTCTTTAATTCTGATATATTGACTGAATGATCATGATGAATTATGACTGGTTTATTGGCTGCTTGTGAGATTAAAATTGAATTGGAAACAAGAAAGGATGAAGATAGGAAGAGTTGTGAGGCTGGAAAACTCGAAACCCTCGACAGTCTGTACGGCGGAGTGTACGGCTCCGCCTCCCGCCATTTAAAATTGATGAAACTATTTTTATTGAAACTAGACATCTAGGGCTTTCTATACATATATCATATAAGGCTATTGGATTAATATTGAGAGAGATATGAATTTTTGAATTTCGACCTAGGGATCAAGACATTCACCCGGGTAATATGGGTTAAAAAGGATATAACTCACCCTATACAACTCCAAATTTAGTGAAACTAATCTTTTTGGAAAGCTTACACATAGGAGAACATCATACAAAGAAATTCTGAGTTTGTTATCATCTTAGTTATTCCCAGTGATTCGAAGAAGTTACCCTATGTCTAAACCAGGCCAAAACAGGGCAGTTCAGGAAGGTTAAGTTTCGGGGCTTATAACTCGAGCCCTACTAAGGCAATTGAAATGGAACTTTTTGTATATGAAATTTTGTCCTGTTAGCTTTGATAAGAGACCAATTTTGTGCAATTTGAGCCAGTTTTCGATTTTTAGCAGATTTTTACTTGTGAGTGGGCAATTCTGGCCAGCCATAGAGCAAGCCGAGATAAAACCTGAATAACTTGAGTTATGGTTATCAAAATCAGATAGGACCAAAGAGGTTAGAAAATAGACACATAACACTTTAACATATCCAAGATTGAGGTCCAAAAGAGTGAAATAGAAATTATGGCATGATTTACAAGAACCGGGTTGAATGATTTATGTTGAGGCTATAACTCTGCCTTAAGGAGACTAATGCTTCTATGAGTTCCATGATGAGTTGTGCATGCAATATTATAATTTCTATAAGAAATTGGTATTCTGATGTACTAGTACTATTCATAGGGAAGCGGACATGTTCCGTTATGTCGCTGAAATTTTCGGTAAAGTGTATGCATAAGTTATGATATACATATAGTGGCACGTGCATTTATCAAGAAAGCTATGAAAGTTATGCTATGATGAAAGTTCCATGATACTTGGGCCAGCCCCGGATAAAAAGTTAAGGAGAATAGATCCGTGGAGATGTCGGGGAAAGTAAACCCGACAATCCCTGTATAGGAATGAGCTCGATCCTGAAAAATAGACTATTACCCAAGAGTCTAAAATGGCCAAGAACTCCCAGGAGACCAAGTAATGGAAAAAGTTTATAAGGAATGAGAAAGTTTATGAAGAAAGGCTCAAGAGCAAGTTTCCATGATTGCATTAAATGCATAATCCCATTGAATGGTCATTATAAGTCATTTACAGTTTTTCTATTAAATTCAATTACTGTTGTATGCTCATTATTCTATTTATTGTTGATATTAATTTATTCTGTCCCTTATGTTGTCTTAAGTAAAACTGGACCTTGCTTCGGACCAGACCTTTTTCTCAACCTTATTGAATATGAATAGTTAAGTTTAATCTCATGTTTTTATAATAAAATAAAACCCAAGGCAACTGAGAATGAACGCGACGTCAGTTAAATGTCATGCACAACCCTACTGAGAATTTTCTTAAATTCTCACCTCGTTTTGCATTTTCGCCTCATTCTCAGACGGGGGTGATGGACACGATAGCTACCCTTTTTATTGTGGTTCCAGACTTGCAGCTCCACCATGACCTTGCAGTGGGCTCGCTATATATAGCCGGCTCTTGCCAGTTCCGCCTTTATCTTTTTAGTGATAGGAATTTTACTGTTCTTTTATACCACCCTGCTTTTGATCCTGCCACCCCTTACTTTGAGGTCCCGCTACATGTGGCACACCCTCCGCCAGCACCTCCTGCACCTGCAGCACCTGTAGCTCCTGCCGATCCTGCGCCAGAGTCACCTCCGCAGGTAGTACCCGACATCCCACTCAGCTCCGAGAGCGACCCTTCAGAGGCCACCGGCTCACTATCCTCCTCCTCCTCAGGATCCAGTACTGACTACTCGCCAGCCGGGCTTGATATGGCCAATGGCTACCTGACTGAGTAGGTCAGCCATAGGCAGCATTGTACAGCATGACCTTCTTTTAGCAGCGTGCAGCTTTGGGTCATAGACCTAGTGGTAGGTGTAACACCCTAATAAACCTATACTACGCTTAAGTCGTATTACAGCGTTTTATTAGTTATTACTTATGCTCGTGGAAAACTAAACTTCATTTGAAATTAAATTACGCGGAAAATACGGTAAAATTTTTCTTTTTCTTTTGAAATACATCGTCACTTTTTGAAAGTAAAGCCTCGCGCGAGAAGGTAGCAGTAAACGAGTGTATCGCAAAGATTTCAGTATAAATTGAACGAACAAGGGATAAATTAAATACCATGCATTCAAATTTCTACAACAACCACATAAATATAATTAGTCTCATAATATCCAACGAATACATAAAAAGGGAACTCATGGTCATGCCATGGCCCCACAATCAAAGGTACATAAATCTGACAAGGTCCAATACAAAATGAAATACAACGGATAAGGAGCAATAAATGGAATAGGCCCACGTAGACATAAGCTGACTTCTCTGTCCTTTCCACACCCTTCAATCGGATGGACTCAGGTTCTCGAGTGTCTGGTCCCCCTCGCTCCTCGGCCTTGGGGGAATACGAGGAGTGCGGATGATGCGAGGGTGCTTACTAATCACCTCGACGCGACGGAAACGATGACCTGGGGTATGGCTGGCCACCGAAGAGCGTGCCTCGGAGGGGTCCTCCTCGCACTTCGGCAGGTGATACTCGGGAGCGGCGAAGCGGCCCTAGGAGTGGCCGTCGAGCTCACCTCTATCACAGGGATCTCCGGCGGGGGTGCGAACTCAACTGCCGGCAAACCCGGCGACATCGGCTCCATCTCGATGTCGGGTAATGGCTCGGGCGGAAAGTCCCAAGGACCTAGGGGCTGTCCAAGGAGAGCTGAAGAGACGTCTACGGGGGCTGGCGGGTTTTCCGGCTCTTCTTCCTCAAAAATTCGACCAAGATAAAAATGTGTACGAACTACTGTGGTGGTCGTGGCCACAATAGCGTGAGTATCCCCGTCATAAGCCCACTCATGGTGGGGAGGGTCCATGCTCCATTCCACGGGGTGAGCCATGAGTATCTGGTGACGAGACGGAAAAACAACTAGGGTGAGAAATAAGATTTCTCAGTAGGACTTGACCCTAACACGTAAGTGTCATCGTCATCGTCCCAGGCACTTCGGTTTTATAAATGAAAACAGTGAGCATGCATCAAATTCAATTCTTAGATTTTCGAAAAACATGAGTATCCGAAACGGATTCAATTTTTAACATACCTTCTAATCATTTGTATCATAATAATCATAAGCACAAGTGTAATCGTATAAAACATGCATGTCCAAACTAGACGATTCTCTTAACTTCTTCCCTTTTTAGGGTTTTGGATCGAAGTCCCTTTTTCTTTTCTTAACTTGACTTTATCTTTTCACCCACTAAACATAAGTGGTAATGAGCTCATACCGTGGCCGTTGCCACCATAGAATTTCTGATTACACTAGCTGGGTCATGCCATGCCTCATGTAAGACCTATCCCCTATACTCACACTAGCTGGGTCATGCCATGCCTCATGTGAGTCGTGGGTGAAGGGAGACTTAAATTAGGTTACCTTCCCTTTTGAAGGATCACTTACTTGAATTAAACTTCTTCTTATTTAAGCATTATGATGCAAAATATTTCTAAGTCCATAATTCTTACAAAATTTCGGCAGCATAACGGCTAGACTGAAAGCTTCCCGAAATTTTGCCAAACAGAGAAACCAATATCATAGTATCATCAAGCATCATATCATCATCATAACATCATCATATCATCGTTATCATGATCATCGTCATAACATCATGCTTGCACATAAACATAGGCATATTCTCAAGCAACATTTTATGAGTTTAGCTTAATAAATTGGGTGCAAGCTTTTAATTGAGGTTGTCTCTTATGTAAACTTCTCTTATTGGGCATAATGCCAATTTTTGTCTAATGTCCTTTTTGATACTTTTTAAGTTGGATTATGAGGGTTCTCTAATGCTTAATGTAAGGGTATTAATGTCTTAAAGCTTATTTCTCCTTATTCTTTAACTTTTACCCTAACCAGTTTTACTTTTACAGTGGGGCAGTAACTTTGAAAATTCATCATAATTTCATCTTTTACTCTTTTATTTCGAATTTTTATGTGGATATACTTCTCTGAGTATATTTTTAAACAAAAGAAACCCCACTTAAAAATTCATTTTGGAGCTTGAGTTATGCACATTTTATTCTGACTATTCCGGATTGAAAGTTCATCCCAGGTCAGTGGCTTGTCCACTTCACTGGGAGTTCCTCACATGGAATCTGACAAAAATGTTTTGTGGGAGTGTTCCTCTATGTCTTAGCTTTCTAACAAACTTGGTCCCACTCAAAAATGTTATGTACAACTTGAGTTATGCATGTTTTATTACCTACTGCCCGGACAGAAACCCATCCAGGAACAGCAAACTTTGAAAAATCATTTCTCTCTCGTTTTAAGGCCAAATCTCACATATTTTATATGTATGGAAATCTCTTTGAGTCTACTTTCACAGAAAATTAGTTTCGTTGCATTTTGAGTTTTGTAGCAATAAACATACTGTACGCTTTACAGACTGCCAGAATTCCAGATTCACTAGTTTTAAAGTTTTTTACTTCAAGCTTATGGAGAAATTATTATATCACTTCAAATCACCATTTTCATATTTTAACTCATCATCATACTCAAAGTTTTAGTCACCAAATCAGTATTTTGAACCAAAATAAAGCAAGATACATAAAACCAACATGCCACATAATCTCATTTCAAAACAACACTTTCAACAAGACAAGGAACTCATAGAGAAAAAATGTGGTCATGAGACCTTGAAGCAAGCTTTAAAACCACCTAGCTATGAAGAGCTTAGGGGTTCTAAAACTTGAAAAGTACATGGAGGAGAAGGATAGAGTCACTACCAAAAAGTTCCTTTTTGAAGGTTTGGAAGATGAAGATGGTTAGAGATGGCCTCCTTCTCCTTGAGCTTGATTTTGGGGCTTGGTGAGTGTTTGTTTTGTTTCTCCAAGAACCAAAGAGGGTGGTCCTTGAAGGGCTTGTGAGAATGGTAAATGGAGATGAGTAGGGAGTAGTATGAGGGTTGGAAGAAAAACAATGAAGCTTGGAAGAAGGAGAGAGTATGAGACTTGGAGAGAGGAGAGAGCTTTGTGTTCTTTGTGAGAGGAATGGAAAAATGAAATGAGGGGGGGAAGAGTGGCTGAATGTGGCACAAAAATGAGAAAGGGAGTGAGGTGACTTTGCTTCTTACAACAAGCTAGAGAGTGGGAAAAATCATAGGGCAAAAGGGAGTGTTGTGTTTTCTTTGAGTCTTGGCAATTGGGTAAAGGCTTGTAGTGTTTCTTTTCTAGTGGTTAAGAGCATGATCTATCCTAGGATTGGCATTTGGATGGTTGTGACTCCAAGTGTCACAATCTTGATGAATGAGAGTACAACTCTTGTCATGACTTAAGGGATCTACTAATGTGGACTCTTGATCTTGTGGTGTATGATGAGAAGGTAAATGGATGGTTGGATATGGCTCTTGCTTTGACCAAACTTTCAAACCATAATTAAAGGGAAGTTTCTACATCTTTATAATTGTTGTAATTGTCTAAATGTTAATTAATTCAATTGGTTTAAATTACTCATTAGCACATTTTAATTAAGAAGGATTTTTCCTCATTAATTATATAAGAAGATGTGAAGGTTAATGTGATTAAGTTTTGAGACTTATATGCTCTTAGTTATTTAGATTAGATCACCTTGATTTTATGTTCTAAATCATGGATTAATAAGAATTGGGTAATTAGGCTTTTAATTGTAACTTTTAATGCATTAAATCTCAATTGTCGACTTGCCTTTAATTTACTAAGCTCTTGCTCTCGAGATTAATCGATTAATTCTCAATTAATCGTTAACCCCTCTAATTAGCCGGGAACATCGAGCTAATTAACTTAGGTGAAAATGGGGATGTTACAGTAGGCTTTTGAAATGTCCTCTAAGGACCACATAGGATCAGGTTGACTGACATGGACCTTATGTCTTTTTGGTACACGACCCCACTTATGTATCTTATTTTGAAACTTGTACATAAACTGAGACAGTGGCTTCTTACATATATACATATTTACCATTGACAGCATATATATATTATTGCTCTTATCTTTTCCGTTGCGATAAATTAAAGCCTGCCATGTTCATTATACAGAGTTCCATTTCTTATGTTATAAAAAAAAAAAAGAGAGAGAACGTAAATGGAGCATTAACACAGTAACACAATCTACTTAATTTCATGCTATGACTTAAGCATAACATTAAATTAGTAGGGTGTTACACATATCCTGTGATCTAGCAAAGGAAATCTGGGATAGACTCCAAGTGCTTCATGAAGGAACTGATCATGTCAAGGAAACCAAGATCAACATGCTAGTTCATCAATATGAGATATTTAAATTACTAGAGCATGAAAATATTGATGAAATGACAACTAGATTTATGCATATCATAAATCAGTTGAAGGCCTTAGGCAAAAAGTACACTAATGCTGAAATGGTGTGAAAGATTCTAAGAAGTCTTTCAAAGGCCTGGCATCCAAAAGTAACTGCTATTCAAGAAGCTAAGGATTTGAATGTGCTTAGCTTAGATGCTCACATTGGGTCATTGAAGGCTTATGAGGTTGAACTTAATGAAGTCTCTAATGAGACTACTAGAAAAGAAAAGTCTATTGCTCTGAAGTCGACTCAGAAAAGAAATCAATCTTCCAAGGCCATGAAAGCTTCAGAAGAGTTTGAAGAAGATGAAGAAGACTCCTTTAAAGGTGATGATGATGATGAGATTGCACATTTGGCAAGGAAGATCTCAAAAGTGTGGATATAGAGAAAGAAAAGGAGTTTTGTTCCCAAGAAAGACAGGAAGGGCAAGGCCAAGCAAGATGAGATCATTTGCTTTGAATGCAAGGAGCCTGGACATTTCAAATCTAAATGTCCTAGACTAAAGAAAGTATTAAGAAAAAAGACTACAAAAAATAAGGCTATGATGGCAACATGGAAAGATTTGGATGAAGAACAGGAGAATGCTAAATCACAAGGTGAAGAAGAGATTGTAGCTAATCTCTACTTCATGGCTGATATTGTTTCAAAAAAGGAAACAGGTGTATCTGATTCTGAATTCGAACTTACTTTTGAAAATCTTCAAAAATCTTATGATGATCTCTTGGATAACTCTCTGCTACTTGCTTCCCATTATGCTTCTTTAAAGAAAAATTTTTAGAAACTATCATCAAATTTTGAAAAACTCAAGATTGAGAATGAGAAGTTAAGAAATAAAAATTCTGAGCTTTTAAAAGAAAATGGCATCCTCTAGGAGGATGTTAATATCTTAAAAACAGAAGCTTCTAAAGGTAGTTTGAATGCCTCCTCTGATGTTTCTGAACTTCAAAACTTAGTTAAACTTCTCAAATCTGATATTGAGAAAATGGTAAATGGCTCAAAAAATCTTGATCTTATGCTTAGAACCCAAAAACCATATCTTGACAAAACTGGATTAGGATATGTGGAGAGGCAAATGAGATTTCATCCAAAAATCCACAGCTTAAAATTCCTGCATGTATATACTATTTTAAAAGGGGACACTATTTTGAAAAATGCTTCTCTTGAAAGAAAGCTAAATAGAAAGTGAAAAAGCCTAAAAAATCAACTAACACAAAAGAACACAAGAAGATTTGGGTACCTAAAGTGAAAATTGCTTCTGATGTAGGTGTGTCTTAAATCACAACATCAAAAGGAAAAGATGTGGTATCTAGACAATGGGTGTTCCAGACACATGATTGGAAATAAATCCTAGTTCAGGAATCTTAGACCTAAGGATGGTAGAGTTGTAAAATTTGTTGATGTAATCAAATCTAAAATCATTGGTATAAGTAATGTTGGTAAGAATGATTTTGATTTAATTAATGATGTTTTGTTAGTAGAAGGACTAACTCACAACCTTCGAGCATTAGTCAATTCTATGACCAAGGCTACAAAATTTTGTTCGAACATTCTCAATGTGTTATTAAAGATTCCACTTCTGATAAAATCATTCTTACTGCTAGAGGACGTGATAATACCTATGTATTATATCAAGATGACCTTCTAGATCAAAATATAAAATGCTTAGCATTTTTGTGGATGAAAAGTGGTTATGGCACAAAAAACTTGGTCATGCTCATATAAAACTAATTTATGAGATTTCTCAGAAAGAATTAGTTAAAGGTTTACCCAAAATTAGTTTTGAAAATGATTCATCCTGTGAGCTTGTCTCAAAGGTAAACAAATTAAGAGTTTTTTCCATAGTAAAAATGTAGTCTCTACTACAAGACCACTTGAGCTTTTACATCTTGATCTATTTGGTCCAACTAGAATTGCTAGCTTAGGTGGTAGGAAATATGGTCTAGTTATTGTGGATGATTATTCTAGATTTACATGGGTAATATTTCTGACCCATAAGGATAAAGCTTGTGAGGCCTTCAAAAATTTTTCAACAAGAATTCAAAATGAAAAAGGTTTTTGCATCACTTCCATCAGATCAGATCAGATCATGGTGGAGAATTTGAAAATCATTCTTTTGAAACTTTTTGTAATGAAAATGAAATTTCGCATAAATTCTCTTCTCCTAGAACTCCTCAATAGAATGGGGTAGTGGAAAGGAAGAATAGATTGTTACAAGAAATGGCTAGAACTATGCTTCTTGATAGTAGTTTATTAAAAGGATTTTGGGTAAAAGCAGTTAACACTACTTGCTATATTCAAAACTGTGTTTTCTTGAGGCCAAGTCTCAAGAAAACCCCCTATGAATTATAGAAAGGAAGAAAACCCAACATTTCTTACTTTCGTATCTTTGGATTTGAATATTTTATACTTAACACTAAAGACAAGCTTTCAAAATTTGATCTTAAGTCTGATTCTGGAATCTTTCTAGGTACTCTTATGTTTCAAAAGCTCACAAGGTGTAGAATAAGAAAATTCAAACTATGAAAGAAACCATACATATAAGCTTTATAGAAAGAAGAAATGACTTAAATCAGAAGGTTGCAGATTTGGAAGAAGAAATGTAGAATATGTCATTAAATGACAATGCTAGTATCAGCAAAATCTTCGATTGCCACAAGAAATGATGATCATGATGTTTTTGACCCCCTTCTCATCAACATGTTTATGATGATATTTCGAAAGATCTAGAAGGCACACCCTTCGAGCAAAGATACACCGGTGTAAGAGGCTAAAGAGCTGCCTCTCAAAACCAAATTACTGGTGAATATTCTCAAGGATTCAGAATCAGATCTTTACTCAGAAATGAATCCAGGCTTGCTTTTATCTCTAAAATTCAATGAGAAAGTGTTGATGAAGCTCTTCAAGATCAAAGCTAGATTAAGGCTATGAAGGAAGAACTAAATCAATTTAAGAAAAACAATGTCTAGACGCTAGTCCCCTTACCAAAAGGATAATCTACTATTGGGACAAAATGGGTATTCAGAAATAAACTTGATGAGAGTGGAAAAGTAATTAGAAACAAAGCAAGATTAATAGCTTAAGGTTATAACCAATAAGAAGTCATTGATTATGACGAGACATTTGCTCCTGTAGCAAGACTAGAAGCAATCAGAATGCTACTTCCTTATGCTGCTTACAAAAGGTTTGTTTTATTTCAAATGGATGTAAAATTTGCTTTTTAAATGGTTTAATATCTAAGAAAGTTTATGTTAAACAACCTCCTAGTTTTGAAAATGAAAACCTTCCTCACCATGTTTGTAAACTTTCTAAAGGTTTTTATGGGTTGAAACAAGCTCCTAGAGCTTGGTACGAAAGACTTAGCTTGTTTCTTCTCAAAAATAGTTTTAAAATAGGAAAGGTGACACTACGTTATTCATCTTGCATGAGAAAAATGACTTTTTAATTGTACAAATTTATGTTGATGATATAGTATTTGGTGCAACTAATCAAAATTTGTGCAAGAATTTCTCTAAGATAATGTAGGGAGAATTTGAGATGAGCATAATGGGTGAACTGAAGTTCTTTCTGGGGCTGCAAATCAAGTAACAAAAGAACGGAATCCTCATTCATCAAGAGAAATACGTTAAGGATCTGCTCAAAAGATTCAATATGGATGAAGCAAAGAGTATCAGTACTCCTATGCATCATTCTCAAGCTCTAGAAGCTGATGAAGATGGTGAAAAAGTTGCTAAGAAACTTTACAGAGGTATGATTGGCATCTCTACTTTATCTTACAACTAGTAGACCTAATCTACAATTAAGTGTAGGAGTTTATGCTAGATTTCAAGCTAATCCAAAATAGTTCATCTTAATGTTGTTAAAAGAATCTGAAGATATTTAGTAGGTACTATTAATCTTGGTTTCTAGTATGAGAAAGGCACTACTTGCAATGTTACAGGTTACTGTGATACTATTTTGGCTAGAGATAGAGTTGAAAGAAAAAGCACAAGTGGTTGCTATTGCTTTCTTGGAAAGTCACTAATAACTTGGTCAAGCAAGAAGCAGAATTAGATTACTCTTTCAACTACTGAGGCTGAACATGTGTCTGCTGCAAACTGTAACACATACATTTTGTGGATTAAGCATCAATTAGAAGATTTCAATATGGGGTATACTAAAATCCCTATCTTATGTGATAACACTAGTGCAATTAATCTCACAAAGAATCCCATTCAGCATTCTAGATCTAAGCATATAGATATCAAGCATCATTTTATAAGAGATCATGTTCAGAAAGGAGATATTGAGCTAAGGTTCATCAATATTGAAGGTCAAATTGTTGACATTTTTACTAAATCCTTAGCTGAAGATTGTCTGTCACATAAGGAACCTTCTGAAGATGACTAGCTTCTGAACATACATTTATATTGCATTGGTACCTCCCTTCCTTAGCTAAGCTTACAGCTGATATTGCTGCTTTACATTGGAGTTCCTTTCTAGAGAAAGATACTCAATGTCACATATCAGAAGAACAATCAAGCATGCTTCAGAACGATTACATCAAGAAGTGAAAAATTGGTTTAGAAAGTAAATTCAGAACAGGGTGGTGACACGATTAAAAGCAAAAAGGGAATCAGAAGTGTTTCAAAAAGAAGAATTCATAATGGTTTGTTCAAAAAGTTGATAAGACTTACTAAATCAGAAAGGTCGATTTACTAGAAAGTTGAATCTTGTCTCTGTTCAGAAATTGTCTTCAAAATGTGGGTTAATTAATCACTTCCCTCATTGCCACAATGTCACTATCTAAACTAGCGGGAAATCAAATAGCCCAAAATGATGTCATTTTTTCTTTGAAAACCGTTCACATCCCTTAACCTTTAGTTACCATCATTAACCTTCACTTATCAAATCACCCTTTCACATGAACCTTTCATTTCCCAAGTTACAAGAGAAAACCTTACACTGTTCATCTTCTTTGTTTAAAACCTTTTACTTTCACTTTCCCTCTACTTACTTTACCTACACACATTGCCCTCCTTTATCCTCAACCTTCTGTTGTTTCAAAACCATCATGATGAAGAAGGGAGATTATAGCGTTCCTCATATGTTTGACGATGAGGAAATGAAAAGAAACTTTCACAGGAACTTCTTCATCAAGCCCATTGCCTTTGGAAAGAGTTTTGATTTGGAAAACTTCTCTTCCCTTCCTTAGATTGTGGAAGTTTTCAAGTTCCAAGGGTGGAACGATTTTATGAGAATTTTAGAGGATTGGGCTAGTTGTTGCTTTCTATAGTACTCTCGCTCCAGTTGATGAAGACAACACATCATTAAGGAGCATCATTGGAAGCTTTGAGATCCAAGTGCTTCCTTTTGATCTTGTCCATATCACCAACACACCCAATAAAGGTGTCCTATTTAGAGGTAGTACCAAATGGTGGGAATTACACTTAAACCCTAAAAAGCTATTCACATCTTAAACCCAGAACTTTTAAAAAATGATGTTTAGGTCATTACATTGTTAAAATTAGTAGAATAGGAGTTTAAGCAAAATAGAGCAGCATAATAGAGCCATAGAAACCCAAATCTCATCCAATTGACCTACGGAGGCATCCAAGTGTAAAATGACATGGGATGTCCTTGCACTTGCTCAAAATTAAAAAAATGACATTAACCATAGAAAATAGAAAATACAGTAGAAATTTCGATAGAAAATAGATAGAAAATACTAAAGGGCTTATAGAAGGCCAAAAACTATCTGAAAGACTCCGAAAAATTCTAGAAAAATTATAAATATACATTTTTACGATATTCTTGAAGATAAACACTAATTTTTAGTAAAATTGAGCAACATTTACATAATCATGCAAAAATAACCTCACTAGGATGCAAAACAGGCCTTGAAAACCTTATAAGATTACTTTAACTTGCAGTATGGCAAAGAATCAATGGAGCTCCTAGCTTGGGCATATTAGACCATGAAATTTGGTCTAAATGGGCCTTGGCAGCAGCTAAATTTGGCTCAACAGATTTTGAAGCAAATATGGGCCTAATTACACACCAAAAAGGCTAAAATTTCTTCATAAAACCTAAAATAAATTGAATAAAAGAGGTGAAACCCTAACTCTAAGCCGTTGGATGCCCCAACATCCCCAATGCTTAGTTCAATTTTAACCATATTGGGTCAAGAATTGGTTGAATTCTAGCTAAATATCAATATCAAGTCAGCTTAACATTAATTAACTTTTACTAAATCCTTTAACTTTTTGACCTAATCTTTTACAAATGGATTTTTGTCCCCTACTCTGACTAGAAGACACAGCAATGCACATGGAATGCTACAAATTTTATTTAATTTAATTATAGATGATTAATTATGTTAATTAACTAAAAAATAGGCTTAATTAAGGTAAAAATGCACTAAAAATACTAAAATTGTAGAAAAAATTCTGTAAATTCAGAGATATCATATTACGCATATTTAAATATAGTTTTGATGATAGATTAAATAAATATAATTGTTTGCTAATTATTTTGTTAATTAAGGATGAAATTGTCTAATCTAGTTTTAAGTAAAATTGTTTATTATGCACTAATTATGCACCAAATCACCCTAATCTTTTCTTAATCCTTATTCAACATATAAGATGAGTAATATAGTGTCTCTAAATCGGTTTTAATTGTTTGTTAAATAAATTAATCATTAGTGACACAATTAACTAATTAAACTATCTAATTAAGCTAAACTAACCATCTAATTAGATCACTACTTAATTAGCCTCTTTGTCTATAAAACTAACACCCTACAACACAATTCTGCACTTTAGTTTTCTGCTCAAACCGGCTATGAAGGCCGCAACCCTCTCCTCCTTCTTTCTCCATCATTTTCTTCAAAGAACACCCAGAAAACTCTATTGAACCATCATCTTCTTCCACCATCTTCTCAAGCTTTCATCCCCACCTTAAGAATTCGAGTTTCATTGCCCAAAAGAGGTTCAAAACCTTGAAGAACTCCAAGTTTCCAACTCTAAAGGATTCGGCCATATAATCTCTAATAAGTAGGGTTTTCTTTTTTCAACTTTCAGGTTCCATGCATGTGTAGTATGTGATTACTTGTGTTATTTGAAGCTTTTACCTTCATATTTCAAAATATATGATCATCCTTTAAGCTTCTAAAAGTCTATAAGAGATTGAGGCTTCATGAGATTTCTTTAAGGATTTGAAGCATCAATCTTATATACATGTGTTTGAAGCCTAAATACATGAGTTCTCACTTGTTTGTGCAATTTTTCTTCATGTTCATAGATGACCATATCACCACCATGTTAGGGTTAGTAGGGAACTCTTTGATTTTGTGACTTTGATAATGATTCTTATACTTTCCTTTGTGCTCTCTACATGACTAATCATGTTTTAAATGTATTTGGTTCAAAAAGCTTGAAATATTCTTATTTGGACTCAATGAAGCCCGCGGTTCTTCCTTGAGGCTGAGGGTGATCTTTGAGTTTCTAATGTGTTTGAGAACTTGAAATAAATAGATTATGTTCTTAACATGTTGGTTTTGCTCCATAGAAACTTGATGGCTTAATAGATACAAGCATATGATGTAGAACTTATGATTTTCATGGAGATATAGTTGCGCCCTGTTTTATGTGCAATTTTCCAGCATGTTTCCTCATGTATCACCATGTAAAATTTTTATTTTGATGTCATACAATCTATAGTTTGATAATATATGCCTTTATATTAATTCTACATGAAGTTAATGCATGAAACTTATGTTTTAATTGTTTTATGTGGGTTGCCCTATTTTGGCTGCACCTTATCTCCTTTTATCTTACTCATATTTTGCATTTAAATGTCTGGTCTTATGCCTTAGATGATGGATTTTCATTTGACTAAGCTTTTAAACTTATACATGCAAGATATATACTTATTTTCTTAATTTAAGCATTTGAAACTTATGAACAAGTTTGATACATAATTCTGCTCCTTATAAACTATGGCTTTATGGCATGTTGTTTGAAGTGTATTTATGTTCTTAAATGTGGATTGATGCTTAAGAATTTATGTTATCATATTATGTGCTTAATTACCAAGTTTTCTTGTATTTTAAGTAAGTTTACAAATTAAAAGTTTAAATTTTCAATTCTACCCTATTTTGGGCAGCAGGTTTATCATTCCTATTTCTCTTGTTTTAATGTTTTATAAACTTTGTTTGATGTCTTATCTTATGCTTTGTGCACAAGTTTGAGAAGTTTTGAAGTAAACTATCTTGTTTTTGGCTATATACATGTTTTTGATTGTAAGCCTCTTTTAACATGGAAATTGTTGTTAATTAATTTGCTATATTGAAATATTTTCAAACCTTTAAGCATGATTGAATTAGTATAGTTTATGTGATAGTTTCTTTTGGGACCAATAAGCCTTAATAAGACATTAAAAGTCACTCAAAACTTAATAAAATGAACTATGATCTATGCTTGGAGTTTTGACTTTATGAATCTTGACCTATGCTATTGGACTTTGTATGAGCTTATTTGGATCATTATGAGACCATGAGACTTGCATTAGACCTACTTGAGTCCTTTTATGGTCATATCTATGTATTGGAGAACCTATGCTTGGACCTTGGGTTATGGACTTTGGATTACAACTACAAACACCAGACTTAATCATATTTTTAATCATACTAAATAATCTTAAACATAAGGATTTAAGTTAATCTTAAACATAAGGATTTAAGTTAAGGTCCCATTGGAAATGTCACATGAACTAGCTAACTCCTTGCTTGAAATCGTTTCTAAGCCTTGGTTTGGTTTAAGAATAAGTGTTTTTTTAAACTATTCTTTGAGACTTGTTTTTAAAACTTTGTCTTGCATAAGAATATGTCTACTTTCACTAATATGAGTTTCACATTTTACACACGAAGGTTTAGCTGAATTATGTGTTATTTGTGACCTTGTATTATCCTATGTCTAAATGCTTTTAAGTCATATATGAAATTGGTGAAGTATGCACATGAATATAGTTAAGATCTTGACTTAGATATTGATAACATGTGCTTTGAGTGGTGATTGATAGCATTGTAAATTGAATATGATATTATGTGATCTTGATGAAAATAATTATTCTTAGATGATGGCTGTGAGAGTATGTACACTATGTGTTACGAATAAATTATATGTGTTATGTGCACTCTGTGATATGAATGAAATTATATATGTACACTATTAAGTTAGCAAGGTTAATTTTAACCAAACGCAGATTATCAACTTCGTTTTTGTTTTGTGATATGTATCATACGAGCATGTCGCAATATAAAAAGAATTAAATGATATGGACAAAAATAAAATCTATCCCAATACATCTTTTATATATATATATATATATATGTGTGTGTGTGTGTGTGTGTGTGTATATGTATATATATACATCTATACATATATATATATATGTATACATACACATATATATACATATATATATGTGTGTGTGTGTGTGTGTGTGTGTGTGTTGCCTCATATATATATATATATATATATATATATATATATGTGTGTGTGTGTGTGTGTGTGTGTGTGTGTTGCCTCCGCCTCAAATTTGCACGCAAATTAAAGATACTTCATCATACATTATTTAAGGTAGGACCATACATAATGTATATCTGCTACATCACTTTCAATCCTTAAATAATGCACGTATGGTCATCTATGTATCACTTTCAATCCTGTCGGAGACAAAATGACACAGTAACGTAACACATGACCATTTATGCCAACTAGCCATTTTCGTACGTAGAGATATCAGTATTGCCTCTGCTAGAGAATAGCACACAAAGGAGACTTCATCATACATTGTTTAATAAGGTAAAACCATACATGACTGTTCACAAAAAACAGAAAAATTACACATTCATGACTTTCAATCCCCTCGCCCACAAATTGACATACTAACATCACTCATAACCATTTATGCTAAGCCATTGAAAGTGTGAGCACAGACATCTTGGCTCAAGCCTAGTGCCAGCTGATGCCATTATTTTAACAAAGATAGCATAGGACACATAATTCATTTATTTGTACATATTCAGGTAGAAATATAAGTAGCACAGGACTTGAGCTTTATATTCATATTCACAATACTCTACTTCTGGTCCTGTGTAATAAGGTGAGCATCAATATCTTTGCTGAGCTCAACTGCAAACTGCATCAAGGAGTGAGGGTCAGGAATGTGGTCTTTCAGCTTCTCATATTCAAAGGTCCAATGCACCACGCTGCCCTCTTTCTGTGGAATGACATGAAGTGTGGCCCTGAAGCTCTTGTAGTGCTCCAGCAGGTCTCCCTCCAAGACTTTGAAAGTGATCTTGTTGTTTTCTCTGTCTATGGCTTCAACCAACTCCTTAGCCACACAAGCTTTGCCATCTATTCTTGTCCAAAATCAAAAACCAAACCCGATTTTCAGATTAGAGGAACTAAACACAAGTCACCATGTTCATATTTGACATGTTACGTTTTCCCTCTCTATTACTATTAACGGATCAACATCCTCTACATTTGTTTTTAAACTGCAAAAGGATCTCAATCTTCCAAGACAATTTATTTTTTCTATGTTTAAATATTAAAAGAAAAATGGGTTAAAATTTTACAAATCCTTAGATGCCGAACTGCACCACCTGCAATTCAAAATACAACTGTAGTGGATCCGATTTCTATTATATTTTAGTCTAAACCACTAATATTTGTGGTTTGTTGAACTCTAGTTAATTTGCGTTAAGCCGAATTGATTCACTATAAAGGTAAAGATCTTGCTAGATTTTTCATTCATAATTTTTAAACTCGAGATTTTATTTAAAAGAATAAGTATCGGATCATTTGAACTAACCATATTAACAAAATATTATTAGTAATAAATTAGTGTTATAATATTAAATTATTTATGTATCTTAGAAAAAAAAAGTCTAAATAAAATTCTTAGTTCAAAAGAGAAGTCATATGAGCATGAGTCTTAACTCAATGTTAAAGTTATTGTCTTGTGGTGACTTGGAAGTTATGAATTAAAATCTTGAAAACGATCTCTTTCCTTGTAGGATAAAAATCTTCACCAAATTCTACTTAGTGATAGCCTTAGCTTGGACATTCGGCTGCCTCCTTTAAGAAGAGAAGCCATATGAAGACATGGTTTTAAGCCACAGTAGAAAATAAAACGAAAGCTAAGTTGAAACACATTTCTCATAAAATTGAAAGATAAGTTGAAATACGCTTATACATATTATATCTCAAAAATATTGGCTATATAGGAATGAGTAGTGCTTAGAGGGAAAAAAATAAAGGGTAAAAACATGAAATCCAAGAGGAATTTATTAGTTTCTTGACAAAATTTTGAGGCCAGGGTGCACATACCATGAACATAACTCCAGAAGATGATGGATCCCTCAGTGCCCCATTCACCTTCATGAATTTCAGCACCCTGTATTTTATCAGGGCAAACGTTGCCAATGTGATGTGGCCTGCTGCAGAATACATCATGGAACTGCTCGGCAGAAGCCTTAATATGCACATCGGTTTCCAACTTCTCAACTTGAGATGCCATATTTGCTTTGCCTGATGCAAGATGAAGCTGAAATTTATTGCGCAAAACTTTTCGGTACTATGGCCCTTTTATAAACACTTCGCAAGCTGGATATAGACCTTGATGACATTCGAAATAAAATATGGAAGAAATTATTGAACTATATTCACTATAACATAATTAATAATATTTAAAAGAATATCTTTTTTATCGACATTTAAAAAATGTTACGAAATTATAGAAAGAGTGCTGTTAAAATTCTCTAATAAAAATAACATAATTTGTATATAATACTAATAAAAATGTTATTAAAAGATTTCAATAATATTTTTTATATTTTTAATAATATTTTTCAAATGTTATTAAAGAGTTTTAAAGATACTTTTTCTTAATTAATATCGTTAAAAATCAAATGTGGTGTAATTTATTGTGAGACGATGAATTATTCCCAGCGGTGCATTTAATTATTGCTAGTAATTATGACAATTTTTTTGGGATAAAGAAAATTTCATTCATAAATAAGTTTAACAACACTTATAAATTAAAAAAGATATATTAGATCCAAATTTATTAAAAAATAAAATATATTCTATAATTTGAATTAACCAATAATCTATAACTCTGTTTCATATGCAAAGATTATTGATGTCTAATCATATTTTATATTGGAGATCCACACAAAAAATGTTCAACTTGAAGAATTTATTAAATCTTCTCTCAAAATAAATTTAAATATTTTTGTTATCTGTAAAACCTTTAAAATAAAAATACATAAAGGAAAAACAAAAATATCCACAAATAGAATGACAAAAAAACCCACAAAGGGGCAAAAAAAATACTGACAAAGGAGATAAAAAAATACCCATAAACAAATAAAAAAAGTAAAATAAAAAAATGCAAACTCTAAGCAATAAAAAAAATGATGGGACTACTACTAAAGAAGAGATACCACAATCCTCCTTAATAACACTTATACAAGAGAAGATTGAGAAAGAGCTTGTGCAGGAAAGTGGTTTCTCAAATATGACTTATGGCATTTTAAGTTGTTTTTTTTTTTTTGTTATTTAAAATTTTTTTTTGGTAACTACTTTTCCAAAATATGTATACGTGGTTTGTAACACCCTCTCAAGATGCAGACTACGCTTAAGCTCATAAGACCACACCTTGAGTTACATACGCATTCTGAATCCGACCTTATCTCGACAAAGCAGCTTCAATGCCTTCTAAAACTTCTGAAACTATCTGGAGACAACACGAAAATAGGAGTGAGAATTATAAATTCTCAGTAGGATTCTCTAAGTATCAATAATAATGTCATCGTTATTATTTACAGTTTACTTCGGTTTATTATGAAAAAGGTGAACAGGCTATGTAGACTGTTTAATTTTACAGTTCGAAAATACAATGTTCGAAGCAAAGGTTCAGTTTTACTCATAGACTTGTCATCTAGGAGAGCCCATACAACACCAATTCATAAATTATAGTATGAATAATAACTAAAACATAGTAAAGCACAATAGCCTCAATACACTGGATACATAACTTCTGCACCTACCTTTTCGTGTATTTGAACTTATGCAAAAAACATAAGATTTATGGGGAAAACCAAAAAAAAAATTAATTCCTGAACGATATCATGGATAACAAGTGCAACATATTAAATTACACATAGCATTTGCAAATAACTTTATCTCTACTTGAATTTATGCATATACATAGTATTTGCTTTTCTTTCTTCATCTCTCTTTTTATCATAAAATCTTTACGTGCCATATTCCAGAGTATGATCGCCATGTCATACCCCATCAGTGCGTGATCGCCATGTCACGTTCCTTAGAAATGTGGGATCTTCCTTTGATACTTACACTAGCTGGGTCATGCCATACCTCATGTAAGTTCTGTCCCCTATACTCATACTAGCTGGGTCGATGCCATGCCTTATGTGAGTGGGGTGCCTGCATAAGCTTTAACCTTTAGTCTTTAGTCTTTAGTCTTTAATCTTTAGCTTTTACTTGGCACACCTAGGCGTTACGTATTGCCGTCCCTAGGGTGCCTTTACTGCCTTTGGGTAGCCTGGCCTTGGAGTGAGCTCGTCAACTTCACCCGTGACCGTCGTCACACCAACTCACCCGCAAGGGGACCCACGTGCCTCTAGTCTTGGAGGGATCTCATTCTGGTCACGTGCCTCTAATTGAAGGGATCTCTTCTGGTCACGTGCCTCAAAATTGAGGGATCTCATCTGACCACGTGCCTTCAATATAGAGGGATCTCATCTGACCACGTGCCTCTAAGGTAGAGGGTATCTGCCTTCACAAGGAGGGATTCAAAGTGCAACTGCCTCCAAGTGAAGGGATTCATATCTTATCTTTTAACTGCCTTCACCGGGAGGGATTCAATTAACTGCCTCCGAGTGAAGGGATTCACATTTAATATACTCATGTCTTTTCATTCTCATACAAGGTCATGCATAGTCACACTGAATGTACCTATACTTTGTTTATTTTCATATGTCATTACACACATGATCTTCACGTACATAGTCGTGACATATAAAGGCCTGTAGCCTTTTTACCATTCTACCGGCACTCATACATATGCTTTGTCCTTTACTTTCATATTCCTCATCTCATACTTATGTCATTCTTGAATTTAGGGTTTCTATATACCCATTCACACTCTAATTCATCCTTGATAACCCATATCATCTTTAAATTCATCCTTGCATGTAAACATTCCTAATTTCATAGACTTCTGCCGTAAATTCGGCAGCATAACGGATTAGTTCCGTCTCCCCATGAATAATGCCAGCTCTCACAGACAGTTCAGTCATAAACAATATAATCAATTTAACACATATATATCAATATCAAACTGGCAATCCTCAACTCCAACCTTATATGTTTCACTAATACTTGTAAAATTATCAATTTGGCCATTCTGCCAATTCTATTCGGTTCTGTCCGAATCTTGTATAATCCACCTTTATCTCTATTCAACTCATTTAAATCTGAAATTTGGATATGTCATAGCTCTATATGTCTACTTTCTAACTTCTTTAGTCCCATATCATTTTGATCTACATAACTCAAGATATTTAAATTTTGCCTCAGCTGGTTCAGTCACTAGCCCGAATTACACTCCTGGAAATATAAATTCACTAAAAATCGAAACTAAGCTCAAATCATGCGAAATTAGTCTCATATTGAAGCTAACAGGACAACCTTTCATTTACCAAAGTTTCACTCCATTTGCTTAAGTATACCTCTAGTTATAAGTCCCGAAATTCGACCTTCTTAAACTACTCTATTTTGGCCTGGATTGGACATAGGACAAATTTCTCGAATCACTGGGAATAATTGGGATCATAACAAAAGAAGAATTTTATATAGAGACGTTCCCCTGTGTGTAAGCTTTCTAACAAAATTGGTTTCATTCAATTTGGAGTTGTATAGGATGAGTTATACCCTCCTCAAATCACCCTGCCTAGATGAAAATCCTGAACCCTAGGTCAAACTTCAAAAATTTATATCTCTCTCAATACTAATCCAATAACCTTATATGATATACGTATGGAAAGCTCTGGAAGTATACTTTCATCTAAAAATATTTCATCGGATTTGACCAATTGTAGGCGAAGCCGTACACTCCGCTATACGGACCGCCGTGGAATTCCTCAACTGGACAGCATTCCAACTTTCACTTCTCCTAGTTTTCTTCTTCTAACCTTGATTCCAACTCAATATTTCATGTTAATTCAATCATAATCCATCATAATACATCTATTAACTCATCAAATACATGAAGAAGAATACAAGATCATACAGCCATAGGGCAAACAATTCAAGAATAGAAGTAGAATCCTACCTCTTTGGAGTATGACTTTGCTGAATTTGAGTTTGGATTGATGGAACTTTGCCAAAGCTTGGAGATTTGATGGAGTTGGATTTGAGAGAGGAAAGGAAGGAGAAGAAGGTTGGGGCAAGAGGAGAGGGAGACATAAATCAGATTAGGATGAGGATGAAAGTCTGATTTAAATACATGAGAGTGGTGGTGTTGATTGGTTGAAGTTTTGTGGTTGAAATTCGGCCATGTCTCCCTCTTTTGTGGCCAACTTGCTCCCACGTCGTCCCTCAAACTGAGACCTGCTTCTATTCTATCTTAACTCGGAGCTCGCCTCTAATGCTTGAAGTCGAAACTCGTGTCATTGTAGCTTAAGTCGGGTGTCGGAACTCGTTACATTAAACTTGGAGTTCGGTACTTGTACCATTGTGTTAAACTATAACTTCTGAGGTCGGATGAAGCATGAGGTCTGAGATCGGAATGAGGATGCTTAAGGTCGGAACTCGGGTGATTCGAATCACATTTCCAAACCCGGAAGTCGGTATCTTACATTTGATAAGGTCGGAAACCGGGTATAATGTCTTTGAGACATGAAGTCGGATACCAGTGAATCACGTTCATGTTGTTCGGACTTGAAGGTTAAGTCGGAAATCGGTAAACTATGCAGACACTTGTAGACGAGCTCAGAAGTTGAATACAATCATTTTATGTGAAGTTGGAAGATGAAGTCGGAAGTCGGTAAGGTTAACGAAGTCGGAAATTGGAAACTGTGTGTAAGGAGGTCGGAAATAGGGACGTTACATGGTCATTCTATATTCTTGTGACATAATCAAACAAAAATCATTGTAGTTTATTAAAAATATTATATAATATCCATATCGTGCCAACTTTGCTACGCCGTTGGGTTTGCACGTTCTCCATGACCTGCCTGAACCAATTTTTTCCCCCCCAAAAAAAAATATTCTTCAAATCCTTGATTTTGATTTCTATATCCTTACTATCATATAAGACTTGAGATTTTTACCAATATTATGGTTGAATTTTTTCAGTAATGAGACACAATTAGTAAGAATAAGCCGAAAAAGAGAGAGAATGAATGGATTTTTTTTTTTTTTGGGAGGTTAACAAGTGAACATGACAGAATTTCATTAATTTTGTTTAGAAGTTATATTGTAAAGGAATTAAACAAAATAAGCATATATATTATTTAAATATTATGAATTTTAGTTTCCTCCTTCACCTCCATTACACTGAAATTTTGAGAGAAATTAAAGACAATGAGGAAAAAAGAAAGAAAATAGTTCCCATTGAGTTCCTTTTTTGTTTTTATGTGTATTCCCTCTCCCTCATTTTTCCTTTTCGTTTCTCCAATTGCCTATCATTTAAATATGGGCCCGTTTGATTTAACTTTAGAGATAATATTTTTTAAAAGAAAGTATTTTAGAAAAAGACCTTTTAAAAGAAGTATTTATACTTAATTTAAATATTTCAAAAGTAAGTTTAAGAGAAATATTTTTATTTAGATAGGATAAAATAAAATTACTTTTGAAGATTTAATTACCAAAATAGACATAATATAATATAAAGATGAGTTACTATATTCTATTCAAATATTTTGATATTAAAGGATAATTAACTCTCAAATTTTCATTAAATTTTTTTATTTTAGTATTTTAATTAAATACAATTTTTTATATATATTTTAAATAAATTTAGCCTAAAATCATGTTTTTAAAATGAAATAATTACCATACGAGCTTAATTTTATATATATGTTTATATATTAATATTGATAGTACTTTCTGTAACATCCTCAATTTCTTGTCATGCTAAATTACCTCAGTAACCCTGAGTAATTACGCACTTAATAAGAAATTATGAGATTAAGGCTTAATTAAGGGATTAACGAATTATTTATAAGTCAACTCCGATGTGAAAAGTCAAGAGAATACTTAATCGAGATTAGAAAATCTCTAGTTAAGCAAATCAGAGCCTTAATAGCTTAATTAAGCACTAATCACCCTTAATTAACCTAATCGAGTTTAATTAAAGATAATTAAGCTTAATTGCAAGATTAATTTTTGTTAATCATATTCTTGTGTGTTAATCACTAATCCTTACTTAATCATGCTAATTAAGTTACAAGAGCACTTAATCACATGATTAAATTCAAATTTAGTTAACTAGACAATAAAGTAAAGAGTAATGTCATTAAAGCATAAAGCATCAGACAAGAGTGCTTTATGTAAGAGTAAGTATATGATTTATTCCCCCATCATCCAATTTATCTCCTTAAACCTTAATTAACACAATTAAGAAAATATCTCCTGTCCCTACCCATTAGAAATTACGGCCACACACACACATGCACACACCTTCACTTTTCATTTTCACACTTTCATTCTCTCTCTAAACTCTCAAATCCTCTCACTTCTCTCTAAAATTCTCTTCTTCTTCTTCATCTTCTTTTTCCTTTCTCCATCCTCACCATAACCAAAACTCTCACTTAGCCCTTTAAAGACCACATCTTTTGGTCTTTGGAGACAAGATCTAAACACTACAAGCTTCATTTTTAAGAGAACTCAAGAGCTTCTTCTTCCTTCTTCCAAAACCGCCACCATCATCTACTAAGGAGGAGTCTTTTTCATCTTCTTCTCCTTCCTCAAGGATGCCACTTTCATCACTAGCCAGTGATTTTCACTCTTTTATTTTGTTTCTCAAGAAAGCTTGAAGCTTCATTCCTCTCATGACCAAGATCTTCAAGTGAAAGCTTGAGAAAATCTTTCATGTTCCTCATGAGCAAAAGTTTCTATTTTTGATAAAATATGTTCATGTTCTTGTTCATGAGTGTTCTTGAGTTTTTGAAAAGTTCCTTTCTTTAAGTGCCTTAAAGTTTCCATTTTCCTTTCTTGATACATGAGATCTTGATGGTTTTGGTGCTGTTGGAGTTAAAAGTTGTTTATCTTCTTATGATGATGCTTATGATTGGAAAAGTTGTTATCATTTTCTCTTGATTTGACACATTCTTGATGCATGAAATTTCAAAAAGTTTGTTACTTGTAACCTTAAAAGTGGTGCAAGTTTTGTGTTTCTTTAAAGTTTTATTTTGTCTTATCTTGGAGACAAGAATATATGTAAAAGTTTAAGCTTTTTGGAATATAAAGCCTTTTTGAGTTATAGAAATGATATCTTGTCATTTTATGTTTTAAAGATTGATTCTTGGATGCAAATCCTTTCACAAAGTTTTAAACTTTAATCAAGAAGGTAACTTTAAGTCATAAAGTTATAAGCTTGCTTATAACTTGCACCTTAAGTCTTGTAAAGGTGGAACCTTGAGATGAATATATTAGCAAAGTCTTAAGCTTAGGCAAAAATGTCACTTTTGAGTCATAAAAGTGTTAACTTTTATAAAAATCAAGACTTTCTAACTTTAAGCTAATGTTTTATATCATTAGTTCATAAAGTAGGAATCTTTTAGACTTTAACATAACTTTAAATCATAAAGTTGAGACCTTGATAGTCTTAGAATAATTAAAAGTGTTAACTTTCATAAAGAATAAGACTTTGTAGTTCTAAAGTTAATATCTTGCATCATTATTTCATAAAAAATGAATCTTTAAGACAAGAGCTTAATCCTGGAGGCACTTACTCTCTTAAAGAATGAAACTTTATAACCTCTTTATAAAGAATGATAACTTTGATAATAGTTAAGATAAGATCTTGTCATGTTAATAATAAAAGTTTAAACTTTGCAACTTGGATAAGTTAAAAATCACCCTTGGTAATTAGTGAACATGGTGTTGTTGGGTTCATGAATGTGGTTATGCGTTGTCATGACCCAAGGATTAGAGAGATCTCGAAATCTTTGGGAACAGAAGTATGATTAGGGCTTCTAAGCATACCATGAACCTAGGAATCACTAAGTGCACTATCTCAAGGAAAGAAAACAATCACCTAACTTAGTTAGTTTGAACAAGTATTCCATAAGACATGTACCCAAGTAAAAAGTAAATTCCTATAAGAACTAAGTAACTAAAAGAATTCATATACATTCATTTTAGCTATGTGATTCTCTCATGGGTAACTACGAGAAATCATATGATGACTCATAAGATATCTCAAAAAGAATAATACAACTATGAACCCCTTTAGGGTATGAATATGTGATGCCATTCGGCATGATAAATGACAAGTTTGATTGAACTTTGTGTCATGATTGAATGATTAGTGTGATGATATGATATGGACTGTTGGTTGAAAGTTTTATGATTGGCATTTTGGGGAAGCTCTGGTCTAGCCATTATGCTACCGGATTTCCACCAAAATTATGGACTTATTCATATCATTGCATGTGTTTGGTCAAAGAAATACTATACATGTAAAGTATAATGATAAGAAAAGAAAGAATGGATATGACCCTTCAATCACTTTGATAAGAGAAGTGAGAGACGATGATCCACAAAGACTCAAGGAACCTCTATGAGAGAGGCAAGGGTGACATGGAGGACCCTCCAACTTAGAGATAACCAATATTGGCTTAGTCTAGTTTTGTTTAGTATTACGTGACAACAGTCACGGAATGAGCTTATGTCCAAAAGCAGTCTATTTTAAAGGAAAAGTAAAGAAAGTTAAGCACGTACTAATAATAGAAGTAAAGTTAAAGTAAAACCATGGTCAAGTCTATGAGGTTGCATGTCATTGCATGTATTTAACAATCATGGAATGAGCTCATGTCCAAAAGCAGTCTATTTCAAAGGAAAAGTAAAGAAAATTAAGCACATACTAATAATGGAAGTAAAGTTAAAGTACAACCATGGTCAAGTCTATGAGGTTGCATGTCATTGCATGTATTTATATTGTCCATATGCATTATCAATGTTTATTCTATGCTTTCGTATGTATGTTTAGCTATGAAGATATAGTTATGATGTTAAGTTTAAAAGCAACCCACTTCGGGGCCTAAGTTTTCAAAATCATTAAAATTGAACCTATACATGTCCACTGTTTTCATAATTAAATCCGAAGTGGCTAGGACGATGACAATGACATAGTGTTTGTCTAGTTGCGATCTTACTGAAAAATCTAGTATTTCTCACTCCTACATTTCCGTGTCGTCTTCAAAGGATGCCGGCATCGGGCATGTGGTGATCTTTGTTGAGTTCCCAATGATGTATTGGCACTTTGACCTAGTGCTGAGTGCATTTGTGTTGACTGCTCAGGTAGCGATGCGGGTCTACATGTTCCATAGTCGCCAGTTCCGTGCACTTATGATGAGTCCATTTTTCCGCCCTCATGAGTCATTTGAGAACATTACCATGGATGATGTCTGCTCACCTTTTCATCCTCCGAGGTACCCGATGGATGGGGATTCTGACTCTAACAATCGGTTGATGCCGACTACTTCGATAGAGAAGGATCCTTCAGAATTGTCATACCCGACTTATTCCATGGGATCCTCCCGTTCAGAGTCGTCTCAGTCTTCGGTGATTCGCCTATCTTTCGATTCTTTTGCTTCGTCTGCTGGCCCAACTTCACCCTCGATTCGTAGGTGTGGGTTCATTCATACCGTGCTGTACCCCGTGGGCATGGACGTGCACAAGGAGGAGGACGTGGAGATGATGCTGCCAGTGGTTTTGGAAACAGATACCTTCTATTCGATGGATGACTCGAATAGTACACTCAGAGCCAATCACGAGGATAGCCCTTTTTGGGTGGTGATTTTAGGGTTATCATTTGCTTGGGTATGAATAGATGGATGAGATTTCAAATGTCTTTTCCTTTCCTTATAGTTTAGTCAGGCATATTTTGTAGTGCCGATAGTAGATATCCGACCCATGACTATTTATGTATGACTATTTGCATTACTATTATTATTTTAACTACGATGGCTATGGAATGAATGTTATATTTATCTAAGTTATTGCTATTCATGTTGCTTCTATTTATTTAATTCGCACTGTGTGTACGAGATAGCGATGTTTGTATTATACGTTCACAATGCGCTCATGGCTCTTGATTTTCAAAACAGTTTATTCATTATTGTTTCAAAAAAAATTACCCCGCTATTTTCGTTATAAAGTATTTTCAAATTGTAATGTTAGTTCCGCGAGCAAAAGTAACAACTAGTAATTTCATAATATGATATAAGCATAGTATGAGACTATTAAGGTGTTACACTTTCATTCAAAACAATTCAAAGCAACAAAATTATGAACTAATCATATTCTTACATTCAAATACAAACAAAAAGACACTTAAAATATGCCGACACTACATGCCCTCTAATTTAAGGGTGTTTTTAATTAGTTGTGAAAATAAAATTACTTTTTAATCATTATCATAAATATAATTAATTGTTTATAATCAATTATGATACAATTAATTTTGTATTTATATGTATTAACTAAAAAGTGATTTTAAAGTAATGTATTTTTTACTATATGAAAAATTACTTTTACATAATAAATTGCTAAAAAGAATATAAATTGATTTATTTATATTATATAATATTAAATATACCGAATTAACTTTATAAAAATTTCGTAACTTCAAAATAATTAATTTGTGGTTATGATTAAAATCTTAAAAAGATAAATTTTTTAAAAAATAGTATATATAAATAAAATATGTTAAAGAATATAATCGATTTTACATATGTGTTCTAAACATTTTTTGATGCATTTTTCTAAACATGTTAAATTGTGCTGAATATTATTTTTTTTATGAGAAGTAGCTGTTTCAAAAAATAATTAATCTTTCTCATTTTGATACAAATTAATGTGAGTCAATTTTTACTTTTTATTTTTTGGTTATATTTATTTGAGTTTTATCTATGAAATAGTCATGGTCATTTTGATTGTGTATCCTACCAACTATACGGCGTCATCATTCATGTTGGAACGGTAAAATCCTCCATTGGCTTTAGTCAACAACTGGAACAAGAGGAGTGGCCAACCTAATACTCACTCCCACTCCACCCCATCACTTCCACACTAAAGTTGAAACTCAAACAACAACAACAACAACAACAACACATGCTCTCTTCATTTTTCCCAGCCAAAACCAAAAACAAAAAAAAAAAGCAAAAGCAAGGACAAGACAATGCACAAGTGAGGATGAGAAGGAGGGAGATGAAGGATGAGACGCCAGTGAGCGAGGACGTTACAGAGGCGAGACAAGACATCAGTGAGCGACGGCGAGATGGGGTCAAGCGAGGATGAGCCGGCGATGAGCAAGGTGATGAGAGATCAGAAGAAACAAAACACAAGAGAGAAGGCAGTGTAGAGAGTGAAGGTGGAAAGATCGATGCTTAGTAAAGGCGGCGCAAAGAGTTGTTGGGGGATTGGGGATTTTGTTTAATTGAGGGCAGTTAGGAAATTTTATGGTATCAGTCCCTCAATTGAAAATGAAAAGTATGTCAAGCCTTTCTTCCACTAGAAGGCCTTTTACTTATCGAGATAAGATGTTAGCAAGTACAAAGTTAAACTAAACATTAGCCAGTACTACATAAAATCATTTTTTTTAGAAGGCCTTTTAAGGGATGCAAATTATAATCAAAAGGGCACATAATGTTAGGTATACATTGTTTTCAACTCTAATATCCCACCTTGGAACTTGAGCATTGTAGTGCTGCACTACCCCGAGATATTGTTTTTATTTTTTATTTATGCATCATTTTGTATGAGATTGAGATAGTAATGTCAGTATAAAAAGTTTAACAAATTTAATTAAAAAGAGTTACTTTTCTTTTCATTTAGTATATTAATAATACAACAGAACAAAACTTTATTAATCTTGTTTACAAGTTATATTGTAAAGGAATTCAAAACAAAATATTTATATTATTTAGATGTTATAATTTTTAGTTCTTTTTTTTTTTTTTTAAATTTTCCTTTTGATTCCTCTAATCACCTATCATTCAAACTTAATGTTAGGTATATACACTTTTCAACTGTAGTATCCTTTCACTCGGCACTTGAGCATTAGATTGTTGCACCAACCTAAATAATGTTTTTATTTTTCATTCAGACATCATTTTGTATTAGTATGAGAAAGAAAAGTCAGTATAAAAAACTAAGAGTTAATTGTATTTTATCCCATATATTATAAGTTATATGTATTTTACACCCTATATTTTAAAAATTTGCATCCCAACTACCTATATCTTCACAAATGTGCACTTTGGCCCTTCTGTTGATTTTTTCATCAATTATGAACAAAAATATTACATATTCAAGGTGTTAGATTGCATATTTAGGAAAATTCAGGGGGTCAATTTACACATGACAAAAAATTCAGGGGTGTATAATGCATTTATTTGAGATAAAGTGTATATTTGCAAAAATACAAGTAGTCAGAATGCACATTTTTAAAATATAGGGAATAAAGTACATATAACCTATAATATAAGAGGTAAACTGCAATTAACCCAAAAACTAATGAATTTAATTTAGTTAGCATATTCACAACTATTATATGTTTTTCTATTTTTTCATATTTTTTATTTGTTGAGATAAAATAATAAAATTAAAAAATTTTAAAATAGATCATAGTGAAAAGTTAGTAAGTATATAAAGACAATCGTAATTAGAAAATAAAAAACAAATAATCATATTTATGTTTAAATTTTTAATTATATGAGTAATAGTTAAATTAATAAGAAGTTTTAATTTTATCATATTTATTTTTTAAATTTTTAGATATATTTATTATTGAATTTTTTCTATTTTTAAATTGAAATAATTAACTACTATCGTAACATTATTTAAATACAAATAAATGTTAAACATTAAAATAAATTCTTTTTATAATATTAATACATTAAATAAACAAAATCATATAAATATAAAGAGTAAAGAGCAAGTACTCCATCCCGTTCTTATCCCAAAGTAAAACCCCCACTCCGAAAAATGGAACGGTTCTGCACTGTTCGGTGGTGACAGTGTGTCGGATGCAAAGGTTCTGCACTGTTCTTCATCCGCGAGCCAGCAGCACCAGTTTCACACCCGTTACTCATCCAGTCCACAAGGTTATTATGAGCAGAATTAGTAGGCAAATGAGATAGTGTTTGATTTAGTCGGGGAACATGATGGAAGACGTGAAGCCATGGTGATAAAGGCTGCAGATTATGGGGATACAAAATACAGCCACCACAATATCCGCCCTCTATCAAATTATGTTGGCTACTCCGAGGGTCATTGAAGATTAGTGATTTCATAGAATCAAAGTGGTAGAAAACGTGGACTTGCTAAAATATGAAGATAGATTGCTACTCTTGCAGTCTTCTTCTCATTTTCTCTCCCCAGGCAAGACACATTAATTCAAGAAATCAAAAACAAAGAAGTTAAGAAAGAAAAAAGGGATAGACTTGTACTAGAAAGTTTCTTCTGAGCAAGTGTTGTATATTACGTGAGTACCAATGCTTGTGTGCAATCTTCACAAATTTGTCTTTCAAATTCACAATCTGATTAGATGGGTAGAGGCTTAGTCGTTAGTCAATGTGACCCAAGCCAATATGATTAGATTCATTAAAACTCAAATCATATATCGGTTTGGAGTCCTTGAAACCATAACTATATATTAGGGTACTATGTTTATAGGGGAAAAAATGAAAGCTTTTATCCAATAGTTTGGCTTTCGACTGGCTCATTTTCCTCCCTATTACGCTCAAGCCAATGGGCAAGTAGAGGCTACTAATAAAGTTTTGATCAACAAAATCGAAAGACAGTAGAAGACAAATCAAGAAGATGGCAAGAGGTCTTGTCTAAGGTCCTATGAGCCTATTGTAATTTTAAGAGTGACGCCACTGGTTTAACTCCATATCGGCTGCCATATGGGTACGGTGTTACCTTTAGAACTAGCCATGAATTCATTTAGAGTAGCAAAACAACATGGACTGCAACCAGAAGAATATTCATGGGCTATGTTCTAAGAGTTGGAATCAGCTAATAAAGATAAATTGATGGCTTTGGAGAACATCCGTGTTAATAAAACCAAAGTATCAAAGTTATACAATAAAAAGGTCAGGTTGAAATGCTTTGCCGAATGTGATCTAGTGTGGAAGGTTATTTTCCCTATTGGAACTAGAATACTAAGTTCAGCAAGTGGTCACCTAATTGAGAAGGATCTTTTCTTATTACACAAGTTATTTATCGTGGTGCGTATAAATTGTCTACTCTCGAGAGTGAAGAATTACAAGAAGCATAAATGGAAAGTATTTAAAGAAATACTACCCTATAATGGAGGAACCCATTAATATTAAGAAAGATTAACGTATCAGCCAAAAGCCAGCCTAGTAACTAAGAGAAATACAATGTAAAAGAAAAATAATAAAAAAACCAAGCTACTAAGGCTACGTTTGAAGAGGATCATCGGATCGGCCCTCAGCTGTAGTTTCTTCTACAAGATGGCTGGTATCTTCAGGACGGACTTCCTTAAGCTAATCTTCTTCCTTGGCCCCTTGAGTCTCTTGTAGAATAGGAGCAAGCTCAGGGAAACTAATAGGCTTAGCAGTCAAAGTCTTGACTTGTGCCTATTTTAGGGAAACTAAGGCCGTGATCATGTCAGTCACCACCAATACCACAGTAGTATCAGCATCCTTCTTCTCGGCTAAGGCCGTTAAGCTCCTGTACTTTGCCTAGGATAGCTCTACTTCTATTAGGCCTTATACACCGCTGTCCACTTCATGTTGCAGAATGGGTTCTCTTTCCTTAAGAGTGTGAATCTCCCCATCCAGTGTATTGACCTGGTTGTACAACTGCAATTTGGTTTTGGAGTTAGCCTTAAGACCGGCTATGATAGCAGACAGTTCAGACTGCAGTTGGTTGAGCTTTGCTTGGAGCTAGGCAATCTTTGCATGGATTTCACTGATGCAGCCTTGCACTATTTGCGCTGTTACTACTTGGCTTTCTGGCCAAGGTCTACAACCTAGAACTGGCCCCTCAAGTTTTCCTTTTGTATTCGTAGATCAGATAGCCGATTCAAGCTCTTGAGGGCAAAAGACCTGCATTCTTTATACACCTTATAGTTGAAGGCCAGTCTCCCCAGCTTCACGGATAGGTGTTAGCGAGCTTCTTCGACCTCGGGAGCTATTGAGAAATCTGTCGATTTGGAAATCCTCAAAAAGAACTTCTGTAGTTGAGCAAATGTCATAGGATCCATGGGGAAGGTCCTACCGACGTGTTCGTGCACAGTCTCTAAATGCTTGGGATAAAAGAAGAAGTTGAGCTTGCTGAAAGAGAAAAAAAAACACTTATCAGGCACTAGTACATCTTCTTCCTCTTCTTTGACAACAATGAGGATTGGCTAAGTTGTAGGTGCTACTGGTGTGGAATCCTCCAGAACTTGGCCTTCTTAGTCTTAGTAGGCTGAGGTGGAGGTTTGGTTACCTTTAACTTGCGTTTCTTCTGCCAAAAGAAGAATAAGATCCAAGTCAGAAGAAATATGGTGACATGGCTATGAAATTGGACAAAGACTAGTTCATATGACTTCCCATACCAGCCAATTTCAGTGTTAGAGGAGTCTTAGCCGAAGGAATGACAACATTTAGAGAAGCCACATTAATGGGTTAGGGAGAAATTGGTTGTTGAGGACTCTTTCATAGCTTGTAGGCATTGCTTTCCTAAATTGTGGGCCTGCTAGTCTTTGTACCTTTGGATTTCTTGGGAGCTTCTACAAAAAGGAGTAAGAAGCAATCAGTTAATAATCCAGTGACAAAAGGTACTAGGAAGCAGAAAATGAGAAGAGTATTTACTCTTGGGAGCCTAAGCTTCCTTGACAGTGGGTTTCCGAGCATGAGCAAGAATGCCAACAACCTCCTTGCTGGTAGGTGGTGACAAGTGCAGAGTCAAAGCAGAAGCATCCATCTACTTGAGCTTGGGCAAAAGCATACTTCGTGGTTGGTTCAATAGCTTCTTGAACGTTAGCCCCCACCATGAGGCAAATTCTGGGGTAGTTGAGGGAGCAATTATGAACTTCTCAAAATAGAAGCTATTGATCTTCTCATTACTGCTTAACTTCCGATTGACTAGCTCGTTGGCATATAGGTTGGCCTATTTGTCAAACTTGGCCAACAATTCATAGAGATGAGGAATGCCCTGCAGCAAGCTGAACTATCAAGCCAAACAATGGGGATTGTAAGGCTCAGAGGAGGTGTGGTTATACCTGGACCTCGACTTCACCCTGATGAGGAGATCATTAGCCATGAGCACATTGGTTCACTAGAGAGTGACATCAGAAAGCTCCAAATCAGTGGCCAAGAGAAGCCTTTACCAAATCCAAGCTAGCCTACAACCTTGGTCCCTATATGGGCATAATTGAGTAAATGCCCTGACTCTCACCTTGATGAGGGTGTTGGCCACTTCATATACCAAGATGGACGAGAAGGGGAACCGCATGTAGTAATCATCATACATGGCTATTTGGATTGTGCGTGTAAGAGTGGTTTCCACAAGAAACTCTGGGAAATACTATTGAATCCAAAGAGGCAAGTACAAAAATAGGTTGACCACCATCTTCATTGACTCCCCTTGTTTTATTTGATACAAATGGTAAACATACCTTTGTGCAACAAAGAAAGTAAGAGTGCGCTAATGTTGAAGTAACTTCGGCTGAGGATGATTGACACATAAGGGGCAAATTTTGCTACCACAGCTTTGAGCTAGTATAGACAAAAAATTGGCAAATCCACAACAAGAGGAATTCCCAGTGCTTTGTTTCACCTACAGGGTAGCTTCCCATATTAAAGGTGTTGATGAACGTGGAGTATACATTATTCTTCTTGTTAACTTGGAAACCCAAGTTAGTGCTAAAGACGTCGTGGATATATAACACTTTATCTCTATCCATTAGCAGGATGACAATGACTGCCACATTGAGTAGCTTGGGAGTCATCATGCCAAACAAGCAAAAATTAGATAAGTGGTAAGTAAAAATTGAGCCATTATATTAAACAGGCCTCAGCGGTAAAATCGGCTAGCCTAATGCAGGAGGTAATATGTTAGCATCAAAAAATTGTTAAGTACCCTCAACTGAGGACAAAACTTAGTCGAGTGTGGTTTTAACACTGCCTTTAACATTACTAGAGCCATAAGTTGGCGTGGCCAAAGAAGATTGTGGCCAAGGACATAGCATAAGTACTAATCAACTTAATACAAGTTCAAATGGCTAGTTGCCTTGAACGAAGAACAAATATAGAATACAAGATGGTGGATCTGAAAGAGTTGAGACCTAGGAAAAAGGTCTCTAAGTCCAGTGCTTAAGATGCAAATACAGAATAAGCAAACACGTGTCAACCCCTTCACAACATGGCCTTGAAGAACAAGCCAGCTAAGGGTACGAGCACACAGTCGTGGCAGTTACCAAAGGGCAGTTATGGATGAAGTCTTGCCTATAAATAGAGCAGGACCTAGCTATTGCAAGGGACCCCAAATCCACAACATAAATCTAGATTTACTTTACTTTAACTGTAGTTTACCTTCATCGTACATTATTTAATAAGGTAAAACCATAAAATAGAAAAATTACACATTCATGACTTTCAATCCCCTTGGCCACAAATCGACATAGTAACATCATTCATAACCACTTATGCTAAGCCCTTGAAAGTGTGACCACAAACATCTTAGCTCAAGCCTAGTGCCAGCTGATGCTAGTATTTTAACAAAGATAGCATAGGACACATAATTCATTTATTTGTACATATTTAGATAGAAATATAAGTAGCACAGGACTTGAGCTTTATATTCAAATTCACAATACTCTACTTCTGGTCCTGTGTAATAAGGTGAGCATCAATATCTTTGCTGGGCTCAATTGCAAACTTTGCGGAGCTCAATTGCAAACTGCATCAAGGAGTGAGGGTCAGGAATGTGGTCTTTCAGCTTCTCATATTCAAAGGTCCAATGCACCACGCTGCCCTCTTTCTATGGAATGACATGAAGTGTGGCCCTGAAGCTCTTGTAGTGCTCAAGCAGGTCTCCCTCCAAGATTTTGAAAGTGATCTTGTTGTTTTCTCTGTCTATGGCTTCAACCAACTCCTTAGCCACACAAGCTTTGCCATCTATTCTTGTCCAAAACCAAAAACTAAACCCGATTTTCAGATCAGAGGAACTAAACACAAGTCACCATGTTCATATTTGACATGATACGTTTTCCCTTTCTATTAGTATTAACGGATCAACATCCTCTACATTTGTTTTCAAACTGCAAAAAGATCTCAATATTCCAAGACAATTTTTTCTTTCTATGTTTGAATATTAAAAGAAAAATGGGTTAAAATTTTACAAATCCTTAGATGTTGAGCTGCACCACCTGTAATTCAAAATAAAACTGTAGTGGATCGGATTTCTATTATATTTTACTTTAAACGATAAGTATTTGAGGTTTACTATACTCTTACTAATTTGCCTTGAGTCGAATCAGTTTACCATAAAGGTAAATATCTCGCTAGTTTTTGTCTATTCATAATACTCAAATGCGATATTTTGTTTAAGAGAACAAGTATTAAATCACTTCGTACTATTAAAATATTCTTAGTTGTAAATTAGTGTTATAATATAAAATTATTTATATATCATCAAAAAGTCTAAATAAAATTCTTAGTTCAAATAAAAAAAAAAGTCATGCAAGAGTGAGTCCTGGCTCAATGTTAAAGTTATTGCCTCATGGTTGTAATGCCTGGGTCGAGAGTCACACGAATTGTGACACTTGGTTCTGTCGGACCCTGTGAAAGCTCTAAGTTTGGACCCTATACCCCCTTGGAGGGCTATAGGATTGTGACATTTTCATGGGATCAAAAGTCTCGGTAATTGTTCCTTAGATATCAAAGGATTGAAGAGTGATTTTTAACGAATTTTTGGAAGTTATTAACCCTTTCGTTTTCAAGCTTGAAGTTTAAGAAAATGCAAGTTTTCAGAAGTTTTTACTAAAATCCAAAAGTTGCATTTTGATTCTTAAGGAGTTTAATTTTTTCAATATTTTTATTGGATTCAAATAGGGGATATTCTCTTATTTACATTTATGTTTTAAAGTTAATGGAGAAT